>CM076680.1:81101654-81504154 GCA_038501925.1 Xenopus petersii
TCACAAAAAGGCACTTAAAAATACACAATAAATATGTAAACATGAAATGTGCAATATATTGGCAGAAATGTCATATTTTAATGTGGGATTGCCTTCTAAAGTTCTAACTTTTGAAAATTTTTGAGGGGCATGCCACATTTGTTTTAGGGTGGGCTTATGTCTAGGTCAATAGATGATCTCTTTATTCTTTATTTTGCTTCCTTGGACATACAGTATGTAATAATAAGTGGCCACTTCAAGCATTTGCACCATCTCTATAAAGACGTCCATACGACATATATGTCCCCACCTAGTGAAGTTTCACTAGGCAGAAATAAACGCTAGCAATAGTTAGATGAAACTAACTAATTAACGGTAGCAACATTTTGCCAGCGTTCGGCTACAGAGTTAGTTAGTTAATTAGCGTAGTTGTAACAAATTTACGGCTGGCGAAGTGTGGTGGATCCTTCACTGGCAAAAATTTGCCTTTTAGTGAATTTGCCCCTATGTGTACAAGCTCGGTCTACTATAATGATTTTGATCCTGTTCTGCCTGCCCTGACCTCTGCCTGGAATTCTGACTACAGTGACTTGCTACCTGTCTCAATCGTGACCCTTGTGAATACCATTACTGTTTATAGTTTAGGTCTGCTTAATGTCTCGAAATTTGTCAGCACTGATCATGACACCTGGTACTTATGTATGTATGTAATGTATCCATTCTTCTAGACCACCAGAAAAGGGGTATTTGGGGAACTTAAGAATCTATGGTTTAATCTCCTTGTTAGTCAGTAGACATTCTTAAGTGCAAATGGGTGATGGTGATATGCATTCTCTGCTCGCCATCTGTTCCTTGTGGTCAATTTTAATGCAGTTGGATAGGGGTTTTCTGTTAATTTATGGTAGTCTTACAGCATCTGTCCAATTAAGACATTTGGTTTGAAGAGATCTGTGCAAAACTATTCTTTTACAACAGTAATTATAAAGTGCTGACTTTGTGTGCCTTAAGGGGTGGGGAGTGGGAGAATCTTTCATGACCCAAAGATAAAATCCAATCCCTGAAACAACTTTGTGCTAAAAGCGAATTTCACAAAGCATGCATTTTCTTACTTGATAAAAAGCCATCTAACCTATTTTTGAAACAATGGAATGTATCGTCTAGTACAACCACTTGAGGGAGAGAATTCAACAACTTAGTTCTCACTGTAAAACAATGCTTTTAAACATTATGATGATATGAAATACAGTATTTGCTGTAGAGTATTCAAATGACTGCTAAGGTGTTAGAATAACTAAACCCTAAACTCAAAACTTAAATCGGTATGGTATAAGAGTTACAGGGATTGATTTGTGTGTGCATGGCCAAAAATCAGCTGGATTTGGTTCCCAAGATTATTATTATTAAGAGGGAGGCAGATTAACACATTGTCTTATGCAAAAAGTTATTTGTTTTATAGAACATAATATAAAGCCATTTTCAGTACTCACTTAATTTTCTTAAAATTTAAGATTGGTTCAGTTGTAAGCATTTTTTTTATTTTAATACATATTCTACTTTGCATAAATAGAGACATTGTAACTTGGGTCCTTCATTAGATAAAAATCGTTGTCATATATTCTTCTGAATATTTCTAACTCATCAGCAGAACTAGCCATTAACTATTTCTTCCTTTTCAAACAGAAAGATAAGGAACACGTCAGGCTGAAAGACATTAAGGAAAGTGCTTTAGAATACCCAATTTTAATTTGTCAGCTCCCAGCATGGCAGCAGCAGTGGAAATCTAATCATGCCCAATAGATTTTATGTTACAAAAACATGAGCTAATTGTTCATACATGTGAAAAATGATATGCCCATGTCAAGAATGTATCAAATGTTCATAACAGCAAAATGAAATATATCTCAGTGCAACCCCAGAGATGCAAGCTGTGAAGTCTCTGAAACAAATATATATGATAATTCATGACTTTCTAAATAATTTTGGAATACCGGTAATATTTAAGTGGCTACAAAAGTTGATAAATGGACTGATGAAGCATCTTAAATGTGGACACATTGTTATCGGGGTTTCTTACTAATTGTTGGAAAAACATCCTTTAATTCTTGTCTAACAAGTTATATTGCACTTAAAATAATTAACCTTTATTACTTGCCAGTAAATTGATAACTTGTGTTTACAATAATACAATACAATATCCAATACATTGGATACATGTTAGATTTAAGATTTCAAAATTGAATATAAAAAAATCAGTTTGCTCCTTTAAAAATGGATTTCAGTACAGAATTCTGCTGGAGCAGCACTATTAACTGATGCATTTTGAAAAAAACATGTTTTCCCATGACAGTATCCCTTTAAATAGGAAGCTCAATAAATAAGCCCAACCCTTCCCTTAACTGCAGTACCTGTGATCAGGAATGGCTCATTATACAGAGCGCTTTTCCAAAGACTGGTTATTAATTTTATCTACTTATTATCTCTGTTCTCAGATTGTGTAAAATTGTAGTACACGAAGTTCAGTCTATGAGTCCTTTGAACCCTTATCTTGGAATTCCAATTCCTCATAACCCCTCCAGTGACGATAATATGGACATTATAGAATAAAAGGAGTACCACTTCTCACCAGAAATTGCCAATCGCCAACCATTTCCCAGGAGGGTGAAATAAGAGAGGGACAGTACCTAATTTGTGCTGCCGGTGCAAATTTAAAATTAGCTAACAGAGCTGAAAAATATTTTCCTTTTTATTTATTTTATGATATGAATAAAAATATAATATGCAATATACATATATGCTGGAGAAGTAGAATTTGAGTAGGGAAATAGAGGAATATTGTCTCAGTTAAGGTCTAGCCTCCCACTGACTATAACTACCTCTCTTTGACTGTTCCCTGTTCTAGTAACAAATTAAGAATGGTATTATTTGTTACTGCAGTAATCTTTTGATTTTGTGATGTTTGCTGCTGGATGTAACGTGCAATTTATAGTCAACTTGTTTTGCCCCTTCTGATGTATTGTATGCTGAATGAGTTTTGATGACTGTATTGTGAATAAATACAGAGTAGACATTCTCATTATTGGGTGAGCTGAGGGTGTGCTCCTTGCAAGAGTGAATAATAGGGGATAATATAGTTTATGCACAAGTCTGCTGTACACACATGTGGGAGAGAATAGCAAGGATATCGTATTCAACTGCCACGTGTGCAGAGATTTATTATCTTGCCTCCACATGTATCTTTTGGGTTCATCTGTAGAGCACAAAATAAGTTGCCCTTAGCCATGTCATATGGTATATCTGACTGAAAGTATGTGGTAGTGTTTGCACACATTCTCCAAATGATGTGATACATGTTATGTCCAAACTCTGCAGATGGCGCTAATATCAGTATGATTTCCAGCAAGTCCCTGGTTTATTTTGTATAGAAGCTATGTGTGTTGTTTATACATCAATCAAAAGAAATACATGTTTGGGCCATTGTGTATTTATGCTTCACATTTTGGCCAAGGTGACATGGGGTTGTATTGGGTCCTTTAAATACAGCCATGTAAATTTCCATATTGGCGACAGCTAAGCGTGACATTGCCCTTATATATCTGTATGATTAGTTCCCTACATGCAATGTATAGCTGTAAAAATTTAATTTTTTGCATTAGAAAAGTTCAAATTGTGTAATAATGTCAACTGTCTTGTCTGTATATCTGTCTTTATTGCCATGCTGTTCTGCTTGAAAGATGTTTGTAATCAGAACATGTGTCCTGTAACACTTATCACAGATAAAGTGGTAACAGCCAGTGGGAGTTAGGAGGGTGCTCATGAAACAACCAAGATGTCATGTGGCACTTACAAAGATAATTAAACGTTAAAATTGCATAGGGTGTAGAGAGGATAGCAGAGGTCAAGAGCTAATTAGAGGTTTATCACTTAAAAGTGAAAACAATAGGTCTCTGTACAGTTTAAAGTAACTGACATTAAACCATTATCAATGGTTTGTTAACTAGTTTCTCTGAAATTTCACTTGATTTGAAATGCAGAAAAACCTAAGGTGCTACATGCGTAGAACAATACTATCAGATCATTGTTTTTAAATCCATAGGTAGTGGCAAAGAGCAAATGCAAACTGCAACAAGTCAAACCAAGCAGCCAAATTTGAAACTGATGTCAGTGAGAACCAATAGGCTCATAGCACACATGGAATTTAAACCATAGCCCAGTCATATCAACTCTTATCCAATGGGTGAGTTGGGGTCAGCAGTAACCAGTGATCCCTATTATTTTGCCATGGAATCAGTATCCTGGAGAGTGGTCTAGAATCTTATATAATTGTGCCAAGCAGTGGCGTAACTAGAAGTCACAGGGCCCCCTGCAAAAAAAAAAATATGGGCCCCCCCAATGTATCCTAGTCGATGCAACACAAAGGCCACAAAGCCCTGCTATAGCCACAAGCATATAATGCTTAGAAAGGAACACATCCATACAGGTTTAAACAGCAAAATATAATTTATTGAAAAATAAAGAGCAAAATGTGGCATAGACAAACATCTGCAAAGTACTAATAAAGAATATTTTAGCACTCACTTTTTTGTCTTCAATGTTATTTGTGTTAATGACTAGTATATGTAATTGCCTTATAACAGATGGTATTGTACTATTTATGTAGGGGATTGCATTTTTTCATACTGTATTTTTTTTTTACTATTTTTGCATTTGACATTCACATGTCCCACACCCTGTATATAACCCAAATGAGCTGTACATTACTGCACAACTTCATGAACACATTTAGTAATACAAGTTTTTATCTATACTACAGATTGTCACTATCACCTATATAGCACTGTAGTAGCAGGATTAAATGTTGGCAATGCCCCCATTTAGGGCAATATCACAAGGTAGCAGCTGCTACTTGTAACATTGTTTAGTATGGCTTTGATTTCGTATGTTACAGTTAACATGCTTTCTCGCCTGTAATAAATACTACTAAACTCTGTGTGGCATAGAATTAATAGAATTGTCAAGTTTTGCCATAAAGCAGGACAGGACTGCTGCTTACAATGGGGATCAGATATCTGTGACGCCACTGGGACAGAACGTTCTGTTATACAGATAGCTAGAATCTCAGCTGCCATAAAGCAGGACAGGACTGCTGCTTACAATGGGGATCAGATAGGATCTGTTCAGCCACTGGGACAGAACGTTCTGTTATACAGATAGCTAGAATCTCAGCTGCCATAAAGCAGGGCAGGACTGCTGCTTACAATGGGGATCAGATATCTGTGCAGCCACTGAGGCAGAATGTTCTGTTATACAGACAGCTACAATATCAGCTGCCATAAAGCAGGGCAGAACTGCTGCTTACAATTTGTAAGTAGGGTTTCCATCTGGTTGGTATTTTACTGGCCTGGTTGGTAAAAGTTATGGTTGATCTAAATGTTATTAATAGGGAATAAAGATAAATATATAGAAAGGCCAGTGATATGATCCCAATGTTATTAATAGGGAATAAATAAATAGGACGGTCAGTGATCCCAATGTTATTAATAGGGAATAAAGATAAATATATAGGAAGGCCGGTATTTTTTTCTATAAAAGGTGGCACAGGCAAACATATTTGTAGGTGCCCAGCGTTTGCTGTTGCTGGTGATTCTGATGCATGTGAAGACTTACCTGTGACTTTCTGTGTGTCACCTGGGAAGACTTCCTGTGTGGGTAGATGGTGGTTTAGCAGCTGGAACTTTTAAGGGAGGCCCAACAGTGGCGTAACTACCGGGGGAGCAGGGGGTGCGATTGGGCCAGGGCCCGCACCCCCTCAGGGCCCCCGGCAGCTCACGCGCCACTTATTCCGGCCAGTTCCAGGTGTACGGAGGGGGGTGGGGGCCCGGCTGCGCGTCCTGCGCCAGGGCCCGCCCCCCTCTAGTTACGTTGCTGAGGCCCAAGCCAGAACAGTAACACTCCTGAAGTCTCACCACCTATTTTATTTTAAAAGGGATGGGGGGGGCAGGAGGGAATCTATTTCCTACACTAAATGTTCTTGGTGGTGAAACCTTTACATGTACAGTAGGAAGAAATGGCCATTCAGCTACAATCACCCTTCCGTCGAGTCCCTCTACTTACTATATGTGCCTGTGGGTTAAATCACAAGAGACAGGACAGGGAGCCTGCATAAAACTCAGTGGTTGGGAGGTGGGGGCAGGGCCATTCCGTAATGTAGTGTCCTGCTCTGCCCTCTCTCCAGTACTGTGTGCTCTGTATTGTGTGGGCGGGTCTTGTGGGCGGGTCTTGTAGGCGGGCCCAGTGGAGGGGCGGTAGACAGAGGTGGGCCCAGCCTGGGCCTCTGCTGCCAGTTACAACTGTGTTCTGCTCTCCGCCTCTCCCTCCATTACTCTGTGTGTGTGATTATGCGGACATATAGGCGGGGACTGCTGACAGACAGACAGAGGAAGAGCTGGAAAACGTAAGTCACATGCTTCCTGCGGCCTGCCCCTAGAAGTATGTGGAAGCACGAGTGAGGGAGTGCAACTTGCAAGCCTAATAGTAGTTTCTTTGAACACCGGGTGGCCGGGCCAGCGGGGCCCCCTCTCCTCCGGGCCCCCCCGCACCTGCGGGGTCTGCTTCCTCCCTAGTTACGCCACTGGTTCCAAGAACTACCAAGAAGCACATCCTCCATTTTGTTATAGGTTGTGATCTGTAGTAAACTATGGAAACTCCTTATATGATACAGAAATCAAAATCGTTCATAGGACTCATCGACACTCATCGACATTCTATCATTTTACAGTTTATTGCTATTTATGGTTCTGTAAGCATTACTGGCTATAGAGTGAGGCACAATAATGTGCTTAATTTTAGAACAGCCTAAAGCTGAACTCGTGGGCACAACGTGCAGATTTCCTTAGGGCAAGCAAAGAGCAAAAAAGGGTGCTTTGCAACTGTTTTTTTTTTACTTTGCTCCTTGTCACGTTTTTGTAAAGCACTATGATTTTAGTTTTCATCTTCAAATTCAAAAAGTCAACTTCTGCCTAAATTAATATATTTAAAGTCAGTAATTCAGTAATTTTGTATTCTTATTCTTCTACAAGCAAGATCCAGCAAATGAGTCTACATTATTTTGAAACTCGGAGGGTTATTTATCAAAGGTCGAATTTTAGAGCTTTGAGAGGTTTTTTTTACCTCGAAAGAACTCACAACTCAATTTTTTTCAGATTTAAGAAAAAAACTCGGATGGAAAAAACTTCAGTGAATTTCGAGGTGAACAACCCGAAAACTTGAAATTAATTGTCTTTTCCGTGGGAAAAAACTCAACAACATCATGAAGGCTATTAACATCTTCTATTGACTTCTACCATCTCTGGACCCACAAAGAACGTTGGAGTAGATTTATTCATGATGCAACGCAAGAGCTATGGGGAGGCACTAGTATGAAGATAAATCAAAATGTACACTTGAGATGTGACTGAAATGCTGAGAAATATGTCAGAGAAAACTAAAGAAGAAAATGCAATGTATATTAATGTAGAGTTATAGACATTTGGAGATACCATTTTCCTGCTGCTCTCAAGAGTAGAGCACTGCTACATGCAACTCCTCACCTTAGCTGGGCCCTCACAGAAATATTGAGGGGATGGTCTACAGGCTGAACTATAACTCACAACACATCCTCTTGCACACAGAATCTTGGGTGCCAGTGCAAAAGTCGTTTTACTGAAGAAATAGCAAAACAAAAAGTTCTTTGTACACCGGATGTTCATGGCACTCTATCACATCATCGTTATGAATTCTCATGGGTAATACTCATACCACAGTCATCTTTCCCCAGTGTACCAGGTTCTCACAGTGTGCTCCAAAGGATTCCACTAAAATGTCCCACAGCCCTGCACATTTAAAGGAGAACTAAAGCGTAACTAAAGAAATAGAAATGTTAGAAATGTTGTACATTATGTTCTGAGCTTCTGTACCAGCCCAATGCAACCACAGCCCTTTAGCAAAGAAGATCTGTGTCTCCAAAGATGCCCCAGTAGATCCCCGTCTTCTTTTTTTGCTGATTCGCTGCTCTGTGCTGCTGTCAGTTACTGAACTTAGGGGCCGACACAAAAAAAACCAACCTTGTAGAATCAGCTTATATTACAGGCCAACCTAATTTTCTGCTAACCTCGAAAAAGAATCTTTGATTCTGTATTCTGCCGGGGGGAGGGGTCTGCTTTAAATTAATATAAGAATTAAAAATGTCTACATTTGCATGACAATATAAAAATAATTTAGCCTTGGGGATTTTTTTTAGCTTTGCTTTAAGGCTACTATCACATGGGGTGGATGCTCCAGAGGAGAACCCCTGGCCTCTTCCCACCACTGATTTCAGTTGTGCCATGTTCCTAATGCTTATGTAAAAAGCTAAATGACACTATATTAAAACAGGGTAATTATATAAGGTGTAGATGCACCCGAAGGTAAAGCCAAACAGCTGTTACTGGGGCACAATGAGATGAATAAAATTAAGTACTTTTTGAGAATATTTTTTTAAAGAATAGCTGTCTAGGGCTTATCCATAACCCCTTTAAATAATCTGACTTTTCTCCTAGCATAATAAACAAAAATGTTTTTTTAGCAACAGTCTTTGCTGCCATGTACTAACTTCAGCAGCATGTTTCATTATATCGTCCTGACAATTAGGATAATTGAAGGCACTAACCGTGGAGTCATGCAAACACACTATGACATATTTATGCTCAACTTACATGTTCAACTTTTCTGATCTATTCAGCTGGCAAAACTATTTCAGTCATGATTTATGTCTGATTTACTGCAAAAACAATACTACAGAAGTCAATTGTTGTTAATTAAAATATCTTTTGAAATTCTAATTTGGAAGTAAGTTTTGTGCAGCTATTCAAGTACTAGTAATTAAAGCTCTGCTCCTAAAGGGAGGTTAGGCTAATATATCAGCAGATGAAACACTATAAACATGATTAATATGCACATTAGACTTTCCTTATCACAATTTTATGGCAGTTTTTATCCGGTCTTAGTTAAAATTACATTGAGTTGTTTCTCTCCCTGTATAAAATACAGATTGCGTGGAGACAGCAGTCTGCGCAGTTGAAGTTTCATCTCCTTGGGACATTAGTTATTGTTGTTGGTTCAGTATTACTTATCTATCATTGTTGATAGAGCTAGACCCTCTCCATTAACTCTATGCTCTGGTTTTCAACCACCCTGTTTAATTGGTTTCACTGTGTAAAATGGGAAAAAAGACATAACATATGTATATCACAAATGAACAAGAAATATTCAGATATGTATGTACTACATTGAGCAATGATTTTGTATGGAAGGCAAAGAGTACTGCATAATGAGGTGCCACTGGAGGTCCTACAGGAGACCAATGTGACCCATCAAGAGATTTTTATGGTTCACAGCATGCCCAAATTCTCAAAACACCTATTTTTTACATCAAGATCGTATAATAATTTAGCCCCTAATGTGAAATAGTGGAGTCTATTCCAATGGCAAGGAAGATCTTGGGAAGCACTGTGTAGAACTCTGCAATCTATGAGAAAACATTGGGTGAGATTCAATTTGAGAAGAAAAAAAATGTTCCTCCTAATTCCAATTCCAGATTTTTCCACGGACTTCAATATGAGAATTTCATATGATGAACAGTCACATACATTTTTCTCACTGAACTGCATCTGGGAAATTCTGGAGTCCAATAAGGAAAATCTGGCCCTATGTAATTTATAGCTAGGAAAGTGGAACTTTGGACTCTGGGCGGTTCTGAAAAATTTCTAGCACAGTACTGATCTTTGGGTAATAGTTGTTATTCATGGGCACAATGTATATGCAAATAACGGTTGTGCTGCTGTAATATCTATGCATGTAATGTTCTATATTCACTCAAGTCAGGTTTGGACTTGGCCAGCAGGATGCCAGGAAAAAAACCAGTAGGCCCCTGGCCCTTGTGGGCCCCGCCGACCTAGTTCCAGATGCACTCCCCAGCTCTAACTATGGGCGCTGGCTCTGGCCCCCCCCTGGCCCAATCACAACTGCAAAATGAATAAGGTATGAGCAATGTTGGGTGGAGGTTGTGGCTTGGACAGGGGACCCAGGGATGCAAAGTGGGGTTGCAGCTGGGGTGGGGTTGCAGCTGGGGTGGGGGGGCCCAAGGAGGTGAAGGGGGGCTGAGGCAGAGGGCCCAGAGGGGTGTGCGGGCCCTAATGTGACAGCCCTGGACCCCCGAGTCCAAATACTGTTCACTGTTGTAAAAATAGGTAAAAAAAGTAAATAAAAATCAAATTTTAAGAGGTAACAGCAAAACATTCCCGGAACTTAATATTATTTAGTTTGGGAATAACAAACCTTGCAGTGCTGGAAGTTGCAGTTTAAAAGTCTCTCCCCCATTAAACAATTTACCTACATATTTGGGTTTGGTAACAGAACCATGATACACTTTGTTTTTCACAGGGTTCCTCATTTAAGCTTACACTTGGGGTCTACACTTCTATACTATTCAGTACTAAATATTTGTTTTCAATCCCCTAGTAATGAGCAACCTTCTGCATTTCCTCTAGGCTAAGCAATGCATGGATCCCCAGAGAGACTGTTGTTTTGGCTATATATATATATTGTTATATAGTAATGATATACCCACTTAAGTACCTCTCTTCTAAAGTAAACAAATGGAAGTTGTCTGGTCTTTCTTTGTAATTCAATCAGCACATTCAAATTGTTCCTTTTAATGTATACCTTTAACTATTACAAATTTAAATATTACCCTCAAGATTTAAGGATACCCGTGAAAGCAGAATTTGTTCCGTACTAAATGAATACTGTCTCTTCCCCACAATTAAAATCTTTTAACATATCAAAATCTCATTTGGGAAGCAGCTGCAGCTTAACAGTGGTTGTTGTTTGAAATGCTGCTGTGTTCAAGAAACCTCATATTCAAGTTCAAGTAGTCTAAATTAGTCCTGTGGAATTCTCTTATATATAAGAGCTGCGCTTTAATCAAACAGCAAGCTGTTACATGGCAATATGGGATGGTACTTTGTCAGCATGGAAATGTCTGGCTTCCAGTTGAGATCTTCCAAAGTAATGAAGAAATAAACACATTCCTGAAAATTTAGTGCCTTAGGGTAAGGTCACACCTGGAGATTCAGGGAGATTTAGTCACCCAGGGACTAATTGGCTCTTGGAGCTTCATTTTCCGAAGTCAGGCGACTTCGGAAAACGCAGCGCCGCGAGTGCCATGCCGCAGGCATTTTTTCATTCTAGCAGGCAGAAGACAGGAAAAAGCAGTTCGGGGAGATTAGTTGCCCCAAAGAAGAGGCCCTGGGCCACTAAATGTCACAGTGTGACATTACCCTTAACTAAGCAGACATAAACAAACTTGTTTTATTTTTTAATCGTTATGAAGTGCTATAGTAGCGATATATATTCCAAATTATGGTATGTTTTACCACAATAGCTATTTTAGATTAAATTTAGGTGGCGGGAAGGGTTTTGGTATCTTAGAGACTAAGGTAAGGAATTGAAACAAGGTGTTAACCTAATCATAATAGGGAATACAGAATCCACGAATGGAAATTAGCACAATAACAACAATGTCAGACAGCAAGGGCAAATATTTTTCTTGATCCCCAATCTAATTTAGATAAAACAATGAATGTTTCCATATAAAACATTGCTAATGTATTAGTGAATGAATGAAGACCTATATCCTATTGGCACAGCTGCAGAAACTATCAGCCAGAAATGTCTTCTTATGAAACCAGTGTCACTTCCATGCATTCACTTTGACAAGAAGCATACTTTATGTTTCTGCACCTGTGTATTTCTCAGTATGGTACAGACTACTTAGTTATTTAAAAAAATATATCCTCCCTAAGCCACTGAGATAACTTTTTTAAACCCAACTCCCTGAAAACAAAGTGATAGTATAGCAGTTTTTACGCTGACATGGGATTGGCACATTCCTTCATATCCAGTGCAAGTGAAGTAATTGCGTTAAAAGATTATGTACTTGGAGCTCATTTTGAAGGCAACACTAAGCTATTTTGCAGCTGTTGGAAAGGATAAGATTGTTCTTATAGTATCTATGTGTGTGTGTGTGCGCACGCAAGTATATATATATATATATATATATATATATATATACACATTTACATATCTGTATAAGTTATATAGATATAAACAAACACAGTCCGTGGCTACTGAGGAACTTAAAACATTTCATGTGTTTTATCTTAGTTTTTGTAAATTTCTGCAGAAATCTCTCAAATTGAACCCCTGTTTTCTGATTTGGTTATCACATAAACTATTTTAGTATTTTAGTATATTCAGCTATAATATTGTAACATTTTCCCTCATTTCCATTACAGGTATGGGATCTAGTATATAGAATGCTTGGTACCTGGGTTTTCTGAATAAGGTTTTTTCCCCACAATTTGGATCACCTTACACCCTTAAGGGGCAAATTTACTAAAGGGTGAAGTGACAAAAATTCGCCAGTGTGACATAATTTTGGTACTTCACCAATTTACTAATGGGCTCAGGCATAACTTCACGAGTGAAAGAGACTGACGCTGGCACTCATTCTCACTCAATCGCCAAGCGAAGTTGCACTCTGGCGAAGGGATGTAACTGCACAAATTCACTAAGATGCTGATTTTACTGAAAGTTACCTCTTGCGCCAGACTTTCCCCCTACATTTCCTAACATATGGCACATAAACTATACACTGGGCTAATGTAGGGCAATATAACAACTCTATTTTATTTTATTAAGGTTCCCTGGGCTTGTGTAGGGTAATGTATTTGCTGCAACATATACGTCCATTCAGCTTTAACTTCCCACCGTATGCAAATTAGCCAACGCTAGCGTAAATTCTCTTTGCTTGCTGAATTAAAACTAGCACAACTTTGCCAGCATTCGACGCCTTGGACTCATCTTCGCATGTTAGTGATTTAGCGTTGTCTGAGTGAATTTTCGCCTGGCGAAGTGTTGCTCTGCCTGCAAAGCCGTTGCTGGTGAATTTTCGCCACTTAGTAAATTTGCCTTATTTATAAAGAGCCTTATTTATCAAAGTTCGAATTTTTTTTATTTTTAATTATAAAAGGCCACCAAACTAGAATCCACGATTGGAGCTTATTCATTATTAAAAAAGCAAGATTTAATTGGATCAAGGACAAACATGAAAAAATGTAGCAAAATTCCAAATCGTACGTTTTTTCCGAAACGCTCAATTTTTTTCTTGCTTTTTTTCAGATTTTTGTCAGAAAAGTCCAAAATAGTCAGATTTTTGGCCTAATTCCAAATAGGATAGGGACCTCTCCATTGACTTATATACAACCTTGGTCTCAGATACCAGATTTTCAGATTCTGACTTTTTTCCATCCTCGGGGTATAATTAATCTTGCGAGTTTTTTGTGAGTTTTTTTCCACTAAAAACTTTGCATATTAATAAAACTACATTTTTTCAAGTTTTTGCCATGTGGAACCCCCTAAGCATTCTCAAGAACATATAAATATTAAATAAAGATAATAGGATTGTTTTACATGAATATGGATATATGCAACTTATTACCATCAACTACAAGGTACTGTTTTATTATTACAAAGAAAAAGAAAATAATTGAATACTCGTTTAATAATAGGCGATTTGTTTGCTTAAAATAGCCATAACTATCCTTAGTTAAGGATCATTTGCTTGAATAATAGTTCTATTTAAATAAGAGCCATAGCTACTGTAAAATACTTATGGGATTTAAATGGCAAAACAGAGGCCCCAAAATTCTTACAAAGGTTTTACATCATGGCCAACCTTCAAGAGACAGTTGAGACAATCACTTTCCATAGGTGGATGGAGTTCTTTGATCACCACAGTCTTCCATTATTATCCAGTAATTGAGAGAGTTGCATCTTTACAAAAGATTGTTACTGCTCATAAAACTCAAAAGATCTGTATTGTGCTGCTCATATGTGCTTTATGCTGTCTCTTTAATTATAAAGGAAGTATTTGCAGCAATTTTCATATAAAATCATATAAATCAATACACAATACAGGCTGAGTCAATATAATATATTCATATAAACTGGGCTTCATGTAATTTTAACTGTGTGGATTTCTGTGCCATCAGTGGACTGAGTTTATGATTTTACCACCTTCTGGGTTTTCTGTTTTCAGTTTCCGTTCCTTCCCCTGTTCTGGACAGGTTAAATATATGGAAATAAATTGAGAGTAACAGTTAAATTATTAAAAGTAAACCATGTGGATCAATTTTATATACACTATAATGTTAAAATAATAAAATGAAACAGAAAAAGAAGATGGGGAGGGGATATAGATTACACACAGGCTTGTTATAGTTTAATAAATCGTATATAAAACACAAAAGTTTTTTGGATGCTTTGAGTTCAAGCCTCACCTTATCTTTCAACATTGAAAGTTTAATAAATTCTATCATTACAATACCCTGTACAGGGCTCCAAGTATTATCAGATCTGCAAATTAGCCCCACAAATGGGAAATCTCTGAAGCAGTCCATGGCTATTGTGAATTATTATGTATTTGTATTATTATTCTGTGCCAGATATTTCTGTGTATTATTATACTGGTTTCCACTCCTGGTTACCACATGGATAGTATTTCTCCAGAATTTCCTCTGTTTTAGTTTTTAGGCTTCTCAATGGTAGGTCTGAGGTCAATATTCTTGTCAATCAGTTTATCCTTCTTGCTGCTGGCCATGTTATTCCTTTTTTCAATTTCCTATAATATGGGTCTTCTTGTGAATTCAATTTGATGAGAAAAGCTTATTTCCTACTTCAATTCCATATTTTCCCATAAAGCTAGATGCAACTCAATGAGAGGAACATATCTCACTGTTTATCATTTGAAAACTCTATTGAATTTTGTTTGAAAAACTAGAACTGAATTAGGAAAAAAGTTATTTCTCCTGAATTTCATCTCGCCTATACTTTATTGCTTGATAAACCGCATAATGTTTTCTCATTGATTTGAATCTGCCCAAAGTAAAGGAAATTCAGCTGTCAGCTACACAGGAATATAATATATAGTGAATAAAGTACCCCCTATAGTGCTTTTATACAGGTCATGGTTACTTCTAATATCCTCATATTTTCCAAGAAGGGGTACTTTATTTATTATAATACACAAGTTTTAGTGAGTCATGTGACAAAAATGACATCACTACTCACCGTTTATAACTGATGACATCACTGCACCATTTATAAGGAAATAATTTACAAGATATTCATGGCTTTTGTGTATTATAATATTATATTATTATTAAAGGGATACTGCCATGGGAAAACATTTTTTTTTTCAAAACGAATCAGTTAATAGTACTGTAGCAGAAGCAGTACTGTAGCAGAATTCTGCACTGAAATCCATTTCTCAAAAGAGCAAACAGATTTTTTTATATTCAATTTTGAAATCTGACATGGGGCTAGACATTTTGTCAATTTCCCAGCTGCCCCAAGTCATGTGACTTGTGCTCTAATAAACTTCAATCACTCTTTACTGCTGTACTGCAAGTTAGAGTGATATCACCCCCCTCCCTTTCCTCCCCAGCAGCCAAACAAAAGAACAATGGGAAGGTAACCAGATAGCAGCTCCCTAACACAAGATAACAGCTGCCTGGTAGATCTAAGAACAACACTCAATAGTAAAAAACCCATGTCCCACTGAGACACATTCAGTTACATTGAGAAGGAAAAACAGCAGCCTGCCAGAAAGCATTTCTCTCCTAAAGTGCAGGCACAAGTCACATGACTGGGGGCAGCTGAGAAATTGACAAAATGTCTAGCCCCATGTCAGATTTTAAAATTGAATATAAAAAAATCTGTTTGGTCTTTTGAGAAATGGATTCCAGTGCAGAATTCTGCTGGAGTCGCACTATTAACTGATTCATTTTGAAAAAATGTTTTTTCCCATGACAGTATCCCTTTAAGTTCAGTTTTTTATTACAGTGATCCCAGCACAAAGACAGATTTTCACTAGGGTTTTGAGTCCAATTTACTGTTATGGCACTGAAGTCAACTAATTTATCATCTGTAATGATGGCATACCCTCTAAATTTGGTAAATATCCTGAACTTAAAATGAATTGTTTCTTCTACTAACCACAAAACAGACAACATGCCTGACTATATATTTCACACTGGATTGGAAACTTTTAATATTTGTCTGCTGTAAGAAAAGTATTACACGTGAACTGGGGTACTAATTTGATGGAAGACTCACCTACTGTGCACACACATATTCTGATTGAAAAAAAGGCCCTTTCACATGAAACAGAAATAGCAGGCAACAGACCACCACAAGTCTTCCTCATTGAAGAAAACACATTAGTGGGTCTAGCATCTACTGTACCTTTCCCAGTGAGAATTTGGTACTTTTTAGTTGATGAAGTGTCTCCCATCTGCACAGTTACTCTCAATCAAAGCTTGGATTAGAACCATCAATAACAAATAGGAGAACATTAGACTAATATACCTTAGCAGGGGTGCTCAAGAGTGTCTGCTATACTTGGCTGTATTGTTCACTGGCTCAGATATTATATGAAGACTACCAGATGCTAATAAATGCTTTAATATGAGCAAAATAATTAATCATATAGTGGTTTGCTCAGTATTATTCACCTCGTTCCCCCTTTCTTTTTCTTTTCACCCTCTCCTCCTTCCAACGCTGTTACTTTTTTCTTTCGTATGTTTTCTGAAAATGTATAGTGATATAAAACAAGAAGCAGCCTATATACCTGCAGTGTAATATATAATATTTACCCCTTTCATTGTGTTTATAACTTCTTAAAACAGGTGTTGGTACGTAAGTATTATGGACATATTCCTATATATTCTGTGTATAAATAAATATTTCACCTATGAAGACTTTCTTAACAATTAAGAAAACCACTGGCATAAACATGTGTGTAACCTATGTTAGCTTCCAATGTGGAAAGCACTTTATAAAGTATATTATTTCATATATTGTAGATATGTATTTTTATACAATTACATGACCTGGAATTCAACACAATGAGACAATATAAGGATAACAGATGTATGAGTGTATTTCTATTTATAAATGCAAGAGAGAGTGTGTGTTTCGTGTCACCAATAATAGTACTGCTGTTGCTTTAAAAAAAAGATTTTTCTCAATCACGTACTGAGGTGTCATAAAAGGCTGCTGACAACTCCATCTCTCACATTCCCCAAATCGCATCAATATGTATAATAAAGGAATGAGCTCCATGCATCCGGCCTTTGACAATCTGAAATATCACCTGCAAAAGATGAAACTTACATTGTTGGTCAATGAAAAGGTGATAACAGTACCAAAAAACATTCACTTACACCTGTAACCAATTGCTGTTTCTAAAGTAATCAACAAATAAAACTGACACGTCTTTTGTGTCAGGAACCACCAAATCACCAATATACACCAAGTATGCTGATTGTCATAGCCATTGTGCCAGTCATGTAGAGCAGAATTTGCCATCTTTATGCATTGTGAATTTCTAAAGATTCTCTCTGCATGGAGCAGGTGCACTCTATAGGCATCACTCAAAAACATCGGAGTAATCTTTCAGCACCCATGTGTGTATATTCTGGAAGTTTCAGTGCTGATTTGCTTTATTATGACACCTTTTGCATTACTATGCATCGGGTAGAAATAAATATAGTTTGACTTTTTTTTAATTGTTTTCTAATTTCATACACAAATTTTGCTCAGTTTTAAGGGTGAACCTCTCTGTTTTTTTTTTTTTTACAATTAAAGTATAACGTGTTGAACTATAAACTAGGAACTAGAATGTCCAAAGTGCTTTGATGTTCTGTAAAATGCTTCAATTAGCAAAATGCTGTTTTTGGACAACATTTATAGTCATCTACACATAACAGAACTTCCCTTTAGCCATCTCTTTCAAACAAAGGTTAGTTTATAGCTATCATAAGAGATTAGGGTCTCCAGCATTTTGCAGTATTTCTTCTATAATGATTTAGTTAAAAGGGCTTCGCTGTGATAGCTCTCCAACTTTGTTCCTTCCTGTATATCACTGTTCAGGGTCAAAAGCTGGAAAAGGGCTGGTCCCAAAGGCCTAACATATTTCACCAGTGGAGACTCTGGCTTTTCACTTCTCCTTCTCTCCTCATCACTTTATGCTTAAAGAATAACAGATGTGGAAACATTTAGAACAGAACTAATTGAATTTCATAGAACACAATTTAGCATTGTTCAAGGAAGTACCTAAATCAACAGCACATTTTTTTCAAACGCTCGACGTCTCCTAATTAGAACACCAAACGTGTGACTAATTGGCCACACTTATACTAAAAGCTTGGCCACAGATGAGCTGCTGCCTATTCATCTTGACTAAACGTAGTGCAGTGGTTTGGCTGCAAGATAAGTGTGGTTGCTTGGAACGAGCTCTGCCAAATGAAATGAAAATGCTAGGCAACTGGAGGAGCAGAAATCCTATTCAAAAGCAGAACCTTTCATTTTGGGCAGCACCCAAAGGATTACTATAAGATTATCAGCACATAAATTATTGCCTTCTTGGTACATTGTAATTGGGGCTGTTAATGGCATGTTCTGTATCATGTCTGGTTTATCATTCTAAAAATGTTCAGCATCTAATTAGCAAATAATCCTCTATTATCGAGTGTGGCTCCAGTTTGCCCAGCATTTCCCCACCAGCAGATCTGCTTTTTGCATGCAACAGGATGTTTCCTTTTTAATGACGTGCAGCAGAGTATGTGGGAACTGACTAGCAGCTCGGAGCCAAGAAGCACTGCAATACGCACACAGCTGAATTGTGAAAGTGATACTTTAAGGATTCCAACACTACTAGTTCACAGAGGCTAAAAGCAGGGCTTAAAGGCAAGGATGAATCATCCTGTAAATGAAGTATTATCATCATGAAAAGTATGTTGCCATAACAATGGGAATCCAACATCTCCGTAAGTGGGAATCATTTAAGGACTGGATCTTGCAGATTAGACAATATATAACTGCAAGGTTTAAATTATTTACAGCGTATGAAAAAAAAAAATCTGCAGCTGATATTTGAAGTGATTGCCAGCTCTGTGCTCTTGCATCTGCACTGATACCATGACCTATGACATCTTTTCTAACATTCTGGGATATTTTTAGGTGTGTCTTGCACAGATATGAACAGGTCATTTATTTGGCAAGTTTATTTGAATAAATAGGTTCTTGCACAACTTCCTTGTATTTCAATGGGTCACACAGTTTGAACACACCTGGATCTGAGGAGCTCGTAATACATAATAAGATTTTTTCCTTTTTTGCTAAGGTAAGCTTTTTAGCACTTGGGTTCCTTAGTTTGTCTGGCTGTGATTCTGTTCAGCTGTTATCTGTACCCATATGCTTGTGTGAGCTGTTATCCAGAATGCTCTGGAACTGGGGTTTTCCAGATAAGGGATCTCCATATCTCAGTACTAAAAGATAATTTAAACATTACTGCAACCCAGCAGGCTTGTTTTGTCTCCAATAAGGATTCGTTATATCTTGATTGGGATCAAGCACAAGGTACTTTTTTTTATTACAGTTTTTTTTATTTTATATAAATATTTGAATTATATAATTAAAATGGAGTATATGTGAGATGGCTTTCCTGTAATTCAGAGCTCTCTGGATACAGGTATTGGATCAGTTATCCAGAAACCACAATTAAGGGAAGGCCATCTCCCATAGACTCCATTTTATATAAATAGTTAAAAATTAAAATAATTTTTAAAATAAAAAAGTACCTTGTACTTGATCTCAACTAAACTGGGTTCATTTCACTTTTACATGACTTAAGTTATAAAGATCCAAATTACAGAAAGATCCGTTATCTGGAAACCCCCAGTTCCTGAGAATTCTGGATAACAAGTCCTGTACATATAACCAATTCCCAGATAACAAGATGATTAACAGACAGAGACAACACTTCAATAATGAAAACAAATTAAAACAGGTAGTTGTATTACATTTTGGATATGTCAAAAAAATATGCAATGCAAACACTTTTCTATGGGGTAGTCGTAATACTTGGTATGCAATTTTGCAATTTACCTAAATTCACATCAATGAAGATGGGGGCCTGATTTCTAGTAGGCGATAAAGCACCCCTTGTGTCATTGCCTTAAAGATTAATCTAGTCCAAGAGAAGCAAGGAAACAAGTACCTAAGTAATTCTTGTGTGTTCCTCCTGTCTCACCACCTCTATCTACTATAGCACACACAACTGTCCTTAATGTGCTTGCTCCTGCCAAAACTAAATACACTAGACCCAAATGCTTCAACCTTGGCATACTGCTCATACAAAGGCTTTCCAAAGGCACTTACATGCACTTGAGCACCACTGGTGCAAATCCTACTTAGAATCAGACTTCTGGAGCTACAAATCTGCCCTGTGCTCCTATAACACCAGCTTTTCCCTAGCCAAACAAACATACTTTACTACACTCATTAACCCCCATTCTAAAAAACCTGCACAACTTTTCTCTACCTTTGACACTATTCTTTCCCCTTCCCCACTCCTCTGTGCACATCTGTCTCTGCTCAGGATATTGCTGAGCACTTCAGAGGCAAATTTGACACCATCAGAAGTGACATTACACTACTCCCCCCCCCCAGACATTCACCACCCTCCCTCCACACTCCACACCCTTATTTTCTCTCTATACTTCCCCCTTGGCAAACTATTCAACGCATATGGTTTCCAATACCACCTCTCCTATCATGATCTCAAACGAGAGCTCTTAACCCAGGTCTCCTCCTGCCTGTGCGCTATCTCTACTTGGATGTCACAATGCTACCATAATTAAACCTCTCTAAAATGGAACTGGTTCCCCCAACTAACACCTGTAACATCCCAGAAGTATCTATCATAGTTAATAATTCCTGCCACCCTGTCACCCCAGACCTGGTTCCTTAGGGTTATCCTAGATTCTGCCCTGTCCTTCAATCCAATCCAGTCACTTCTTAAATCATGTCAATTTCACCTAAATAACATAACCAAAATATGATCATTTATAAATAAATGATGATGATGATGATGATGATTTATCATCCAAGATGCTGCCAAAATTCTTATTCACTCTCAAATCATATCACGTCTAGACTACTGCAACTATTTAATAATTGGCCTTCCCCGCCAGAGATTGTCACCTCTTCAGCCCACAATGAACAGTGCGCCAGGCTATACACCTCAGCAACTGCTCCTCCTCTGCCATGCCTCTCTATCAATCTCTGCACTGGCTTCCACTGCCTTTCAGAATAAAAGTCAAACCAATGTCCCTGACAGTTAAAGCACTTCATAACTCTGCTCCACCCTACATCTCTGAACTCAACTCTAGATACTCACCCAACCACTTATTATACTTTACTGACCTGCTCCTCAACTCTACTCTCATTACCCTTCACACGCTCGCATTCAAGACTTTGCAAGGCAGCACCCCATCCTCTGGAATTCTCTCCCACGGTTTGTCCGACAATCTCCCAGCCTTTCTGTTTTCAAAACATCTCTTAAACACAATTATTTAGAGAAGCCTACCATCATTCTGTTTAGCTACCAAATGCAATACCATATGCTACATCTCTCACCTGCCCACACCTTGTGTCTCATTCCCTTTCCATTTACATTGTAAGCTCTTTTGCAGAGGGCCTTCCTCACCTTTTGTACTGGCACTGGTTGTTATGAATGTAACTCTGTATATTATTTCTATGTAATTCATGTGATTTCTTTTTATGTGACAGAGCTGTGCAATATGTTGGCATAATAATAATAATGAGCTATTTTCTACTAAAGACACAGTGTTATAGGGATTAAATTAATGTCAATAACTGAAAGAAGAAGGAGAGCACAACAATGAAGTCTAGATGACTTCTGTATAAGTGCCTACCATGGCTAGCCATAAACTTTTAAAGGTCTGGTTTCCTTTAAGAAAGTATAAGCATATCTTCTCTATGTTTTCTTTATATTAAAGTGTTTCTACTGCGCTCGATGAGCAAACCTGCGTGTATAACTGCTTTCATTTTTTTCTTGCTCATAAATTAACAAAAATGAAATTTCCCCTGAAATTCAGTTCTCATTCCATCCAAATTTAAAATATAAATCCCCACCACTGGCACTTCCTTTCTACATGCCCTGTAAATTCTGCCTTGTTATTGGGCAAGACAATGAAGCTATTTTGACCTTAATGCTTAGAGACGAGGGAGAGGGATGACTAAAGAGACATTTATATTGATGGATAATAATTTGCTATAAAATGGCACATTATCTATTGTTGTGAGTTAGTACTGAGTTAAACAGATGGCTGTCACAATAAAAATATTTTAAACACTAAAAGGGAACACACACATGTTGCAGATCTGTCAATATACATAAGACTTATTATGATGATGTTAGCCAAAGAAAAGGTGACAGGATAGTTTTAATCTTGGACACTATTTATTTCCCCAGGCCAGGATAAAGTAAGACTGTATTTAGGACAAGATATTTCCAGAAGGTGAGATGCTATTGCAACTTAATTTTTACACATCACCCTGTCCCCCTAGTGGCCTTTATTTTCTCACTTTTAAAATGCTCAGTTTTTTGGTGACACTTTAAGTTTCAGAGAAATGTAAGACTATTAAATAAAAATGCAAGTTTTTACTACATTCATCTGGATATAAATGGCTAGCAGTATGCTATAAAAGTGTTATCTGGTGCTGTTTTATTCTTTTCTCACCTTTCTAAGTAGATTTTTTGTTAACGTATTTTTGACCTTCTTTAAATTTGAAAACCCGAGGGCTCATTTTCTAGACCTACAAATGGGTACAGATTTGCAACCATTAAACATGCACAAAAGGGGTAATTAGACCCCGGACAGGAGCCCAGGAGAACAAGGGCGCTGCTAAGAGTGAGTGCTGGGGTCCTCACAAGATTTCTTTCTGGGGGACAAGTAGGTTGTAGTTGCATTACTGACAACCTCTCATGAATATAGTGCTGCCAAATGCAGGCAGGTGTGCATTAATGCACTATTTGTGCCGGTATGTTATCCATGCACTTTGAATTTTACTGGGCAGGAACGTCCTTCTTATTGTGTCCCACCACATGGGACTTTATCTCTGTGTATTTATTTATTATTTGTAATAATATTTGTAAAAATTGTACAGCACTGTGTATCCTTGAAGTGCTATATAAAGTTATACATACATAAACATGCATTCATAATCAGGAGAATGCAGGAATCTGTGCTTCATTAAGCAGTGCAGAGTCCTGTTGCAAGTCATCTACATGCAGGGCAGGGTGCAAGTACAAAGATTTAATTGTGAATTGCCTTTTTATGCACTTTGTACCCTGCCATGCATGTGGTAAATGACCCCCAGAGCATTTCACTTTTTTAATCATATTTTTAATTCATTTTTTAATTTTCATTTTTTAATTACTGTCAGTTTGCCAGATGTGCTTCTCTGGTGGATGACTCACATGTATCTAAAGACTCTGGTGCGAGAAAACCCTATACAATACACTGCCTTGACCAAGGGCCCAATGCTGCACTAATCAGGCCAGGCTGGGCAGTTGCCATAGGCATGTTTGAATAGGCACTCGTGCATGTGGGAATGGATGCTCGCACATATGCGTGAATCACACGTAAGCGGACAGTCCAGAGAAAAGAGAGGGGACTAGATTAGGGGTAGAAGCCGGAAAAGGTACGTGCCTGGTGCCCCCCCTAGCATTATGCCCTAGGCACATGCCTACACTGCCTACCCATAGTTCCAGCCCTGGCACTTATTAAATTGCACAACATTGAATCAAATCTAAGTGCGCACCCATGTCCTGCTGTCACCAATTAAATCACAGAAGTAAGTTGTACACAATTTTCTGACTTGCACAAATTGCACCTAACATATCTGGCTAAAAATTAAGTGCTTGTTTGGGTTTCAAATTATTCTAGAACTGTGGGAAATTATGTTTCTGCATTTTGGGGCCACAGACTAAAAAAGAAACATTTTCTTTGTTTTCCTTAAAATATGTCCGTAGATTCAAAGAAATATAAAGAAACATAATATTATCATCATTTATTTATATAGCGCTGTCAAGATACTCAGTGCTTTGCGTTTAATACTGTTTATTGTTTAATTTATATAAACACAGCAACAAACTCATAGTAATGAAAACATTCATGGGTTGGCCCAATGTAGGAACATTTATACAATTTTGTGTCATTCCCTATAACTTCTGGACAGTTCTCCAGGCAAGTCTCCTGTACCAGCAGCTAATCATATAGATTTTCACACCATGTCCTTCAGTGCTTAAGTGGCATCTCCTAGATGTCCAAATGACCATGAAGGATCTTTAAGGAACATACTGTAGATGTATAAACAGGAGTAGTACAAGACCGGTTAAAAACTCTTGGACACTATATTTGTAACTGAGTCAAACGGTGATTCAAAGGATATGCTTTGGAGAATAAAGCTTAAGGAGACTTAAGTAGAATAAAGCTAGAGATGCTGCATTCATGGCTGAGGGAAAAGTTAATGGTGTCAGTGCTGTGATTCTATATGAATCCTACAAGCAAATATGTGTACCATTAATTTTTTGTGTCCCAAAAAGTGTAATATGTCATTTATAATGTTCTGAACACTACTTAGTAAGTTATACCACAGGCACTTCTTCAGGTTAAGGGGCCAAATATTGTTTTTCCTTGTGCTGTGCTGAGTCATTGAGTTATGTTAATAATGTGTGCCAGTGTTCCTGGCTCTTAAATGAGTTGTTCAGTAAAAAAATAAAAACTGTCTAAATAGGTAGGCTAGGCAAAATAAAAAATATTCTCAATATAGTTAGTAAGTCAAAAATGTAATGTATAAAGGTTGGAGTGACTGGATGTCTAACATAATAGCCAGAACACTACTTCCTGCTTTGCAGCTCTCTTGGTTTCCACTGATTGGTTACCAGGCAGCAACCAATCAGTAAATTGAGGGGGGCCACATGGGTCATAACTGTTTGCTTTTGAATCTGAGGATCAATTGCAAACTCACTGAACAGTTATGGCCCATGTGGTCCCCCTTCAAGTCGCTGACTGACTTAGAGAGCTGCAAAGCGGGACGTTTTTTTCTGTTCTGTTAGACATCCAGTCACTCCAGCCTTTATAGATGACATTTTTGGCTAACTAACTCTATTAGAAACATTTTTTTATTTTGCACAGCCTATCTATTTACCCAGTTTTTATTTTTACACTGTTCCTTTAAGTCCTTATCTGCTTCCTGTGAAATTCTCTCCATCAACAAATTTAAGATAATAATATCATCACTGAGGGACATAGGAATACACTCGAAACCATTGGTTACTCTCTAAGCACTACTTGGGTGGCAAAGAAAAAATGTACCTAACTCTGCCTATGCTCCCACACTTATATTAGGTCATAGAGAGGGGTTCTTTCAATAAAGCTGATGGTAAGTGTTCCATAAGACTTCATAAATAAACATTTACATCCTAACACACTGGAAAATTAGTACAGGTATGGGACCTGTTATCCAGAATACTCCAGATAATGGATATTTCCGTAAGTACTGTTTTATTATTACAGAGAAAAAGGAAATAATTTTTAAAAATGTGTATTGTTTGGATAAAATGGAGTCTATGGGAGATGGCCTTCCTGTAATTTGGAGCTTTCCGGATAACAGGTTTCTGGATAATGCATCCTATACCTGTAGAAGGAAAGTCAGGACCTTCGTCTACATAGGCAGGAAGTCCCAAGGAACTACAAAGATTGTTGTTAATCCCCCACAAAGAGGCTGAAACCAATAGCTATTAAAGAGTCTCTTATTAAAAGCAAATATTTAATTGCCTGGGATGGGTTAGTAGACTGGAGCAGTGTTTTATATTTGAAACTCACTCAAGTCCCTCTGTTAAAATAAGATTTCAATTTCAATGTCTATTGATACAATTGATCTGTACCCTGAGAGCACTCATGCAATTTTATATGTGAGTAGAATGAATCTGCGCATGGACAAAGTCAATTAATAGCATTACATTTCTTAGGCATAAACAATGTGAAGGATAATATTTGATAAACATTGGCCAAAAGATTTATATACAGTAAGTATAAAAGTTCTGGGAGCTTTTTTTTAGAGATGTTTATAGAAAGAGGAGCGTGATATTGAGATTGTGGCTAGCTAATTTTGGATGACCAGATGGAGACTGTGGGGAAAACATTGTATGAGCTAAAGCCACTCTGCACAACAAAAGTTTTGATGAAAACAGAAATTTGCTCTAAATACAGAAATAAATAAAAAGCAGTTGTTTTTAATTCCAGGTTAAGTTTTTTTCTTTTGGATGGAGTACAGAATTACAGAGATTCAGCAATTTTTATTCTACTCAAATATTTAAACTTTATAAATGTGCATTGTTTTTACTGGAACTAATATCTTGGATAATTGTGGCTTCCATGCTTCGGAGCTCACTGTGGTTTAAGAAGAACAGTATGCCCTGTTCGTTCTTTTTTATAGTCTGATCGTCTGGTTTTCTTGTATTTGTAACATAAGCACTAAACAATAACGCCAATATACACAACATTCTGCCAGATTCTCACTTACTTCTTGGCTATTGCTTAAATAATGGGAGCCTTTTCCTCTGCCAGAAGTATCACCATAATGACATACCACAATTCAGCTGGCTTTAAAGTACGAACAAAATTCTAAATTATTACCAAAGCCACAAAGCTTTTTTTCTTAATATGCACATCTCAAAATATTGTTTTTTTCATTGATCTGCCATTGATTCACAATTTAACCACATCCAGTATTAAGTAAAATGTTACATGTCATTTTAACTTTTACAGTGGGCTCCTGAAATTACGTTTGGCTATCTATGCAGTAGGGTATGAATTTCCCCCTATAAATACTGTATAATGGTGGATGAGCAGGTATAATTAGGGTTAAAAAAGGACAATAGTTTATTGTTATTATTATATAATATGTATATAAATATACTGTTCTGGGAGGAGCATACTATATGTACATAAATGAAAATCTAATGCCTTGGTGTTGATAAATAATCACTTAAAAAGAAATCAGAATATAGCACTTATCAGGTCTCAAATAGTTTTATTTCAAGCTCTGTTTTTAGAGTAGGGGGTTCATCACAGTGAGGACAGTGACCTTACCAGGGATCCATAAACAAAAAACAAATTTATGTTTTGATACATTGAGATAATTTCCTATTAATTTCTGTCCTATTAGGACACAGCTGAGCTGCATGTCCCAAAAATGCATTCTTCATTTAGAACCTGACTTTTTTGTCCAGCACTCAGTGTAGATTGCAATGTTCAAGGAGGAGCAAGTGCACCTAGTATGAGCACTAAAGGGCACTCACTTTTGACCCCCTATATTTTTCACTTTTATACTTCGAGATACACAATCTGTCCATAGGAAAACACTAATTCTGGTAGGTTCCTCGTCCCCTTTACCAAATAGGGGGTAATTAAATTGTAAAAAAAAAACAAATGAAAAAGAGCATCATCTAGTGGGGAAACTAAGCATTCATACAACTTGATTTAAGTTGTGACTTGTAGTCTAGTAACATCAGGGTTGTAATCTTAAAGCAAGCCCAATAAAACGTTTCATCTGCTCTCTAAGGCCAGTTGACCTATTAAAATGCATATAAATTCTGTAATGAGATTCTTTACATTGTAATGTTTCTATCACAGAGTGTGTACAGAGATGTCCTCCCTCCTGAAGTCTGATTACAGTGTAATATCATGAAGTCAAAATAACACAATAATTACCCTATGTAAGATAACAGCAAGATCACTGACATTAATTAGCATTCTCATTTTAATTAATTGTTTATTCAGCAGCATTCCCATAGGTTATTTTTTTGCATTTGCAATTATGTTTTTGGTCATCCATCCTCAATTGCCCACCCTCATCTAAGCACAACACCTCGGCTTGGCCTCCACCCACCACCCCTTCCCTCATGACACTCCTCAATGACTTGAGCATTGAATCCCCGACAGCAAGACAGCTGTGTAGGGGAAACCAGATTAAGAGAAGGCCTAAACCTAGGGGAATGCAGGCAAAGTATGTGCCTAGTGCCATTGCCCCTACTGCCCTAAGCACAGCTCTTCTGCCGAGCCCTAGTTCTGGTCCTGGGGGTGGGTGGGGGTGCACATCCTGCTTTTATGTCTTTGTCAAGCTGCTAAAATTCAACATTTTATTACATTGACAAAATATTTTTGGAGAATTGAGTAAATAAATAAAACATATTATATCTTTGTAAAGCAATATAAATGTATTTAAATTACAATTTAAATTTCTTAAATGTATTTCTGCAGTTATTAAATTCCTACTTAGAATTTTTTATATAGTTTGTTAGCTCCCATAATGGGTAAATAGTAGTTACGATCTTTAAGATAATGTGAAAATGCAATTTTGTGCATTTAAACAAAATTTATATTTCTCGAATATTGCTGACAGATTACTATTACCATTAAGTATTCTTTAAATGTATTACAGAATTGCTGGGGAGAAAAAATTCAACCATAATAACTGTAGATACTTCACTGTAATAATCTAATCCATAAAACAGAAAAATGTAATTTGCTTTTATTTGAATAAAAATAAAATGGGATTAATGCTGATGAAATTACTCTATATAGTCTAAAAATTACAGTAATATAGTAATGCTTAAATAATTATGTCATCAAGGTTTAAAAACCTCTTTTTGATGATCTAGCAGAAGCCAACACACCATTCATTCCCATCAAGGCAGATCATTTAAATTTAGAAGAGGGAGGTAGAAAATACCTTTATGTGATTTATCCATAGAAACAATTGGATAATGTCCTGTATATATTACTTATTGTGCTAATCATATATACACCAATATAGTTTTTTTTACATTTGTGAGGTTTAAAGGGGCAGTTTTAGCATGATGTTCATGTTCTATTTGTTTGTGGTCTAGAGGTTATTTATATTTCCCCAGAATGCAAGTGCTAGAGGAGTGCATCTTCCAGTTTACCATTCAGGCTTTGCCTAGTTGTTAAGAAGGCCCAAATAACAATTTCAAATGTAAGAAGTGAGATAGCCACATGTAGAAAGTGGCTGGACAGATTGAGCTACACAGATGTGGAGTAATGGCAAATTTCTTCCAACACTAAAAGCCATTAGGGGCCTGTATATATTTTTGTGGTTGAGTTTTTAAAGGGAAAAAAATTAGAGGAAAAAAAATCAAATTTTGAAAGATTTATTATACCCCAAAGCTGCTAAAAATCCGAAAATATTCTGTCTCAAACCTGTTGAGGTCATGTAGAAGTCAAAGGCAGATGTCCCTGAAGATGCTTCTTCACATCGTTATCTGCTCTGGTTTTCATTCGATAACCTGATAAATTCAAGTTGTTGCAGTGACCCATTCTATAAACTCAAGCTTTCATATTGTCAATTTGAAAAAGTCATACAATTCAAATTGACACACAAATTTGTCTTGACGTTTTTACGCACTGACTAGGTTCACTGTGTTTTAATAAAAAAAAGAATTTGATAAATTTGAGTATTAGTAAATAACCCCCTTAGAGTCCATTTGGGAAATTCACTAAGATTCGTAGTTGCGCCAGCGTCCGCTTCGCCGCACTTTGCCAGGCGTATTTTCGCCAGCGCTATGCAAATTCACTAAAATCCGAAGTTGCGCTGAGGGGAAGAGTAAGGTTGCGAAGTTGCGCTAGCGTTAATTTGCCAAGCAAAGTTACGCTAGAGATGCTTAATTTGCATAATTGAAGTTACAATGGAGGAATATGTAGCAGCACTACACAAGCCTGGGAAACCTTCAAAACAACAAATACATTTTTTATTTTGCCCTACACATGTGCCCACTGTATAGTTAAGGTGCCATGAGTTAGGAAATGTAGGGGGGAAGGAGGGTAGCCCCAAAAAAATTTGATCTTTTTTAGCCTATCACCCATAAAAAAAGAAAAAAAACGCCAGCGTTTTTTGGGACTTAGAAAAATTTTTAACTTTTTTTGAAGTAATCCCTATCTACTCTATTGCACTTCGCCTGGTCTGAGGTAACGAAGGAAGTCTGACGTAAAAGGTAGCGTTCAGAATAGTTCGCGCGTCAGCAAATTTGCGTAGTTACATCCGTTGTGCAAATTCGGCAGGCGTAAGGGTGTGAAGTAACACTAGCAAATTTACGCCAGCATCCGTTAGTGAATCGACAAAATAACGAAAATGGCCAACGCTGGCGAATTCACGCTGGCGATATGCGCTTTGTCGTTTAGTGAATTTGCCCCCATATGCCTAGTACAGAGCTTACTAGCATGGCCCTAGAAGTACTAGAGTACTACAGAAGAACTACAGTTCCACAACAAACAAATTTAAATGGGGTAACGTTAGGGAAAAAAATGGCTTTGTGACCATTGTTTTGCACTTTGCTACTCGCTTCAGTTTTGTAAATGAGCTCAGTTTTCACATTTATGCGTGTCATTCGGAGACTTTCACCATTATATTTTTGATGTTTGCACTATGAAAATATCTTTTGAATGTGTTTCTGTGCTTTTAGATATCATGCTGAAGAGGAGTTTTTATACTGGAATTTCAATCCCTTAAAGGGAAACAGGGATCACAGGCTGTAATCCATTGAAAAAAGATTATTATAAACCTCCACAGACCTGATGCTAAACTACAAATTGGATAACTTAAAGGAGAAGGAAAGGTACGGAAGCAGTTTATTGTTAATAGATTAGCCACAATAGTGCCAGCTATAACACTAATTATTCTGTGGAATGCTTAACCATACCTGAGTAAACGGCTCTAGACACTCTCTCTGTTTGTTTAGGATAGCAGCTGCAGTATTAGCTTGGTGTGACATCACTTCCTGCCTGACTTTCCCTGCTCAGTCATAGCATTGGGCTCAGATTACAGCAGAGAATGGAGGAGGGAGGAGGAGATGAGCAAACTGAGCATGCTCAAGCCCTGCCCTGGAGGTTTATGCTGAAAACAGGAAGTCTGATACAGAAGTCCATGTGTACACAATAGAAAGAACGAAATACTGTGTTTCTTTTGACAGAAGGCTCAGAGCAGCATTACTTTGAGGGTTTAATGGTATATTTATATAGACCTTTCTGATAATGCTTACTTAGCCTTTCCTTCTCCTTTAAGATTTATAGAGGGGTTTAGGGCAGAATCGAGAATTAAATTGTTCTTTCTGGGTTTTTAGGGCTGTGGCCAGCCTGTTGTGTGAATGGCAGCATAAGCTGAGAACTCCATGAATATATTCACCTCAGACCAACTTCATATAACCAAGACTTCAGAAGAAGCACTATCCCAAAAGACAAACTCCATCCTGTAAAGACAGATCTTTAAACCTAAACTGACCTAATGACTGAGGCACTTCCACTTTCCAAGCCATACTCAGCTGCAAGCTGCAAATAAAATTCTTAAAATTGATAAACTTCATACTTTGGATATATGCCATCTAAAAATGAGCACTTTGAGAAATGCATATGGAGGGAGTAGCTGACATGAGGTATGCAGACAGGGGAAGACACTGCCTTGTGGTATAATCTTGAAATGGTAAAGAAGCAGGAACAGGCAGACTAGCTACTTAGTGTTTTTATTGGCACGACATGTTTGGAGCACAAGGTTCTTTATCAAGTGTGTATGTAATGATGCAATGCATTTATACTGATATTCACATTTTTAAAATACTATTTTCAGTGGTGACTCTGTATGTATCATTAAATAGATGTAATCCCACTCCTGGGATAGGACTTGGAGCAGCCAGGCAAGGCACATCTTGATCTTTATGTATAAACCTTTAACTGAAGCTCTCTGTAACATTCTGTCTGAAGTTGAACCAGGGACCTGGTGTTTCTGTGCTGTCTGCATTGCCACTTCTCTATGTGAGCAGACAGACGAGGCCCTGCTTCACTCCTTTTGCTATTCTTGTAATGGCACATAGGCAAGGCTTTTTTTACCTCTTGCTAAACTGGCCACAGGTGATCTATGTAAGACATTAATCTGGCGATAAAACCTCCTAATGTGCTTTGACTCATTGCTCAATGGAGGTCTATTTCCTAACAGTTCCTGGGTGTGATTTCAAGTCTGTTTAATCTGTTCCTGACCATGCCTGTCACTGACCTTCCCAAGCTTGCTGTCTGTCCTACCTTTGCCTGTTTGTGACCATTCTCTTGGATCATGATTCTGTACTGGCGTGTTTGACCCTAACTATGATCCTGACTCCTAATTTTGGTTACTAGTGATGGGCGAACTTCTCCCATTTCGCCGAAAAAATTTGCGAATTTGCGAAACGGCGAAAAATTTGCGAAAAATCTTGAAATCGGAAAGTTCAGGAAAAAATCATGAAATTTGGATGTTTTCACAAAAAAATTGTGAAATTCGAAAGTTTTCATGAAAAAAATAGAGCAATTCGAAACATTTTCACGAAAAAATTGAGCAATTCGAACCTTTTCATGAAAAAATCGAGCATTTGAAACAATTTCCCGAAAAAATTGCGGAAATTGACGCCGCAAATTTTCACGAGCGAATTTTCTCGTGAGATTTGCAAATTTATTCGCCAGCGGCAAAACGCGGGAGTTCGCAGCAAATTCATGCCAGGCGAATTTATTCTCCCATCACTATTGGTTATGAGTACACTTAAATAACCAAGACAGAGTTGGTGGTTTAATTTTTATCCCAATAGCTATTGGGGATACTATATAGTCTGTTCAAAGTTTTGCTTACCTATCTTATACCTCTATCCTTCCCCACCCCAGTGTTGATATTGGTTCTATTTAATAACTTGTAGAATGTTGACCTATGGGCAACATGACATTTTTAATAAATATTTCTTTAATCACTAAAATATAATATTTTAATAATATATATAATGTTAAAGGTATCAGTGAACCTGTAAAAAGGTCTCAAATGCTACATAAACTCATTTCAAGATCTGGAAATGTCCAGAATGTTGCGATAAAATTATATCCAACAACTTTTATGAGCAGTAATCCCAATAAAAAAAATCTGTATTGTGTCAGACGTTTCAACCGGTAGTAAAGTTAGATTACTTCTGGTGAAAGGTTAAAGGGGGGTGTTCACCTTCCAAACACTTTTTCCAGTTCAGTTGTTTTCAGATTGTTCCCCAGAAATAAAGACTTTTTCAAGACTCCAACGCCAATTTTGACGTTGGCGGCGATTAACAGACGCCCATTAACTTTAATGGGCGCCGGCATCAACTTTTACGGCGGCACCCATTTTGACACCGCCGAATAGTCACCGGCGTCAAAATCTGCGTTTCACAATTTTTTTCAGTGGAAACTTGCGAAATTTGAGGCAAAGCGAAACGGGACAAATTCGCCCAGCACTAATACTCGCCTCTATTATATAGTGAATAAAGTACCCCCTCTTGTAAAATATAAGGATATTATAAGTTAACGAGGAGTTTCATGACCATATAAAAACACGAGGCAGAAGGCCGAGTTTTTATACAGGTCATGGAACTCCGAGGTAACTTCTAATATCCTCATATTTTACACAAGGGGGGGTACTTTATTTATTATAATACACAAATTTCAGTGAGTCATGTGACAGAAATGACTTTAGAACTCACTGTTTATAACTGATGACATCAGAACTCACCATTTATAAGGATATAATTAACAAGATATTTGTGGTTTTTGTGTATTATATAGCAATTCACCTTTACTATGAAAGTAAAAATAAAATTCATGGTTACAATGTGAGCAGTCTTGTTCAGATGTCTCAATAATCTGATTTGGGCTAATCACAAAATGGCCTTGAAATAGGTGTTAGTGGGAGCCACAATTAAAGTGTGGAATGATCGCTACCTCAGCATAGATAAAAATAGTTATGTAATTGGGCGAAACACAATGCATGTGCATATATTCTTCCACTGCCCCTAAATAAAAGGGGACCTGTCACCCAAAAAAAATATTCCAAATTCGATTTCATCACATTAGTCAAGCAAATCCATTTTAATTGCATTATATAAATTATTTGAATATTGTTGGACACTGTTATTAAAAGCAAGCTTTGCATCATCTCAAAATCGTGTTTGTGAGCCAGAATGGGGGGACCTGATGTCCATCCCCATACACTGGTTACACAATTATATGGTAAAGAGAGAGGGGGAATGTGGGGAGTGCAGTGACAACTAGTAAGTGCTGAATGGAAAGTGAAACTAACTGCCTGCCCCGCCTCTATGCCTAAGGCATAGAAACTGAAACTGCACTCACCAAAGTAACCAATGATCTTCTCCTGGCAAAGTCTAAAGGTCACTATTCCATACTCAGCCTTTGACACTGTTGACCACCAACTCCTCCTAAACATTCTTCTCAGCTGGCATTCGTGACACTGTTCTTTCAAGGTATACATCTTATCTTTCTGACTGTTCCTTTAAAGTTGCTTTCTCTAACTCTATTTCTACTACGTTCCTACGAGCCTTGGAGTTCCTCAAGGCTTTGTCTGTCTCTCCCTCTGCTGTTCTCACTCTACACTACTTCACTAGGCAAACTTATTCTGTCATTTAAACTTCAGTATCAACTTTATGCTGATGATACCCAATTTAATTTGTCTGCTCCTCACCTCTCCTTCTGTCCTTTCCGAAGTTACCTCTCTGCTGTCTCCTCCTGGATGTCACAGCGCCATTTGAAAAAGAATCCTTCTAAAACAGAACTCATTATATTTCCTCCAAGATCCTCCCTTGTCCCTCAGATCTCACTTACTTTTAACAAGATTGCCTTTCCCTCAACCACACAAGCACACTGGCTAGGAATTATCTTAGACTCTTATTTGTATTTTTCACCACACATCCAAACACTCTCAAAGTCTTGTCATATTCAGCTATTCATTGCTCAAATAAGGCCATATCTCAGTTCAGATACAACCAAAACGCTTATCCAGTCACTTATTATCTGCCACCTTGACTACTGCTACCTACTCCTAGCGGGTATTCCAACAAGTCGCCTTTCACAACTCCAATATGTTCTAAATGCTGCTGATAGACTCACTTATCTATTTCAACTAAATCAGATGCTAGCCTATGCATAGCCCTTCACCAGCTCCCAATCTCCTCTAGAATCAAATTCAAATTAATAACACTCACATTTAATAATGAAACCCCTCCCTATATTTCATCTCTGGTCTAAAAAAAAACCTCATTCACGCAACCTTCGCTCTGGTTCTGACCTTTGCCTCTCTTCTCCTCCCATCACATCAGCCAATTCTAATCTACAAGACTTCTCTCGGGCTTCTGCTTTTCTCTGGAACTCTGCTTCCAGCTGTCAGACTCTCTCGCTCCTTCTAAACATTCAAACACTCCTTAAAGACCCCACACTTATTCAATGTATCTCAATGCATCAGTCATAAAGGTAATATAAATCACAAATTTGTTTCTAAAATCCCTTTGTCTCAATTGTACCCTTTAGTTTGTAAACTCCTGCGAGTAGGACCCTCTAATTGTGTTGTAATTTGTAAACCCTTGTTTATTATTTACTGTTTGTTCCCTGTTTATTATCTAATGTAAAGCACGGCATAACTTGATGGCACTATATAAATAAATGAGGATGATGATGATGATAATGATTCTTGTTCTAACTCTTATCAGCTTTCAAATGGGGGGGTCACTGACCCCATGTAAAAACAAAAGCTCTATAAGGCTACACATTTATTGTTATTGCTACTTTTTATTTCTCATCTTTCTATTCATGCCCACTTCTATTCATATTCCAGTCTCTCATTCAAATCAATGCTATGGTACTGAAAACTGGCCCCTAAGCTCAGTAAGTGACATTAGCACAGAGCATGTGCAGTGAATCATAAGAAAAGAAGATGGGGAGCTACTGGGGCATCTTTGGAGGCACAGATCTTTACTGCTAAAAGGCTAAGGTTGCCTTGGGCTGGTACAGTAGCACAAAACATAATGTGCAACATTTCTAGACTACTTCTTAAGTTCTCCTTTAAAATATATACATGCTTTATAAAGTGGTTCATAAAAGTTACCTTTCATTATAGATTATGAAACCTGTTGTATGAATATGTCATATGAACGCTATTTATATAACTTATTTAATAATCTTCACTGATATATAGCAGCACCACAGTGATCTGGAACCATGTAGCTGCTATAAATAAATCATTATTCTTAAAGTGTTTCATTTAGATTTTTGCTCCTCCTTTTACTGCTTGACACTTTGTACCCTTAAACGTTGCGGGGTTTGTGTTTTATAGTAAGTGTCACTGCCCTGACAGTTGTGTTTTATTTAAGACTTTTCATATAATGCATTGGTTCAGTGCAGAGAAACTTGAATTATGGACAGAAATGGTTCAGTAACAGGTTGCCAATAGCTTTTTTGGCCACTGTTTAATAAAAGTAATAGGCTGACCTGCTTTGTTTCAATTTTTGTATTTCAAGTTTGTGCTCATTTTTATAATTTACTACAAATAAAATGTCACTCTAAATGTTGTTATTTTATCAGCCTAGGCATTCTTTATACTCTAGGAAGTTTAGTTACCAGTCTTTCTGATATGATGACAATAATCATGATATCAGTATAATCTTAAATTCACAATTTACTTTTGTTGCAACACCCAGTTTTCAGACCTGAAAAGACATAAGAAGATTAGACACACCTGCTTTTGTGGCTTCATCTGTTACATTTGGAATCCCAAACCCAGAACAAACCTCAATGTCCCAGGCATGGCTCAGTCTTATAACAGCTGCCTTTAGCTTCTGGAGGTGCCCTCCGCTACTCTGATACTGCCAGGTCTTAATACGAGAGGACCAAGGATAGAGTTCTAGGCAGACAAGGGAACTGTACGTTTGTAGCAGGAGTGAAAAACAAGAAGCGTGGTTGAGAGACAGGCCGGGTCAGCACCAATCAGGAGAAGCAGTACACAAAAGAGTATTCAGTACACAAACAGAGAGTCGGGACAGGCAGCAGACTAAACAAAGTCAGGGACAGGCCAGGTCAGTAACAGATCAGGAACACAAGAAATAACACCCAGGCACTACTAAATAGACCTTTATGTTGGGCAGTGAGTAAATGCCCAAGGCCCCTTTAAATATTCAAACTTCGCCCCACGGCATGATGACATCACACGCTGCAGCGTGTAAACCCGGAAGTGACCGGGCACATGTGCCATAACAAAGAAGGGGAATTGTGCGTCAGCAGGCAAAAAGCTAAGGCTGCAGGCGTCCCCTCAGCCCAGTTTTAAGAGTTGAAGGGTTGGTAAGGAATAATAGCTACAATCTCTTTCTATTTCTTGTTCTGTAACAGATGTAAAATGTAATTAATAGTATTTTGTTCCTTTAAATTACAACCAACAAGATCTGAGTGAGCAGGATAAAATGTGTCAGGCAATTATATGGACTCCATTATCCTGACATCAGCAGAACAGTGGCCTGCCTTGAAGTGCTGGGGTCCTGAGTTCACTTCTAGCCTGGGCATGACCTGCAAGGATTTTGTATGTTCCCCCAGTGTCTGTGTGGTTTTCCTCTTGGCAGAGCCGTTTCCTCGCACAAATATGTCCAGGCAAGTTATCTGGCTTCTCATTAAACTGACCCTTGCATGTGTGAATTTGATGGATCTTAAACTCCATTGGGGCAGAGCCTCCTGTAAATATGCCAATGCTATATAAATAATCATCATCATCTTAATAATAATACACAGTTTCGACCGGGAAGACAGAATGCTAAATTTATCAACAATGGGCAGATTTGCACCTGGGCAGTAACCCATGGCAACCAACACCTTTTTGCATTCATTGTTCTACCTGTAGCTGGCAGAGAAAAAGGATAATCTCTGATTGGTTACTGTGGTTAAAAAGTTGTAAATTTGTAATCAAACACAAAAAACAGCAAAAATCGTCAAAATATCGGCATAGATACACAGTGTATTGTATTTAAAATACTAATTCCCCTGCTGTTCTTCAGAACAAATTAGCTGTGAATAACACACAAAATAGTTACATGATTATTATTTCTTTTTTCCTGTTCCTGTTCCAAAAATTTTCAGTTAAAGAAAGTATACGCAACTGACATCCTGTAAATACGCAACTGACATCCTGTAAATACGGGAGATAGATGTAGATATTTATTGTTATTGTCGGTTAAGTCCGCCCATTCAGTATGATGGCCAGATACATTTATATTAATCCTCTTTGGCTTCTAAAGAGTAGACTCTGGAATAGAAGACATGGAGACCTAGGAAAAGACACAAAGTTATAGGATTTCCGATGCCATGAAATTGTAACCACTCATGGCTAAAAGGAATTCAGTACAGCTATGTTATTCTGAATGCTCAGGACCTGGGGTTTTTCGGATAAGGGATCTTTCCGTAATTTGGATCTTCATACCTTAGAGGGAGTATGGCCTACCACATTGTTAACTAGATGAGGACAATTATAGCACTACTGAATCTGTTTTTTTCCATAACCTGTTATGGAACAGGTTTTAGGATTTAGTCATCATGTTGTCTATATTTTAAGTAGTCTCTAGGAAGGAGGTCCTGCTATAGAGTCTACTCTCATTACAGAGAAATTAAGCTCCTGCAAAAAAAAGTCCTGCAACTGGAAAAACTGCATGGTTTTTCCAAAATGTGATAACAACATGGGCACACTTTTTCCAGCAATACAATTAAAACAAACACAACTAAATGCCATTAATATCCAGAAGTTTATGTAAAACTGTCAATGGTGTGATCTACAACCTTCCAGCACTGGCATTTGATGATAAATACTGCTAAGTCTGTTATTTGTTGTAGGTGGAACTGAATGGCAATCGAGTACACAAATATTTTTTTTCTCTACCCTAAAGTCTATGATATAATGTCTTGTTGATAGAAAATTGTGCTTTGTGTTACACAAAGATATTTTTCCCAGTGCCTCATTAATGTGTAGGCATTACTGGGAGGTATAATCCAGTCTTAGATAGTTATTTTCTCTGACAACGCTAAAAGCTCTTTCAAATATTTCTCAGTTCTGCCTAAGATAAGAGTGTTGAGCACATAAATTCATTAGTGAGTAATAGAGCAACCTTGTTTTATCTCTATCGTTTCCTCAGAATTTTCCATACTGTGCCAGGAGTCATACATCACACTCGGCTTCTATGTCTCGTGAGCCAACTGAAAGTGGAGAAAAACTACTGTTAACATGGGAATAATTACACACGGCATAAATTAATTATTGGTCACTCAGGAATTGTGGGAAAAGGCCACACAGATTGTGGTTACTCTCTTTCTCCACATTTCAGGAAATAGATAATCAAAAGTGTATCACAGGAAATAGTACAAGGCCTCTTTATGGTATAATAGTCTTTTACTTTTACTGCTATTGCCCAATGTGTCATGTGTCTTATTTGCTTTAACACATTAGGTACATTGTATTATAGAGGAGAAAACATGAAAGATGGCCCTGTGAGACATACATCATTCCTTGGAAGTCAGTGTAAGCCCTGGCTAAGTCAACTCAGTGGGGACTTTGAAATAAATTCAACCAAAGAAACAGGGTACGGATCAGTGAGCATGTGATAGAAGGCTTTCAGGAGGTATTTAGCTTACCACACAGTGATAATAAACCATGGAAACAGCAGTCAAAAGAAAAATATTGACAGAGGTAAACAGAAATAATGCACAGATCTATATTTTCATACTGTTAGGTTAAGCCAGTGGATATAAGGAGACGTCTAACACACGAGTAAAGAAAATGTACTGCTGGGGAATTTATTATAATGCCTTTTGAAGGTGGAAAATTTAGAACTGACAGTTAGAGGCACATTTATAAAGGGTCAAATTTCGAATTCAGGTGAATTTTTTTAAACTCCCCTTAACTTCCATAAATTCGAAATTCCGCTGGTCGAAATGTATTAATAAAATAGAATTTTTAAACTAGGAAGAATTTAAACTACCCGAAAATTCGATCAAACTCAATTCGAGTTTTTTCTCTGAAAAAAATTTGAATGTCAGGAAGGCTGCAAACATCTCCAAATTGATCCATGGACCTCTCCCATTGACTAAAACAGCAATTTGGCAGGTTTTATTTGGCGAATAGTCGAATTTGAATGGGCCAACGTATGATAAATCTCGTAAATTGAATTAGAATTTTTTTAATCGAATTTGGATAACTCCCTAGTCGAATTTGACCATTTAAAAAATTCAAAAATTCTAATTCGAATTTTCAATTCAACCCTCGATAAATCTGCCCCATAAAGAAACACAACAAGCTTGAACGTGTTTAAAATGTGACATGCAGATAAATATTCTGAAATAAATTTAAAATATTTTATTTTCTGAAATAAATTTAAAATACAAAACTTGTGTTGCCATTTTTTACTCATAGGGAACTACACTCATGAGTAAGCTTCATACATGCTGACCTTCAGATGTGACTGAGGCCTTTGAAAAGAAGGTTGGAAGTACCTCCATTGTAAGAAGATCCAGTACAGTAGATCATCTAAATTACAGAAAGGTGGGCGAGCTGGGCCTTTGTTTTAAAAAAATTGAAGAGTGCTATAGATTTTTAATAATTCAAGGTTAGTAAGAAAATAGACCAGGGCTTAATTAAATACATTAGAAATATTTGCCCCAGTACAGTAAAGTGCAGTAAAGCACATAAACCAGCCAGAGATTGCCTTTCATTAAAAAGATCAAAACACATGGTTGCTATAACACTCTAGAAAAATTTGCTTTGTATTCAATATAAGCCCTACTGAAAATTGATTGTTTTTCTGAATGGTTGGACAGTTTTAAGCTTGCTACAGTCCACCAGAGTGAAATTCTAATGCTCTCTATTAATTTCTATGGTATTTGTAGAAGCATATTTGTCTCGCTATGAACCATGACTAAAAATGACTTTAAATTTTATATAAATTAATATCTAGCATCAAAATATCACTCTGGCTGACTGTGACAGGCTCTAATGTCACTCTTTAATTAATAAGCCTCTATGTCAGTTTTGTAATACCTAGTCAAATAATGAATTGGTATCGGACCTGGAGCATCATATTATAGCACGTGTTGTTACATTAATGTATGATATGAAAACAGATTGATCAATGGTGATAAAGCTTGAAAGTTGCGTCCAGCATTTCCTACTTCTTTCAAGTAAGACTCTGAGCACTTTTGCACTTTATATTGCTTTTAAAATGTTGTGGTTTCTGACATATTAGCAGTTTTAGACCGTTTTTGACTGATAATACCAGGCTCTTAGATTAACAGCTCTGTTTGTAGGTCAAATAGTCGCAACCCAAGTACTCTATGACCTTCCTGCATAGTCAGTTAATCCTAAGGATGTTGACTCTAAGCCAAAATCCTGGTATTCATAGTGTTAAACTGTTAATATCCCACCATCCAGTGAAATATAAAGAAATGTAAATTGTAATTATTCTACAGAAAGTATGTTTACATGAAATAATTTTGGGGTAGGTAGATTACCCTTTAGGGGGTAGAAGGTAGTAGTTCAATTTTGCTGATGTCCTTATAGCAAATTAGCAATCACTGTGGGGCGTTAATTTAGCAAAAGTGTATATATGTAGTAAAAGGAATCTGACATTCAAGTTTTATAATTTTGTGTCATTCCTCTACAACCAGACACCAATATTATTCTATTTTATATATTGTATATTACCAGTGTGTACTTTTACACTGAACACTGTACCATTTTTCTTTTGAAATGTACAGGTATGGGACCTGTTATCCAGAATGCTCGAGACCTGGGGTTTTCCGGATAACAGATTTTTCCATAATTTGGGTCTTCATGTCTTAAGTCTACTAGAAATTCATTTAAACATTAAGGGGCCGATTCACTAAAGGTCGAATATCGAGGGTTAATTAACCCTCGATATTCGACTAGGAACTAAAATCCTTTAACTTCGAATATTGAAGTCGAAGGATTTAGCGCAGATAGTTCGATCGAACGATCGAAGGATAATTCCTTCGATCGAACGATTAAATCCTTCAAATCGAACGATTCGAAGGATTTAAATCCAACGATCGAAGGAATATCCTTCGATCAAAAAAAGTTAGCCAAGTCTATAGGGACCTTCCCCATAGGCTAACATTGACTTCGGTAGCTTTTAGATGGCGAACTAGGGGGTCGAAGTTTTTTTTAAAGAGACAGTACTTCGACTATCGAATGGTCGAATAGCCGAACGATTTTTAGTTCGAATCCTTCGATTCGAAGTCGTAGTCGAAGGTCGAAGTAGCCCATTCGATGGTCGAAGTAGCCCAAAAAAAATGTAGAAATTCGAAGTTTTTTAACTTCGAATCCTTCACTTGAAGTTAGTGAATAGGCCCCCATATAAACTCAATAGGCTGGTTTTGCTTCCAATAAGGATTAATTATATCTTAGTTGGGATCAAGTACAAGCTACTGTTTTATTATTACAGAGAAAAAAGAAATCATTTTTAAAAAATTGGATTATTTGCATAAAATGGAGTCTATGGGGGACATCCATTCCATAATTCGGAGCTTTCCGGATATCGGGTTTCCGGATAAGGGATCCTATACCTGTACTATGTAGTAAGTACAAAACAATAAACAATGTATCTTAATACCTTTCCCATTCATTTTTGAAGCAAAGAAATTGCCGAACTGTCGCTTCTCTCTTTTAGAGGCGAGCCTAGCATGTGATTAAAAAGAGAGAGAAGGTACTTTAAGGGATTGTCAATTCAAAAAATATATTTTTCCCTAATAAAAGTTATTTGCATATGTATTGAAAGTAGTGTTTGTCTGTTGTTTTCCTGAGTCTGACTGTTGATAGAATGTAAAACAAGCCAGCTAATTAACAGACCCGTCTTTGCTGGGGAACTAATGGGCACATTTACTAAGGGTCAAATTTCGAAGTTAAAAAAACTTCGAAATTCGACCATTGAATTTGACACTTCGATAGTCAGTATTTTTTTTTTTGAAAACGGACGTTTTTGATCGAAGTAAAAATCGTTTGAAGTAAAAGTCGTTTTGATCGATCGATTAAAATCGATTTTACAAAAAAGTACTTTGACTACTCGAAACTTAGCCATATGCTAAAAAGCAATTCGGCAGGTTTAAGGTGGCGAAGTGTCTAAGTCGAAGTTTTTAAAGAGACAGTACTTCGATTTTCAAAGTTGAAGTTTTTTCAATTCAAATCTAATTTTGGCCTATTCGATGGTCGAAGTACCCAAAAATTACTTCGAAATTTTGAAAGTTTTTGAATTTGAAAATTCACTTTGACCCTTAGTAAATGTGCCCCTTAGACTTCTGCTTTCAATAGCAAATGTTTTTGCAAATAACTTTGCAAGCACTGAAAATTTTTAATAAATGTATTCTGGAAAGTTGCTTAGAATTATGTTTTCTTTTATTAGCCAATTTTTTAGGGGGTTTACTTGCCCTTTAAAAGTATGCAATACATAGTACACGTCCTATTCAATTACACTGATAAATATTGTAAACCCTCCAACGAGCCAGGATTAGCTGCATTTGGGAGAAGGTCACTTCCTCAATTCCTCTTCCCTTCTGACCCAGAGTGGAGGAAGCATGGGATGCAGAAGAGGAGGAAGATTTTATTGTAAAACTCCAGTGGCATGCTAAATAGACCCTTATCAAGCAAGCCCCTTTAAAAAATAGACAGCATCCGACAGGAATTTTCTTAAAAATCCTTTATTTGAAGGGCTTTATTCAGACGAAATACAGCAACGTTTCAGGCTTACATTAGCCTTTCCTCAAGCAAGCCCCTTCCAGATCAAGTGTTCCATACCTATAAATATCTGTTGATACTGGTACTATACACAAACTTTGAGAATAATATGGGATGTCTGTTCTTTGCTTAAAATCTATAATTAAATAAAGATAATGAATTCACTTTATTCAATGTAGATTTCTTTAGTATTTACTATCCGTCATTTATATAGTGCTAACACTTTTACACAGCAGTTTACAGAGACTATACATAATTACCTGCACCCCAGTGGAGCTTTCAAGCTAGGTCCCTGAAATATTCATATATAGCATTAGGAGACAATTAAACTACCTGTTTTTGTAGTATGGGAGGAAACTGACACTGACTGACATTCAAACTCCTTGTAGATAATGAATTGGAAACGAGCTTAGGTCCACAGTACTACAAGACAGAAGTACTACCCACTGGGCTACTGTGATGTCCTTAGATGAAGTAAAGGCAACATGTAGAAAGACATGAATTGTGTATGTAAAGGAGAATGGTCTTTTATAGTAGAAAAAAGATGTCTTAGTGATAAAAGAGGCATGAATATACTGATAGGCAGCTAGACTTAGGCAACTGACTTTCAATTGATACAGAAAGACCCATAAAATAAAATACAACCTAATGCACTTGGAGACAAATGGAGTATAGGAGATAATGGCCAGCCCAGAGTTCATTCAGCAAACAAAATTAACTAGAGTTGCAATGGACAAATGAATAAAATCAATGATCAATGGTGATCCAGTTTAAACTATGTGTAAAGGGGAGGGAATGATATTGTGCTCAAAATCCTTGTTTCCAGTGTTTCAATGCCACATCAAAAATGACTGTACCTATCTATCACTTAGAGAGTTATGGGTGGAGACATGCAAATTACTTCTTTATATCCCTGGGGCCAACTATGTATCCGAAACATAATACAGCCTGTTAATTTACAACAATAGTCAAACTTGCATAACAGCATGTTTCAAACTCGTGAAAGATTTCAGAACATGGCTTCTGAGGGGGTAGGCTGAAAATCCAATGTTTGACTGTGCAAACCAATCTTCACGGTAGGATAAGATGGGCCAAAAGAGGAGATGCAAAAGATAGTGCTACCCACAACACCCTGTTTAAAAACAGAATCTAGAGGCTTTAAAGGGCATATAAAGTCTAAAATAGAATAAGGCTAGAAATGCTGTATTTTGTATACTAAATATAAACATGAACTCACTGCACCACAAGCCTAATCAAACAAATAATTTATGCTTTCAAAGTTGTCTACAGGGGGTAACCATCTTGTAACTTTGTTAAAAATCTTTGCAAGATTAAGACTGTGCACATGCTCAGTGTGGTCTGGGCTGCTTAGGGATCACCATAAACAAAGCTGCTTGAGTTCTGCATGGCTGGGAAGCAAGGCAGAGGCTCCCCCTGCTGTTCATAAGTATGATTGTTTCCCTGCCCAGCAGTTAGGGACCATCTGACAATTCCTATCCACAGCAGTAAATGAAGGGGGAGAATTTCACTGCATACAGTCAGGTTTCTTATAAAAACGGTACACATATTTCAATTAAAATATACTGGAGATAGGTTTCTTTTTCATTAAAGAAAGTAAAAAAGGGGATATTATTTTTTTGCCTTTACATGCCCTTTAAAGAAGAACTAAACCCCCATGGTCAAAAGTCTCCACTGGTTTCCCCCCTGCTACCCCAGTGTTATCCTGTAGGATTACTGACGGCACATGCAGAGTCAGTGCAGCGGAGCACACAGGCGCCATCTTCCGGCACTTTGGTATTCTTTGGGTCTTCTTCCTTTCTGCAATTTCCATCACTTCTGGCACATGCACAGTTGTCGCAAACTGGAAGATTGCTCCAACTGCGCATGTGACAATATGACGCTCACTTTACGAAGAGTACTGAAGCGGCGAAAATGGTGCCCGTGAGCTCCGCTGCGCTGACTCTGCAAGGAAAATGACTCCTTTATGGTCCTGTACCCCCTTTGTGTCCAGAAGCCGTATGCCTTAGTGGTAGCAGTACATCAATGCATCATTGTTAAGGCTAGGATCAGATAGGAAAGGTTCTACAAGTATGACAAACAATTCAGTTTAATGCAGTGGCCTTCCCAGTTAGCAGATCTCAGTTCAGTTCAACATTTGTGGAATGATAATTATTTGGATTAAAACCAACTCAACAAAACTTTGGGAAGTACTGGAGTTTCCAATGTCCAGCAATATTATTATTATAAGGAATGCCTAATATTTATACACTCGTTGCATGTAGGAATGTCATTATTCTTTATTTTACCCTCAAAATAATATTCCACTTCATTTTATGTGTTTTAATAAATCTCTCTCTTTCTCTTATCTATTGAGGGATTCGGCATACACATGCCTGCTTAAACCAAGAGAGCTCTCCATTTAATGTCTAACTTTTTATAATATAAAATTCAGACTGGTCATTCATCAGGTGAATAGTTTTTACCCTATGCCAAAGGCATAAGGCAATTTAGGTGCACAGGAAATTATCCAGTGTGTCAGAATTTGTACTGTCCCCAATAAAAAAAGCTGTGCAATAATGCCTTACACATTTCTTATACAAATCAAATATTAATATAAAAATAAATGTGAAAAAAACACATTTCAATTCATAAAACCTCAAAATCCAAAAGACATTGACTTTTGTGGTTTATCGAAGATTTTATAGAATTCTCTTCTGTGTAATGACTTGAACTCCTGCTTTGTTTTTTCCACTTTTTCTTTTAATTTCACATTACATTTTGATGATCATATTGGGTGTTTAGCTTAATAGGGAATATGCAGAATGCTGTGTAAACATTACAGTTTCTGTTTCATTATTATTTTATCATTATTTATGCTCCCCATTGAAGAACATTTTTGTGTGTATATTTTGAATATTATATTTTCTGCCTGGTTTCGTCGTTTCATATGAATATGAGAATTCATTTCAGTAAACTGGGAAAGCAATAAATAGAGAAATGACTAATAGTTGTTTTATGTGGCTGCCAACCTGCCAAGTGCTGTTCTTAATTGCCAGGAAACTAAGCTGTTTTACAGCCATATGTTTTAGATTTCAATGCAGTATGTCCTTTCCTTTCCACCATGAATTGATGGACAGTACAGTGGGTATTTGGTATTAATAAAAGGTTAGACTGGTGTTGTCACGGTACTTTTAAGTGTTAGAAACAAGTTTCATAACCATAATACCATGCATAATATGTAAACGCTAAATTAGATAACATGCAATCTGCATAGAGATGCAACATTTTCCACTGTGCTGAACCTGCTTGCACTGATACCCTGATAGCATAACCCTTTATTTTTAACAATTTAGTTAATCTCTACCGTCTATAATTTGAATTGTTATATACAAACAGTTATATGGGGTATCTCTTTATATAGGGTATCAAAGGTGCTGCAACAATTTTATACTCCATCTGCAACTGCATATCTATAAGTGTTCTGCGGTTCCTATGAATTTGTGTGTCTTAAAGGGATACTGTCATGGGGAAAAATTTTTTTTCAAAATGAATCAGTTAATAGTGCTGCTGAAATCCATTTCTCAAAAGAGCAAACAGATTTTTTTATATTCAATTTCCCAGCTTCCCCAAGTCATGTGACTTGTGCTCTGATAAACTTCAATCACTCTTTACTGCTGTACTGCAAGTCAGGGTGATATCACCCCCCTCCCTTTTCCCCCCCAGCAGCCAAACAAAAGAACAATGGGAAGGTAACCAGATAACAGCTCCCTAACACAAGATAACAGCTGCCTGGTAGATCTAAGAACAACACTCAATAGTAAAAACCCATGTCCCACTGAGACACATTCAGTTACATTGAGAAGGAAAAACAGCAGCCTTCCAGAAAGCATTTCTCTCCTAAAGTGCAGGCACAAGTCACATGACCAGGGGCAGCTGGGAAATTGATAAAATGTCTAGCCCCATGCCAGATTTCAAAATTGAATATAATAAAATCTGTTTGCTCTTTTGAGAAATGGATTCAGTGCAGAATTCTGCTGGATCAGCACTATTAACTGATTCATTTTGAAAAAAAATGTTTTTTCCCATGACAGTATCCCTTGTCTTGTCTTGTATATTCACATTGTGTGCATTGATTAGCTAATGAACATAGCTTCCCACATCATCCAGAACATAAATTCATATACATGTAGATGTTGTAGGGTGGAGAATATGGAGTTGAAAACTGAGAGAAAAAAAAATCTGGTCCACAAAGTTTAGCTGTTCTAATAAATAAAGGTGAAAATATGTCATGAGCTTTTGAAGCAGCTGAATAATCCAGTTATCACTAGCTCCTTAAGGTTAGGGTATTCTAGTGATTTCTCTTCCTACTTGTAAAGTCATGCTATACTGACTCTTTTCACCAATCACGGCTTCTATAAGGGTGCTGTCGTCATGATGCAGTCTCTGTCTTTTTATTTCTCATTCTCTTAGCCCCTTCTTGTTCACTACTACATTTATACAATTCAAGTTTAACAACTCTTATCCTATTCCTCAAAGTAATCTAAAAACTAGTCTCCTAAACTTAGTTTAACAATGTACATAAACTAGAATCAATATTAAGCCCTTAAGCGATCTTAAATAGAAGTTCCAATTGTAGGAGTAAAGAACAGTACACAGAGGCCTTGCATTCTTTTATGTTAGACATGCATTTAATTCGAGTATAAGCCTCTATTACTAAAATGTTCATTTGTATTCAATACTTGTTGCTAAATGTTCCAACTGATTTCTGTTACTGGGTGCATTTGTTCAAAATGGGTGTAAATAGCCTTTTTCTTTTTTTTATATATTCATGGGACAAAGTGTTCATCATAAATTCATCTCTCCCAAATCTGCATTGAGTTAATGATTTTTTTAATGTGGTTAAAGTCAGCTCAGACAATCTTTCCTTAAAATTTCCTTATTTTGTTGTTGCTCCATGTGGTTCTTCCAGAACGATATTCTAACTTAGTTTAAGGTAAATTAAAAGCATCAATTGAAAATAACCAGTCACTTAAGTCATAAGCTACTTCATCTTGAGTTCTACAAGAATTTTTCTTAGCTATAAAGATCTTTAACGTTATCTGCATCAAAGGCATAAAGAAGATGGTATGCCTCGGATAACATTTAAAGAGATACTGACAGCAGAAATAAACCTTGATTGGCAAAAAACAATCAACATGACCTATAGGTAACTTTTAGGGGGTTATTTATCAAAGTCCGAATTTTCCTAATTATTTCTAACATAAAAATCCGATCAACCCCCGACTGCCTGAATGGACCTTATTTATCATTAAAAAAGTCCGAAAAAACTGGGTCGGTCAAAAATCCAATAACTTCGGAGCTTTGCCCAAAAAGTACGAATTTTTCGTACTTTTCTACAAATACTACGAATTTTTCTGAGTTTTCAGACTTTTTGGTCCAAAATCCCTAAAATTATTGGATATCAGTATGGACAGTAGCGGAGACACTGGGACCTTCCCCATTGACTTATACAGGACCTCGAGAGCTTTGAGATGCTGGATTCTCGCAGTTGGACTTCAGACCCATCAGGCTTTAATACATTTTGAAAAATTAGTCGTTTTTTTTTAGCCCGAAAACAACGAATTATTCGAATTTTGGTTATTCAGAGCATAATTTGGATATGTCAGTATTACTTTAATAATTAAGATAAGGGTACATCATTTCTGGAATAAGCAAGTAGTAACTGGAGGCAGTACTGAATAAAATCTAAATGCACAAGTATCAAAATTTCAAGAGGGCTATTTGGTAGACTACATAACATAAAATTCAAAAAAGTTTGTTCACATTTTTCAAATCAATGGTCTTGTGTGGTGTTGACATTAATCAGTTAATGGGTACTCTTATGTTCCATTAAGAGTGATGACAGATGCCAATGGAGCTTTACTTGAACTGTCACTACTTACAGTGATGAGCAGCTGCATGTCACATTATATTATACGTAATGCGATTCACAAAACAACATTTGTATATGTTGAACTAGAGATTAAGATGCTGTCAACAAAAGTTGTCCAGTTCACCAGCCAAATAATCTAAACCATAAAGTTGTTTTTTTTACAGTAATCACTGGAGAGATGTATGGAGAATTGTCCCTTATCTATATCCCATTAGTGAATATCACAAAATACTGCATATTTAACTCTGTTTAGATACACTGGGGCTGTTCATTTAGCTAGTTTGGCCATCATGTCTGATGTTTCTATATAAAGATGCCAATTGTGATATAATGTGTCAGATGGAAAAATCCTTCCAGGGGCAGCAGTAGTGGTTTCCTGAATGCACATATCATGAATGTAACTGACTGTAATTGGCCATGTAAATATCAAAAGCTTTACTTATTCATACTTATTCAGGGTTCCAGGTACCATCACAGAATACACTAGGGCCACTGTTTATAAAATAAATTATAAGGAGTGTATCCCCCTTTTTTGTAGAGCAAGGATTGAAGTATACTGTATATATTTTTAAGTGTCAATTTTATTACAAATATAACCTGCTCACCCACCCATTTTGTGTCTTTTTGTATATTTCTAATTAGGCTATCACATCTTAAAATGCTGCAGTAGTGCTTATAACATGATCTCATGCGGAGAAAGAGTGTTGCATCTGGCATAGTGATGGGCAAATTTATTCGCCAGGTGGGAATTTGCGGCAAAATCCCACGATTCGCCACCGCGAATAAATTTGCGAAACCAGTTCGCGAAATTCGCAAATTTTTCGTGAATCGATACGCCCAAAATTCGCATATCACAAATCTGGTGCAGCCCTGTACTGTTGCAGGCCATGGGGTAGTGATCAATGTTGTTGAGGTACTATTGAAGTGAATGGTAGCTGCGCCAATCCTATTGGACCGCTGTAAATCAGTTCAAGGTTTTCATACATTTTCTCGCTAGGCATTGTCCAAAAAAGTCAAATTTATAGTGGTTTTCAAGGTATCCATATTTTTTTAGAGTTCAATGTGTACTTTTTTTTGCTTTTTTAAATAAATCTCATGACATTTGTAGTTTGTCAGTTTAGTCGAGGTTTCAAAAACGACTGAAAGCATGAAAATGCGACTCTTGATAAATAGGCCCCTAATTATCTGAATTATTTGATTAAAATGAAGTGAAAGTGAAAATGAAATGTTTTTTTATATTGTTTTATTCTTTTATTTGACATGAATTGTTAGAGTTAATAATATCATAAATGTCAGTTCTAGAACACTTTTCACATTGTTGATGATGATTAAATAAAAATATTACTTTAAAAGTTCCAGTTATGAAAATGTAAACCTGTTAAATTCCATCATTTATTGGCATTCCAGCTTAACATAAATTAAAAACTCAGTATATCAAGCTAAACATGTAACATTAATTTGCTTGGAACTTGTCTTTTGGTTTCACAGCCAAACCTTAGAATTCTGGTCCATGGATGTCTTGCATTGCATAGGCAAGCTCTTAAAAGATAAGATAGATAAGATAAAATTCTTTATTTGTCACATAGTTATACAGGTACAACATGCAGTGAAATGCATCCTGATCCACTTTTTTAGTGCAAAATTGAAAACACACTAGTTAAATACTACAACGAAGTACAAAATGATGACCATAAAAATAAGATTTCTAAAAAAAAGTTTTAAATTAAGTATAGCAGCAGAACAAATGTAGTGCAAGATGAACCATATTATTTACATAAATGACACTAAGGGGCAGATTTATCCAAGTTCGAGGTGTATTTTCGAAGCTATTTTTTGTGTACTTTTTGTGTAATTTGAAAATTTGAATATAGTAATTTAATATTGTACTGTCTCTTTTAAAATTTGACTTCGACCATTCACCATCTAAAACCTGCCGAATAGCTGTTTTAGCCTATGGGGGACCTCCTAGAACCCATCTGGAGTCAAAAGGTTTTTTTGGGGAAAAACTTTGAATCAAATTCGATCGAATGCGATATTCCTTCGATTCGTAGGATTCGAATTTGGCAGATTACGGACCTATTCGATCGAAAATGGACCTATTCGACCCAAAAAAACTTCAACTTAATTTCGGTTGATCTTTTTGAATTTGAAGTTCGAAGTTGTTTCAATTTGAAATTCGACCCTTGATAAATATGCCCCTAAGAGAAGATTGTATAAAAATAAGAAAAAAACAGCACTGCAGTGCAGTACACAAAATAACCATGTAACATGAGGTGACGGTAAAATACATGTAAATGGACTGTAGTACGAGAAAATAAAAGAAATGGTGCAGTAACAGTACAAAGTATTAAAGTGCATAGTAATTGTGTAGTACTGTATTGTGGTGATGTAGTGTGTCACATTGGTCAAGTAGGTGCAAATGAGAAAAAGAAGGGGGGAAGGGGTGGGAGATTATGGGTAAGGCAACATGAACCAAGTTATTTACATAAGTGACGGTGAATGACGAGTGTATAAAAAATACAGAAACATAAAAAAACAGCAGTGCAATATATGACAGTATAAAAAAACAGCAGTTCAATACTCGTGGTGACCTAGTGTGTCACATAGATCAAATAGCTGCAAGTGAAAAAAAGAAGAGGGGGAGGGATTTGGGAGATTATGGATAAAATAAGATGGTATGTCCTGGTTCAGCAGTCTAATGGCTAGTAGCACTTCTAGCATCGCATCTCTTGTTGTTCACCATGAAACAGACTCCTCCACCTTTCTTAGCCTCCGCCGTTCTGTCCATGCGAACACAAAGACGGTGTTACTGCTCAACCTGGCACTGTGGGTGTTAGCTATAGTTCTGTAAAGCAAAGAATATTACAATCCCTCATGTCACGTTGGAAAGTAACTCTTGCTCTTAGGTCATCCGGTTTGTTTTCCAGGGACTGGACATTAGCCAGCAGGGTACTGGGCAGTTGTGTTTGATGTGCTTGTTGTCTCAGTCTGTTTCACACTCCACCTCATTTACCAAGCTATTTCTTTGTTCGTCACCGCTGGTCAACGTCTCGTGTATTGTTGTCGTCTGGGTCGCAGAGGATCTCGGCTGGTCATAACGAGTCGGAATTAAAAGTGTCCAAAATGACGTTACGTAAGTTGTTTCCCGATTTCCAGAAGTGTCTTTCTGTCATAAGTAACCAAACAGGATGATGTATGTGTGTTGAGAATGACGAAATAAACTAAATAAATGCACAATCTAAATGGAGCAGTCAGGAAGGCGTCGGAATGTAGCCATAATTGACTGAGGTATAGGACTGTGGGGCATTCCTGGAGTCTCCTGGGCACTCACCTGCATGTGCAGTTGAACCAGACACTTACTGTTCCTTCCGTGTCTTCCTGCTGTTTAGGGAGCTGCACTTACGGTCGGCCCATGTCTTGGACTCGCTTTTACTCAAGTCCCCGGCTTATGGGGCTGTTGTAGGCCGCATCTGTAACTCGGGACTGCTAGGAGCTAGAGTGCTCATTTTGGTCCCGCTTTGTGGCGGGTGTTTGGGTTATATCCTGCTGTTTTCCTGGGTGCTGGGTCTTCCCTACTAGCTGGATGGGTGCAGATTGTAGTTGGAGCCCCGGGAGTGCTGGTGAAACACGTCCTCCCTATGCTAGTATGCTCCTCCTCTTTTTATGTGTTATTACATTTTGGGAGGTTAACTTTTTATTGCTTTCTGACATCTTGCAGTAAAACAATGCCAGTGCTTTTATATTAATTGAAGTGCTTTCATTTATATGGAAGAGATACTGACATCAGGAATTAAACCATTTAAACCATCATAACATTGTCTTTGTATGCTATGTATAATTTTGTCATAATGGTTGCCACCTGGCTGGTATTTTACCGGCCTGGCCAGTAAAAATATTCCTTGTTATTTATAGGGGAAAACCATAAAAATATGGGTATTTTTTTCCAGAAAAGCTGGCAACCCTATTTGCTATAAAGTTTTTTGCAGATGATTTTATATTACCGTATTTACTCGAGTATAAGCCGAGTTTTTCAGCCCCCAAAATATGCTGAAAAACTCTACCTCCGCTTATACTCGGGTCAAGCGCAAAAACGGTCGCCGGCGTCTAATAGTCGCCGTCTAAGAATAGTCGCCGGCTTCCAAGAATAGTCTCCAAGAATATTCACCGGCATCCATGAATGGTCACCTGCATCCAAAAACAAGACACCGGCACCTCCAATGTGAGCAGAAACCCTCAATTTTTTGATTGAAACTTACCAGAAGCTGCTGCATTTCTCACCCTAGGCTTATACTCGAGTCAATAAGCTTTCCCAATTTTTGGAGGTAAAATTAGGTACCTTGGCTTATACTCGGGACGGCTTATACTCGAGTTTATACGGTACCCATCTGATCCACCATATTTCTCATTGAGGGTTGCCATATTTATGCAGCAATAGTCTGTTAGCATTAGAAGCTTTAATTGACAGGTTGAGAAGGGACAGTTGGGTTGTCAAAGCATTCAGGTTTAGGAAATTCATGTAACAATTACAAAGGTCAAAATACTCAATACCTCACTCACTTTTCTTTCCTTGTTCAATGCTTTCTGTTTTTCCTTCTGTTTTATTTTCTTCCTCTACCTTTCTGTTGTTTTCTCTATTTTTCTTTACAGCCCTTTCTGTTATCCCCCTTTATTTCATCATGTTTCTATACTCATATTCTCCCAATTTGGTTCTCTTTTCTGTTTTTTCTTGTGCTCTCTTCCTCTTCAAATATATACACTGTGGAGACTAAAAATAATTGCTCATTAAAGGGGTTGTTCACCTTTGAAGTCAATTTTAGTATGCTGTAGTGAGTGATATTCTGAGGCAATTTGCAATTTGTTTTCATTATTTATTATTTGTGGTTTTTGAGTTATTTAGCTTTTTATTCAACAGTTTCTCCAGTTTGTGATTTCAGCAATCTGGTTGCTAGGGTCCAAATTACCCTAGCAATCATGCATTGATTTGAATAAGAGACTGCAATATGAATAGGAGAGGGTCTGAATAGAAAGACGAGTAATAAAAAGCAACAATATATTTGTGGTTTTAGAGAACATTTGTTTTTAGATGGGGTCAGTGACCTCCACTTGAAAGCTGGAAAGAGCCAGAAGAAGATGGCAAATAATTCAAGAACTATAAAAAAATAAATATTGAAGACCCACTGAAATATTGTTTAGAATTACCCATTTTATAACATACTAAAAGTTAACTTGAAGGTGAACCATCCCTTTAAGAGAATGGCTCAACATAGTGGAGTACCGCAGGGCTCTGTACTAGGTCCCTTGCTTTTCAACTTGTTTATTAATGACCTGGAGGTGGGCATTGAAAGTACTGTTTCTATTTTTGCAGATGATACTAAATTGTGCAGAACTATAGGTTCCATGCAGGATGCTGCCACTTTGCAGAGTGATTTGTCTAAACTGGAAAACTGGGCAGAAAACTGGAAAATGAGGTTCAATGTTGATAAATGCAAGGTTATGCACTTTGGCAAAAATAATATAAATGCAAGTTATACACTAAATGGCAGTGTATTGGGAGTTTCCTTAAATGAGAAGGATCTAGGGGTCTTTGTAGATAACACGTTGTCTAATTCTGGGCAGTGTCATTCTGTGGCTACTAAAGCAAATAAAGTTCTGTCTTGCATAAAAAAGGGCATTAACTCAAGGGATGAAAACATAATTATGCCTCTTTATAGGTCCCTGGTAAGGCCTCATCTGGAGTATGCAGTGCAGTTTTGGAATCCAGTCCTTAAGAGGGATATAAATGAGCTGGAGAGAGTGCAGAGACGTGCAACTAAATTGGTTAGAGGGACGGAAGACTTAAATTATGAGGGTAGACTGTCAAGGTTGGGGTTGTTTTCTCTGGAAAAAAGGCGCTTGCGAGGGGACATGATTACACTTTACAAGTACATTAGAGGACATTATAGACAAATGGCAGGGGACCTTTTTACCCATAAAGTGGATCACCGTACCAGAGCCCACCCGTTTAGACTAGAAGAAAAGAACTTTCATTTGAAGCAACGTAGGGGGTTCTTCACAGTCAGGACAGTGAGGTTGTGGAATGCACTGCCGGGTGATGTTGTGATGGCTGATTCAGTTAATGCCTTTAAGAATGGCTTGGATGATTTTTTGGACAGACATAATATCAAAGGCTATTGTGATACTAAGCTCTATAGTTAGTATGGGTATATAGAATTTAATTAAAAGTAGAGGGGTGTATGTATGGATGCTGGGTTTTCATTTGGAGGGGTTGAACTTGATGGACTTTGTCTTTTTTCAACCCAATTTAACTATGTAACTATGTAACTATAGGCTAGAGGCTCAGGACAAGATTCAGCAGTCTATCTATATCTAATGGACATCTAAGGAAATAGGAAACTCCTTTGAGGGAAGTAATGTACATATTTTGGACTGAGAAGACAGATGGTTTGAAAGAGGTGTGAAGGAGGCAATTTTTGGCAAACTGGAAAAAACATCGCTAAACAGAGGAGGAGGTCTATGAGAAGACTTATCAACAATGTACAATGCTGCTTTGACATCCCAAGTGGTTCTACAACAATTCTACAAATAGAATAATTTAACATTTGCCTCAATGAGAATCATGGGACCATGGTGACTGATTCACTCTTTCACACCTCTGTCACCTGTCTAGTTTAATGGAATCATTATAGAAGTCACTTGGATGAGTGGTGTTTTCAAGAATACAGTATCTAGTAGAATTAAGTCAAAGGAAACTGGACATTTAAAGTTTTTCTTAAAAATGTTTCACCCCTCATCCTAGTGGCTTCTTCAGTTCAACTAAATTGGTAGGGTTTTCAAGAATATTCAGAAAGTCCAGTTGCTTTAGGCTTATTTCTATTAAATATGGTATAGTATAGTAAAAACTGGGTGAATGAAAATCTTCATAGACATATGGCATTAAACGTATTTTGAATCTCTGTTTCATTAGCAAACATTTTCCCATGTTTTTTTTACTAAAAATAAAGATGCCAGGGTCATAACCATGTCAGGATTCTTGTAGTGCAATGGAACCCCAGTAGAATCCCATGGAGGGCAGCTGTATGATTTTGGACAACCCACATGCCTCTAGTTATTGAAACTAATAAAGACAATAATATATAATAATGATTGAAACAGCCCCTAAATACAGTTTACATTTCCAGCATTTTGTTTTCATGATTTGGCGGCATATTAACATTTCAGCTCAACCGATGTTTTTTTAAAAAAAAAATCCTCAAATTTCAATTTGCAAATTAGGATATAGCTCCAGAAACGGTTGAAATCTGCAGATGAATTCCAAGTGCAGAGTGCAGCGCCAACACAACATTTGTACTACAATTGAAAAGCTGTTGTGCTGCAATAGTTTGACATTTCTCCCTTCTGCTGATTTCTAGCAAGTTCTTGCTCTCTTAGCATACATAAAGAATTTAAAGGTCACTCACGAAGCCTGAGAAGCACTTTAGCACATACTTATTCCTTTATTACAGGATAAGTATGTGCCTGTGACATAACTGGGCCCTTTTAAATTAGACTAAGCTTGCACACTATCATTTCCAGTATTTTCGCTAGAGGGCAAGTTTGTAGGGGCACAAATAACATCAGCTAAACTAAAAGCCAAAGTGAAAGGATGAAGAACACTTCTTAAACAAGATATTTAGTCACACAGCAGCAGATTCCAAAAAGCTTCAGAAGTAGCCTGAAGGAAGGAAAGGATAACAAAAGCCATATGACCAATTATATTATTCCAAGAATAGTGTAATCAAAAGCACAGAACTTGAATGTAACAGAAAACATCTAATATTAGTGGTGTTAAACCATCAATAAAGTTGCAAAAGAATAACTACAGATTTCTATAAATATACACTTATTAATATGTGTTTTATATCTGGGGAGATTTCGAGCAGTATAAATATTTGCAATGTATTTCTTTTTAAATATTGTTTTAAAAAAAAAGGAAATGAGACAAGGCTTGATTTATACAATCTGTGACACTGAAATCATGTCCATTAATACCGTGCATATACATTTGATTAAATTCCAAGAACCGAGTAGAAATTACCATGTGTGATTTTATAGCAAGGTTCAGTTCACTAAAACGCTTGGCTGCATTTTATTCCCATGTCAGCTCTTGGGCAGGTCACTTTAACTCACTGAGCTTCATAAATTTTGAGAATTGCTGTGTAAAGTGGATAGAATAAAATGTCACCATGACTAGATTTTTGAAGTCAGATGCAAGTAGAACAATGAATGCAGCAATTTGATTGGTTGCGATGGGTTACTGCCCATGGACAAATTTGCCCAGTGTTGAGAACCCCCACTGTCTTTCATAAAAAAAATATTTTTAGTAATTATGCTGAGTATCAATGGGTGTCAATGTGTCATGTAATGTTACTGATTACATATTGTAGACTATTATTATTAATAATAAATACATAGCTGTTCCTTAGTTAATGGCATTCAAAGAAGTAATTAGCATGGCTTTAAGAAGGTCAGATTATGTAAAACAAATATTATTACTATGTATTACTAACAAGTTATTAGGAACTTGGTAAGTGGGGCTGCAGTAGATGCTATCTATTTGCATTCTGGCAAAGCTTGGGATACAGTTCTGCATAAATCTGGTTAATTGGAAGATGAGATTTAGGGAGTTATTTATCAAATGTCGAATTTTGTGAGCTTTTTTAGACCTCAAATGAACTCACAACTCGAATGGTTTCAGGGTGAAAAACTCGAATACTCGAACTGATTGAGTTTTCAATAGCTTGCTTGAATCAATAGAGTGCAGTGGCGTAACTAGATGTTACTGGGCCCCACAGCAAATTAATTTTAGGGCCCCCAACATATTGAGATTTTGCCCTGTTTTACCAATATATATTGTAATGGTTTATTAATTAGGGCCTCATGGGGCCCTTTATACCTCTTGGGCCCCCCTACAGCCTCAGGGTCTGCTTCCTCTGTAGTTACGCCCCTGATAGAGTGTTCAAGCGAAACCCACTGAAAAAACTCAAACATTGTAAAGGCTATAAACATCTTCAAATGGTTGAAGGGACCTCTGCCATTGACTTCTACATGATTTTGACAAATTTCAGATAAGTGTATTTTTGGATTTGAGCTATTTACAGCTTCAGTGTATAATAAATTATAAAAGATTCAAGTTTTTTTTTACCAGAAAAATATTTTTTTGACTGAGTTTTCTGTGGAGAAAATAACTCGAACTTTGATAAATAACCCCCTAAATGTCCATAATATAGTCCTATAAATATATAGGTACATACTATTACATGTTTTATTCACCAGCAGGTCCTTCCAGCAAAAACAGGGCATCCACTGAGATTAGAAGAAAGAAAGTTTTATTTCAAAATGCAAAAAAAGTTTTTTATTAAACAATTAGAGCTGTGAAGTTGTGGAACTCTCTCCCAGAAGTGGTTGTAATGGCTGATACATTAGATTGCTTTAAGAAAGAAAGAGTCTCTGAGCTCTGTTTTGGACCTACTATAAGATCTCCGTCCTCATGAATACAGCTCTGCCACTTTCAGCAGCAATGCATTCATGTGGGTCATAGGAGGCACCTAAACACCCTCACATCCTGCCTGTCCCCTAACTTGTGCACCATTTGGACAAGCATCTCATATTAGGGAGAACCGGCAGGCGCCGGCCACACCAGGCCCTGTGTTTGTATTGGTAATGGAGCCCCAAGGGTGATCCTTAGTGCAATTGTATTTGTGCTATGTTATACTGGGAGCAAAAGTAATCCAGCAGCCGTGCATGTAACTTGAATGGGAAGAACTGTAAAAACATGTGCAGTGTAGTATGTACATAACAGATAATACATGAACAAAATAAATTAAACAGTCCCTATATAAATAACCTACACATATGTATAATTAGACAATATTTGCTTTAATAAACCCTTAGCATAAATAAGAAGCTGACTTTTATTGTCCCACCTTATTACATTACTATTCCTAAGGAATAACATCTATGTAGCCTTTTTCTGCAGCATAAAAGGGAAGTTCAGAGATGAAGTAAGAAAACATTGCTATTTTCTCTTGCCTTCCGAGCTCAAAGATTTATTGCTGTCTTTATTATTTTTCCACCACTAGTTTTTCGGCTGCTATATTATTTCTGAAGGGGCATTCTGATAATACAGTGTGACGGGCGCTGCTGTTCTTTTAAGTTGTTCAAGTATTTGTTTTTATATAATGTCTTCACTGACTTGACACCCTGACAGAGATTGCAGCTATCAGCATTGGAATACCAGTCACTCCCTTATGAAAAACAGATAAGTTGTGCTACAGGCTGTGGCATTTCATCAGTTTGTTTGACTGGAGCTTTTCTTCAGAACGGCTATCTACTGGGTGTACATTGATAAACAGTGGATTGAAACTCACAATGCGTTCCTTTTATCTTCCCTAATTTTAGAAAAAAACACTCTCATGTCATATACTTGGCGGCCATGTACCAGTTAGTTCCATAACGCCAGCACACTACAGATAACACTGCTTTACATTCGAAAGGGTCGAATTGAAAATTTGATTTGAAAATTAAAATTTTCGAGTTTTTGTTATGGTCAAATTCGACGAGGGAGTTATTAAAATTCCATTCGAATTTTTTTTAAAAAAATTTGAATTAGATTTTTGAGATTTATCATACTCTGGCCCTTATAACTCAAATTCGATTATTCATCGCCTAAAACCTGCTGAATTGCTCTTAAATCAATGGGAGACATTCAGGATCAGTTTGGAGTTGATTTGAGTTTTCGGGTCAATTCTATTCATCCGACTTTTCAAAATTAGATTTTATTAATACATCTCAATTGCTCGAATTTCGAGTTCATGGGAGTTGATGGGAGTTTTAAAAAACTCCCATGAATTGAAATTCACCCTTGATAAATGTGCCTCTCTAAGTGGGTGACAATATTTGAGTACACTTTAAGGGGCTGATTCACTAAGGGTCGAATATCGAGGGTTAATTAACCCTCGATATTCGACTGGGAATTGAAATCCTTCGACTTCGAATATCGAAGTCGAAGGATTTAGCGCAAATAGTGCGATCGTACGATCGAAGGATTATTCCTTCGATCGAACGATTTGAAGGATTTAAATCCAACGATCGAAGGAATATCCTTCGATCAAAAAAAGTTAGGCAAGCCTATGGGGACCTTCCCCATAGGCTAACATTGACTTCGGTAGCTTTTAGATGGTGAACTAGGGGGTCAAAGTTTTTTTTAAAGGGACAGTGCTTCGACTATCGAATGGTCGAATAGTCTAATGATTTTTACTTCGAATCCTTCGATTCGAAGTCGTAGTCGAAGGTCGAAGTAGCCCATTCGATGGTCGAAGTAGCCCAAAAAAACCTTCGAAATTCTACGTTTTTTTACTTCGAATCCTTTACTCGAAGTTAGTGAATCGGCCCCCTAATGTACTTTTAGAGTGACAAAAAATATAATAAAAAAACATTTAGGGGCCCATTTATTAAAAATTGAATTTAATAGTATTTCTGAATCTACTCTTGAACTAATTTTCTCTAAAACCACAAATGCCATGACATTTCTTAAAAGATTGGAATAGAAAAAGTATGAATGAAGAAAAATGCTGAACAATGTGCTAAAAAAATACAAAAACCTTTTTTTTTAAAAAAAAGTTGTTTGGACAATTAAAAAAAATCTGAAAAGTCTGAATGCCTGAAGAAAAATGTTAATGTGGCTCCCATTGACTTCTCTTGCATCACAACTACTTTTACTTTCTGAAATTTTGTAGTGGAGGCCTATTTATTAAAAAGATTGAAATTTTAGTGGGGTTTTAGAGGTCTTTGAAACCACAATTAAACTCAGTTTCTGCTGTGTAACCATAGGGGCAGCCATTCAAGTACAGATACACAGTAGATAACAGATAAACTCTGTAGAATCACATTGTATACTACAGAGTTTATCTGTTATTTGTTGTGTCTTAGTTAAACAGTTAGGATTCAACTGAATCCAAATCGTGAAGTGCCAGGATTAGGCCAAATTCTGGATTTGGTACACCCCTAATGTTTTCCTTAATCAGGGACACCTATAAGAGTATATGGTAAGAATCTCGGTCAGTGCAAACATGTTTTACAAACTGCATCAGTTAATAGCACTCATCCAGCAGAATCTAATTTTTGTATTTAATTTTGAAATCTGACATGGGCCTACACATGTTTCCCAGGAGCCCCCAGTCATGTGAATTGTGTTCTGATAAATGTCAGTCACTCTTTACTGCAATTTGGTGGTATCAGCCCCTCCCGCACCCACCCCCAGCAGCCCATCAAAAGAACAATGGGAAGGTAACCAGATAACAGCTCCCTAAAACTAGGGCCAGAATCCTTGCAAAAGCGGATACTCTGCAGGCTACACCCCTAGCCTTTGAACTGCAGGCGAATTCCACCATGAAATGCCAAATGTTGTGTTTTGGTGCCAAAATCCGTCCTCCTGCACCTGAAGCCCTGGCCTAAAACCTGCATTGCTTTCCCATGCCCTGCCTAGTGGTAGATATGAGAATAGCACTCAAGTCTGGCTAACACAAGTTGCAACTCAAGTTACATTGAGTAGAAGAAAAAATGGCATATCTGAAAGCAGTTCCATTGTCAAGTGATGGTTCATTCTGAAAACACATGACCAGGCACAATGACCTGACCAATATTACTTAATTATGATTATTACTAAAAATGGTAATGGAAGAAGGAATTTTTTGTAATGTACATTGTGTAATAGTGTAATAAAAACGATTCCATAATAATCATGACAGTATCAGTTTAAATAAAGCCACTCAGGTTCTAGAATCCTTTACACTGGAAAATGGTATTGAGTGATTCCTTGCAGATGATTTAAATGTTGTTTTGAAACCTTTTAGGAAGAAAGTGTAGTTTAGATCATTCATCAAAATAAATAGTGACAGATTAGTTAGGTGAAGCAATTTATATTATGGGGTCAGGGAGGAATTTAGGTTTGACCCTGTGCTCAGCTATCAGCTGACCTGTTTGGGGGGGGTTGCCGTATTCACAAACAATTTGTAGTGGTTTTAAAAAGACTGGTATTGAAAAAATGATGACAGTGAATTACGTTCACTAATAAATCAATTACATGCTAATGCATTCTGGGCTATAAATATGACTTGTCAGTGAGACTAGTTGGGATATGAACAGACGCTGTAAATCCAAATGACATTTCATGACATATGTTAAAGACATTCCCGGTAAACATTTTTCAGCCATGATGTTTTTGCTTTTTTAATGATAATGTCTTTGCTTCCCAGGATAACAGGAGGCGACTCTGAGAAAGCCAAAGCATTAGTACAGCACTGAACTACACATTTATGGTTATCAAATAATATAGGGTAGTCTGGTTTATATATCAGCCGTGCAAAGAAAGGCATGGTGAAGTGGTAGATAGTACACTACCAGGATGGACTGATGCAAAATATCAAATATCATGCTCCATATTACAAATTTCATGCTCCATATTGTCTACATCTACATCACAGTTTTCTAAGTGGATGGAAATCAGAGAAAATGCAGATGATCCAGATTCGGACAAATCTTAATAGCAAAACAGAACAATGACACATGTATTTATGAAGTCATACATATTTGTAATGTGTTAATTGTTCAAAAAGGTTGTTCACCTTTAATTTAAGTTTTTTCTCCAGTTTGCAATCTAGTTTCTAGGGTTCAACTTACCTTAGCAACCATGCATTGATTTGAATAAGACACTGGAAGATGAAGAGGAGATGCCTGAATAGAAAAAGGGAAACTGAAATGTAGCAATAACAATACATTTGTATACTAACAAAGCATTTGTTTTTACATGGGGTCAGTGATAGGGATGAGCGAATCTGTCTTGAAATCCTTGATTTCTTTTTATTAAGTCAGACAATTTTTTACGCAAGCAACAATTTTTCTCACTCCAAATGCATTAAAGTCAATGGGCATTTTTTCTTATGGCGACTTTTTTCGCTGCAATTTCACGGACAAAATTCGCAATCGGCAAAGGGCTGAATTTTACCATGAATCCATGGCTAACAAAAAAAAATCACTCATCACTAGTCATTGACCCTCTTTTAAAAGCTGGTCAAAAAAAGGTCAAATAATTAAATAAACTGAAAAAAGGCCAATTGAAAAGTTGCTTAGAATTAGACATTATATAATATACTAAGGGGCAGATTTCGAGGGTTAAAAAAACCTCGAAGTAAAATCCTTCAAATTCGAATATCGAATTCGAAGGATTTTAGCGCAAATACTTCGATCGAATGATCAAATAAAAATCGTTCAATCGAACGATAAAATCCTTCGAATCGAAAAATGCTACGATTTTAAGCAATCGATCGAAGGATTTTTATTCGACTTAGAAAAGTGCTGGGGAAGGTCCCCATAGGCTAACATTGCACCTCGGTAGGTTTAAAGTGGCGAAGTATGAAGTCAAAGTATTTTCTAAAGAGCCATTAGTTCGATTATCGAATAGTCGAACAATTTTTACTTCGAATCGTTCAAATCATTCGATTCGATCGAATTCGGTCGAATTTGACCAATTCGATGGTCAAAAAAATACTTCGAAATTCGAATTCTTCACTAGAGTTTAGTAAATCTGCCCCTAAATGTTAACTTAAAGGTGAGCCACTCCTTTAAAGGGGTTGCAACCTAAAAAAAAGTTTGCTAATGTACGAGAAATACTGCAAACATCAGAACAGGGGACAAACTGCCACCCAGATAAATAAGACTGTCATCCAGACATAAAAAGCTGTAAAATAAAAATCCTTTTCAAATTAAACATGAAATACAATTTATATTTTTTATTAAAGCATTCATAGCTGTTGTAAGCTCATTTAAACAACTCAGCTGTCAATCAAATATTGTCTGCCCCTCCTCTATGCCTTAGGTCACTGCTCTCCACACATTCCCCTGTTCAACCATTTAATTGTGTAGCCAGTGCATTAGGGTTGCCACCTTTTGAATTGGTGGGGCCGTGACATCAGGAGGCAGGGCCGTGGCCATGCCTGTGATATCAAGGGGCGGGGCTATTACGTGGCGATTGCCGATTGGTCAGTCGCGGTATCAATCAAGGGAATCCTGCCCGGTTTTCCTTATTTGGAAAACCGGCCAGGAAGTTTCAAATAATTTATATCATGTAATTAAAGGACATTTTGCTTAACCAATGTGATAAAATAGGATTTTGAATAATTTTTTTGGGTGACGGCCCCCTTTAATAGTTCTGTACTTAATGCTTCTAGCACCTGTTGCAGGAACAAAGAACATGGGTCCAGCTTTACACAGATCATCTGAGATTCTCATTGGCAAATTACTTCTTTATTTGGGCCTATAGCCCTGCAGAGCCAGGGAAAAGTTTTGTTGGGCAATATTGTTTTAAGCATACAATCCTGATGCAGTTATACTAAAGCTCCCACATGCTTAAATAATTGGTAAAATGTTGGTGTATTTTGGTAAAGCAAACACATCCCTTTCTGACACCCATGAAGAAGAATGAATGGCACTGTGGGAATTGGAGTGTTGGTCTCAGGAGAGCTGACTTCTGCCTTTGAAGAACCAGAAGTGAGAACAGCAAGAGATCAACATGTACTGCTTTCAACAGCAATTATACTTAAAAATAATTTTTACAATCATTTAAAATGTGGTTGGAAAGCTGCTTAGAATTTAAAATTTCCTTCATAAGTTTTAAACCTTTAAATTCTTCTATTGCCGAAATGTTGTGAAACTGTTGATTTTGATCCTGCCCTAAGAGTAAAAATATAAAAGTCTTCACGTTCTGTATCCTATAAAATATGTGACTTCAATTCAGCTGTGAGCTAGTCCTGCATGCAGCTATTTTTAACATTTGTGAAGGAACACAATCTGATTTTTTTTTAAAAAAAAAAAAAAAAAAAAGAGAGATTTCCAGACATATTAAAACCAGTTTCTAAGAATCTCTAAAAAAACAGAAACAACACTCTTTAATTCAATTAAAAGGGACATGGAAGTCTTCCCTACAACAGACTCATTTGCATGCCATAGCGCTCCAAAATAGGCATCATACATGTAATTATAGATGTAAGAGGACTCTCCAATAAGCATCATCCCTTGTCATTTAATCTTACATATTGGGATAATTGTACATTTTTATTTTTAATAATACATTTAAAAAAACGTTTATTGCAGAGTGGTGCTTTAACGATTCGAACGTTTTTAGCGTACGATCGAACTGTTTTACTTCGATGTGTAAATACTTAGAAAATGGTTGTAGAAGGTCCCCATAGGCTAACGTAGCACTTCGGCTAAACTTCAATTTAATTTGGCAAAGTATTGAAGTCTAAGTTTTTTTTAAAGAGACAGTACTTCGATTACCGCATGGTCGAATATTCAAACTATATTTACTTTGAATCGAATTTGAAGTAAATTCGAAGTAAATTCGAAGTCGTGGTATCTTATTCGATGATCGAAGTATCCAAAAAATTACTTTGAATTTTGAATTTTTTTACTTCCGAAAATTCCCTCGAATTCACTTCGACCCTTGATAAATCTGCCCCTCATTGTATTTAAAATGTTCAGTTATTTGCAAAAAACAGTTGCTATTGAAAGCAGCATTTGCTTAACTCCTGGTTGTTACTGTTTAAATAATGTTGCAAAAGTCTTAAGCTCGAACGATCGGACTTCCTCATCTCCCGACCTACCACTAACAATTCCGATCAAATAAAGTAGCAAAAGAACAGATCAGCCAATGTTCTGCCCCTGAAAGCAATCGTACGAAAGTTATGTCCGACAAAGCTGTCAGTCTCCCACAAAAATCATACGATCGGCAATACATGCTGAGAAATTATCGGCAGCCGACAGAAATCTTTTAACCTTGATTGACCAAACGACCGATCACCGTGGGACGAAAAATTGTCGGGACTTTCCACACACGGTCCGAAAATCGTACGAATCGAGGATTCGTACAATTGGATCTTTGCGTCTATGGCCAGCTTTAGTTGCCCAAAAAAAGACAGGTCTGTTAATCAGCTGCCTTTGTCTTACATTGTTTTAACAATGTACAGAGAACAGACAGGGGCAGACAAACGCTGCTTTTAATAGCAATACATATACACATAACCTAAAGGTTACCTGTCACCCTAAAAAATAATTCCAAATCCTAGGTTATGATGTTAGTTAAGTAAAATAAATGTTACTTACACTATATAAATTATTTAAATCTTGTTTCTTTTAGTCTTGGAATTAACAATCACGTGAAACAGGCAGCAGCCATTTTGTGGACACTGTTATTAAGGCAAGGTTTAGATCAGGCCAACATCTTGTTTATGCACCAGAATGGGGCACCTGATGCCAATGCAAAACATACAGTTAAAAAAAACTGATGGCCATGCAATGGCTACACAGTTAGATTGTAAAGAGGGAATGCAATGACATCCAGTAAAAACAGAATGGAAAGTAATTGCCTGTATCAGGCAAAACAATGTTTGCTCATCCCAATGTATGATACTTAATTAGAACAATCCTTTATCTACCCCATGGATTAAATGTTCTGTAAGGAATTAAATGTAATAAAAATCTATAATTGGGCAAAAAGCTCCTGTTTTCTGCTATTCCGTTGTGTGCAGATAATCAAATATATTTGAAAATCTCAGCTGTCAATGGCTGCACATGACAAATAAAGAGGAGCAGCATGTACAATTGAAAAGGCAAATGAAAGACTTGTTGCTGAACCAACTTTTCCTTTATTCACAACAGCACACCAATATTTTCCTTTTCCTGGCCACTTCATGTCAGCAATACTATGGGTATTCGCCCCGCCCCCATATCCCAGTTAGCATTGTCCCTCCCCCAAAGAAAACGATAAAGGACCCAGCCCCTCCTCACTTACTTGTCTTTTTTGCTTAGTCTTCATTCTAGTTAGCATGGGACATCTTGGCGGCAGTTTTTGATCAAATCCAACTCTTCAGAAAGGTTGGCGATTTCTGAGGGCTATTCATTCAGTGAAACTGTCGCATGAAGCCCCCTCAGCAGGAATCCAATTCCTTATTACAGGCTGCTCCAGGTTAGTGATTTGAAAAGTCGCTACTGGTGTGTGGGATCCCAGGTGGATTTTTACCAAACATACTTCCTAGGGTGCATGTTTTTCGAGTGCACGTTTTTTTCGCGCGCGTGCGTATGGTCGCGCGCACGCGCGTATTGTCGCGCGCACGTTTTGTCGCGCGCACGTTTTGTCACGCGCACGTTTTGTCGCACGCACGTTTTTCTGGCGCATGTTTTTCAGCTTTTTAAAAGAGGTCGCCATTTTAGTATGCTGGAAAGTGCATACATTTGGAAGTGGATACTTCAGTTTTCTGTTCCAGTCAGGTAATTAGATGCCTGTCTTACAGAAAGGTCGGGTTTGTAAAAACTCAATTCTCATTGTTTTTCTCCTGTATTGCTTGTAGCACACCAGGAGGTTCTGAAGTGTACTGGTGATCTCACAGCCTCAGTTACAGCTGCTCTTGTTGCTTGGTATGTCCCTCTTAGTTTTCTCTTAGCAGTGTTTTTTTTTTAACACTTTCATTTTCAATTGGTTTTTTTTTTTTTGTATTGTCTCTTCAGCTTGCCTTATGGAGTCCTTGCAGAGGAAAAGAAGGAAGCTTGGCTCTTCTTCTCAAGTTTGTGCAGGCTGCTTTGACGCTCCTTTACCGGGGAAGAAATTTTGTAAATCATGCTTTGGCCTTCTACTACAGGATACGCCTGTTAGTGAAATCCCTTCAGGCCAAGGGGCTTCAGTGTCCAGGGAGGAGTCCGACTCCTCTGATTTATCAGGAGAGGAAAGTCTAGAACCGATGTCGGAGTTGTTTTCTGAGGAGGAAGAAGAGGAGACGGAATCTTCATCCTTTGATTTGACCTTAATCCCTCCGTTAATTAAAGCAATAAAATTAATCTTGGGAGTAGAAGAGGAAGCGGACACCCAGAAGTCTAAGGTGCTCCCATCTTCTTCAAAGCCAAAACAATTTTTTCCTCTTTTTCCGGAAGTGGCAGAATTAATCTCGGCAGAATGGGGAAAAGCAGCTAAAAAGGTCTCTTTTGCGTCTATGACTACGAGATTTGCAAAATTATATCCATTTAAAGAACAGGATACCAAGAACTGGGATACAGCCCCAGCAGTGGATTCACCTGTGATTCATTTGGCAAAGAAGACAATTTTGCCAATTGATGATTCGTCAGTACTAAGAGATCCCATGGATAAAAGAGTGGAGACGGAGCTTCGTAAGGCATATCAAGTGGCAGGAGCCTCATGTAAGCCGGCAGTAGCTCTGGTGTCAGTGGCAAAGGCAGTCTCCTTGTGGATCGACAGTTTGGATAAAGCGATTGCTGAAGGTACGGATACAGCTGACATTAGTGCTGGATTATCAGAATTAAAGATGGCAGTGGCATTTATGTCGGAAGCAGCAGTGGATTTGACGCGGTTGGCTTCCAGGTCGATGGCTGTGTCAGTGTCGGCAAGAAGAGCATTGTGGCTCAGATCTTGGGGTGCAGATGCGGCTTCTAAGCTAAGTCTCTGTAACCTACCTTATGTTGGGGAAAATCTTTTTGGTCCTAAATTACAAGAGGTCATAGAAAAAGCGACAGGTGGGAAGAGTACTTTCCTGCAGCAAGAAAGGAAAAAATTGAAGGCTCAACCCTTTAAAGGTTTTTTTTTTCGAGGCTCAGGAAGAGCTAGAGGTTATGCCAGTAACTATAGATACTTTGGCAGAGGCAGTTCAAGACAGTCGTCTTGGAGAGGAGGTCACTCCGCAGTTATCAGGGGGAACAGAATCAAACTGTCCCCAGTGGGTACTGGACTTATTGAAAAGAGGTTACCGCATAGAATTTTTGTCGGTTCCAACTCTGAATTTTTTTTTGGTTTCCCCTATGCCTCGAGGTCAAGGAAAGAAAAAAGCCCTCGAAGAGTATGTCCAAATCATGTTGGACCAGGAGGTGGTGGTGCCAGTGCCTCAGGAGGAAAGGGAAAAAGGCATTTATTCCCTACTTTTTCTAGTGAAGAAGGCTTCGGGAGGGTGGAGGCCAGTGCTGGATTTGAAGAAACTGAATTCCTTGGTGCATCTTCAAAAATTCAAAATGGAGTCGATAAACACCATTATTGCGGCAGTCCAGGCAGGAGACTGGCTCTTGTCGATCGATTTGAAAGATGCATACCTTCATCTTCCGATAGCAGATCAGCATCAGCGTTTTCTACGCTTTGCAGTTGGACACAGGCATTTTCAGTTTCGGGCCCTTCCCTTTGGTCTCTCAACATCTCCAAGAACGTTTACCAAGGTACTCATCACCCTGGTCGCAGAGCTAAGGAAACAGGGCCAGACGGTCTGGCATTACTTGGACGATATCCTCCTATCCGCAAGGTCTCCAGAAGTCCTTTTGTTACACAGAGAGATTGCAATTTATTTTCTTCAATCTCACGGGTGGCTAATCAACTGGGAAAAAAGTCAGTTGCAGCCATCTCAATCCCTAATTTACCTGGGGGCTCTATTCAACACAGCAGACAATGTGGTTCAATTGCCACAACAGAAGATAGAGCGCATGGTGAAAGAAATGGAAGATTTCTGTCTCCAAGGGGAGGTTTCAGCAAGACGATTTATGTCTCTCCTAGGCTTGATGGCAGCCTCCATTCCAATGACCAAATGGGCCAGATTCCATATGAGGGAGGCACAACGTTATTTCCTGACCCATTGGAATCGATGGGAAATCAATTGGAATCAGTTAATTCCTCTTTCTCCCGAACTCAAGGTCGGCCTTCAATGGTGGATGAACCCTTCAAATTTGTCCAGGGGTTTTCCCCTTACTCCAATAAATTGGAGGATAATAACAACAGATGCCTCCTCCCAAGGTTGGGGAGCTCTCCTGGAGAGCAGTGTGGCTCAAGGAATCTGGAAGTCTCCATTGAAAGTGCACGCAAATGTGTTAGAGCTAAGAGCAGTGTTTCAAGCACTGCAGGCCTTTGCTCCAGATATAAAAGGAATGGCGGTAAAGGTCAAGGGAGACAATTCCTCAGCAGTGTCCTATATAAGGAAACAAGGAGGAACAAAAAGTTTGCTACTATGGAAAGCAGTATGTCCAATCCTGAGCTGGGCGGAGCAGAATCTGGAGAATCTGACAGCAGTTCATGTTCCAGGGATTCTCAATCAGAAAGCGGACTTTCTCAGTCGTATGACTTTGTCAAAACACGAGTGGAAGCTGCATCCAGACATTTTCCACCGGCTAGTAGAGAAGTGGGGTCTTCCGGAAGTGGACCTCATGGCCTCTCCGGACAATGCTCAACTGCCGATATTCTATGCAAGATATTTCAGCCCTCTAGCTCAGGGGACAGATGCACTCCTTCAGCCCTGGTCGTTCCGTCTAGCCTATGTGTTCCCACCAATCCCTCTCCTCCTTCAAGTCCTACTGAAGGTGATTCAGGAGGAAGCGGAGCTCATCCTCGTGGCCCCTTATTGGCCTCGTCGCCCATGGTTTCCTCTGCTCAGAAGACTGGCAGTAGCAGACCCGTGGCCGATTCCTGTGAGGGAGAATCTACTGACCCAGGGACCAGTGGCACATCCAGACCCACACTCGCTCTCATTGATGGCATGGAGATTGAGCGCAAAAGGCTTGTAGCCTTGGGGCTCTCTGAAGCAGTGGTGGCTACATTGCTTAGGGCAAGAAAAAGTAATACGTCTACCACATATTATAAGATTTGGGAAAGATTTCTCCTATGGCAATTGGAGAAGGCTAATTCCTGTTTTCCACCACCTTTACCTCAGGTTTTAGAATTCCTGCAGGAAGGATTGAGCAAAGGTTTGCAATACAGAACTCTAAAAGTTCATGTAGCAGCACTTTCAGCTATGACTGGGATAAGATGGGCAGAAGATCCGTTAGTAAAGCGTTTCTTCTCTGCCACGTTAAAGATTTGTCCTCCAAAAAGGACTTTATCTCCTGCTTGGGATCTACCAATGGTGCTAAAAGCCCTTTGTGAACCTCCATTCGAGCCTTTGCAAGAGGCGTCCTTATGGTTGGTGACCCTAAAGACTTTATTCTTGGTGGCAATAGTTTCAGCAGCGAGAGTCAGTCTCCTACATGCTCTGTCTGTAGAAGAGCAAAACATTTCCTTTTGGCCGGATAAAGTAATTTTAAAGCCTCCAGACTCATTTCTACCCAAGGTGGTTTCCACATTTCACCTTGCACAGGACATAATAATCCCTATCATACCGGAGGAGCCCAACCTTTCCTCGAAGCTCCAGAAGCTAGATCCGGTGAGGATGCTGAAACATTATTTGGCTATGACTCAGTCTTTGAGAAAGTCTGGAAGTCTGTTTGTGATACCGGCAGGTCCTCGAAAAGGGGAACAACCAGCGAAGTCTACAATTGCTAGATGGATTGTAATCTTGATACAAAAATCTTACAATCTTCAAGGCAAGCAGGCACCAGCAGGGCTAAAAGCTCATTCAACTAGGGCTGTGGCTACCTCCTGGGCAGCAGAAGCGGAGGTTTCAGAATCGGCAATTTGTGAGACAGCAGTTTGGTCATCTGCTCGAACCTTCTTTAAGTTCTATCGTTTGAATGTTAAGAAACCTTCTCAACATAATTTTGCTTCCGCAGTTCTGCGGTCTTTTTCTGTTAATTAAAAGCTGTTTATGCCCTCCCTCTTGTTTGGTTGTCATTGCTTGGGTATAACCCATAGTATTGCTGACATGAAGTGGCCAGGAAAAATGAAATTTCCTATCATACTTACCGTAAATTTCTTTTCCTGGCCACTTATCATGTCAGCAAACCCACCCTCTGTTGACTAAATTATGAGACAAGTAAGTGAGGAGGGGCTGGGTCCTTTATTGTTTTCTTTGGGGGAGGGACAATGCTAACTGGGATATGGGGGCGGGGCGAATACCCATAGTATTGCTGACATGATAAGTGGCCAGGAAAAGAAATTTACGGTAAGTATGATAGGAAATTTCATTTTTCTTTATCCTGCCCCTGGAATGTCTGCTCTCCATAACTAAGTCACTGCCAGAAAGGATGCCTTAACTTGTTTCCTGTTGCTTTTATTACCCGTCTAACTTTCTTGACAATGTAAACATTTTAGCAGAATACATTTTCACCTCTTCACAAGAACAAGAAGAATTATAGGAAGGTGAACACTTGCACAGTAAATGTCCATTTGGGCAATTGTTATTGTCTTCTTTTAGTGTGAACAATGTGTTTTTATTGTCTTAATAAATGTTAAAGGAGACATATTGTGTAAAACATAAGAATGTACCAGTGCATTATACGCATTTAGAGATTTGTGCTTGAAAAAGTAGTGTTTCAGGCTGATTTATTGAATATTTCTGCAAAAACCCTAATAATCCCTCCCTTCCCTTGCATTTCCTGCTCCCTGAATTCCCAGGCTGTACAGGGGAGCCGACGGCTCTCAACTCACTGTACTGTAGGACAAGAACCAATCAGCAGCTAGAAGGACTTGATAGGGAACTGAAGCCTGTCTGTGCTTGTGTGACTGCAGGGCTGTGATTGGCTGTCCCCCTCCTACTGTGGTTCTGGCAGGGACAGTTAGGACATGCCCACCTCTCATTTGAAACACAGAGAGGAACCAGAGAACATAGGGAGCTCCAATAAAGGGTTATTTTTAAAGATAATAGTAATTTATAGCACAATCAACACCATATATTACTTATAATTGTCTACAAAATTAGGTTTTTTTCATTTATCCTATATGTCTCCCTTAATAAAGCTGTTCAGTAGCACCACTTAGTACTGTACCCTAAGGATCTGGCCTTCTCTGTGTAGTCCCAGTCTGTAAACCAGGATAATTAAGAGATAAAATGAAGGTATGGCTTAGGCATGTAGGAGCATAATGAGATGCTGCCCTTGAAACTGGGAAACATGCACACAATCTACAGAGTGACTCTTGTCCGTCCTTATGCAGATGGGCTATGCACAATGCTACGTAAACCTAAAAAATGTTGAACCAGGCAACTGATTTGTGGACTGCAGTGTAAAACAGTTTCCATGCTGGTTGTGTTGAGCATATGCTTGCTTACTAGGAAGTTTGACCATTGGCTATACCTATGGGCATATGCAGGGTCACTATGCAAGGTTTTGGCATTAAAATGGAGAATGGGAAATTATTAGAAAATTAATAAGTGAGTATATTTAAGTGCTTTGTGTTGCTGTACAAGGAACCAATGTCTATGCACTATACTTCACTGATGAATTGTGCACATTTGATTTAGGGCTAGTTACCATTTATATTTGAAAATTATTTTTTAAAATATCCTCCCTTTAGACTTCAATTTGCTCTAAAGATGTCAACATGCTCCTAGAGCCTCTACACGCCTAGAATCTTCTTACTTTACCCGAAAGCATGTTTTCAGCTTAGTAACCTGCGAATGACCTTAATCCTCCCATTGGCAAAAGAAGCAATACAGTTGTTATATAGTAGCCAACACCACTGAGGTTATTGTTAGAGTTTTTATTATCAGAGGATGATGTATGGCCAAGACACCCATATCATCTCACATATTCTCCCTGTTGAGAAGAGAGAATTGCATTTTTAATCTACATATTTAATATGTAGTCAACTGATTTGCCTTCCCAAATTGAATTTACTTTGCCAATTACTGTACTCTATAACCTTATGATCTAGACAAATATGTTGGCTGGCTTTGTGTTTTTGCAATGGCTGAGTTTACTATGGTACTTTCCAACTCACACAATCCAATTCTGAACCTTTACTGTTGGAAAATGTTAATGTTTTCATGTGATTTGCGTTTTCTAAAAAGAGAAAAAAAATTAAATTCGCCACAGAAGCATTAACAATGTAAATCACATCTCGTAAATGTAAAGGAATTTTTTTATTACCAGTCACCATGCCAGTATAAAATATATCACATAAAAGTAAAAAGCAAATACAATGCTTTCTGGTCATGATAACATTATTTAACTTTTGCTGTTGTTTTCATTGTTTTAAACGATGAACTGAATGTATTAAAACTGATACAAGGAATGCTGCCAAGATATGGAAATTTAGGTGTGAGATATTTACAGCATACAGATGTAGCACTTAGTATGTAATAAAGAGCAGATCAACTTCATCCATTCATTGGAATTAACTAAAGCTATTGTTTTTTGGTTACTTGTATATCTTATATGTGAAAAAGGTAGGAATTGCTGAAAAGAGGGTGTGGGTTCAGGAGAGATTGGTGATGACTTGGCATAGCCACGCCAATAAGTATTTTAGTGATTTCTAAGCTAAGACAAAAGCTTTCTAAGTGCTGGTTCTTCTACAAACTCTGTTTGCTACATTATTCACTTACCAGTGCGGAGACAAGCAGTCCAATATGTAAGTGGGTTATCTGTACACTGGTGATATAATTAACTTCCATGCAAGGACCAAACATAGATACAAACTGGAGCCAGGTACGGGGAGCATCACGTCTCTCTCACACTCTCACCTCCATGCTGCACGTAACATCCGTCCCCCACAGGGTCAAATCCATGTAGTTTAGCCAATACGGAGCACTCGGAGTGATGTGTTAAAATCATTAAATTTTAATAATCCATATTAAAAGAAAGTAACAGCGTGTCAGCATACAAAATATCAGATCACCGCTTATCGCGTTTCATGGCTTCTCGCCACTTCATCAGAAGCGTACCGTAAGGACCAAACATAGAGCAACTACAATCTACCTGTTTGCCCTTTTTAGCTCATTTTAGTAATGAAAAAAACCCATAGATTAAAACAATATACAAAAAGTAGGTTTAAAGTAGGTTTAAGCCAAGCTCATCACTGAACTCACGCGGAACAAAGGGTGTACTGTCCCTTTCATGAGAATGCAGAGTTAATCTAAAATGATACCTGGAGTGTCATAGGAAAGAAACAGAGGAGCAACTTGATCAAGAAATGTAGAAGAGGGACCGCTGAGAGGAAAGAGATATGTAATATCACCACAAATAAAGATGTGGAAAACAGTTGTAAACTTCAAAGGATGGGAGGGATAGTTTTGTTTTGTTTAAACCCTACATACAAGAGAGAGAATAATTCGAACGTAACCACCATGATAATTCTAAGGTCAAGGTGTATGACTTAAGCAGAGGCCTCCACTGGTGATATAGACAGGGAGAACAGAGTCTGAAAAAGAAGAACAGATTTTAGTAATAGTGAGAAGTTTGAAAGATTAAGGCATAAAAAGTTTTTGCATTGCACTGCATTTATTGCAGACAAAATGTGCATTCCAGATAAAACATGAAATGGGAAATAATTTTCCATGAATTCCTTTGCAGAAAATCCTCTCTCAGCTTTTTCAGAAATAAACTCAAAGACATACTGCTTTGTTTTGGGTAGCTGAGGATGAGTACAGAAAAACAGTGCTTTATTAGCCATAACACAACAGTAACTTTCACTTTTAAGCTACCAGGAAGTATGCACATTATGAGCACAGTGACATCTACAGGCCATTTTTATAAACACCACACATTCCCCCTATAGTAGGAAAGCATTTTGGCAAATGTAATAAACAACAAAAATGCATTTTAAAGCAATAATATACATTATTCACATTACATAGTCCTGGGTTCATGCAGGTAGTTTTCTGATTTTTCAGTTCGCCTTATAGGTTCTTCAGGCCTATTGCAGTTGACATCAGGAGTAGTAAGATGTCCTTCATCAAATGGAGCTTCTCTAAAGTCATATCTAACAGGAGCAAGATGACTTGCATTCCATATGTGTCCATCAGACAGTTCATATGTGTATGGTCCTCACTGGCGTCTCACTTCAAGTGGTGTAGTAAATTTAGATTGTCCTCGTTTCAGTATTCCTGGTTTCTTAGTTCTGACTAAAGATCCAGGCTGAAAGTGTACTTCTCTTGCACCACGTTTTCTGTCAGTATAAGCCTTATATTTGGCTTGTTGACGTTTCACAATGTCAGCAGTAGATGATTTTGTAGGCACAGTATTTTGTGGAAGCTTGATGTCTGCAACATGTAACTTAGTGCGCATCTGTCTGCCATGTAATAATTCAGCTGAAGATGATTGGGTTGTTGCATGGCGTATTGCTCTGTAGTTATGTAGGAACTCTGTTGTAAATACTTTCCAAGATTTCTCAGTAAGATTTGCTGTCTGTAGTGCTTCTTTCAGACTTCTGTTGAATCGCTTGATTTCTCCATTTGCTTGTGGGTAATACACTGAAGATTTCCTATGCACAATATTCCTATCTCTCAGAAAGGATTCAAACTCATATGAGACAAACTGTGGTCCGTTGTCTGATATTAACTCCTTTGGATCACCTACTCTGCTGAAGACTGTAGACAGAAATGTTATTACTGTAGCTGATGTTATATGAGAAACAAATGCAATTTCAGGCCATTTACTATAATAGTCTATCAAGGTTATAGCAAATCTACAGTCTATAAGAGCATCTGTAAAAGGACCAACAATATCAAAAGCAAGTTTTTCCCATGCTGAATCAGGGAATGGTACTGGCTGAAGTGGTGGTGTATGTGTGATAGCTGTTTTGTCATGATTCTGACAAGTAGCACAAGAATGAATGGCAGTTACCACATCAGCATCCATTGCTGGCCACCAGTATAGTTCTCGTAGTCTTTGTTTTGTACGTACAATTCCTTGATGACTCTCATGTGCAAGTTGTATGAGCTTTTCTCTCTAGGGTTCTGTTACCAGTAAATGGTGAGCTCCATGGACATCATAGCCATCTACTAAGCACAGTTTGTGTCTAATTGTGTAGTAAGGTTGAAGATCAGGACTGAGTTTCTTCTCAGCATTTGGCCATTTGCTTTGTAAGATGTCCTGTAGTTTTACTTGAATTGGACATGTGAGGCAAGCTTGCTTAAAATCAGCAGCTGTAACTGTAGATGATAGTTAATCAGTCAATGCAACAACTTCTATGTCCTCATCCAGTGTATCAGAAGCTGCAGGTAAAGGCAAACGTGCCATTTGTAGTAGTGACTTCATGAACATCTCTAGTAGAACTATGGCAGATCTTAGCAAAATTTCCTACTTTCGTGCATTTGCGGCACCGTTTAGCTTTTGCAGGACATGTAACATGATTTGCAGTGTGTTGTGTTGAACCACAGCGAAAACAGTATTTTCTATTTGTATTTGCTGCACAGTTTTGCAGAGTAGGTGAATTCCTTTCCTTAGCACTGTATTTTGCCTGTGACTGTGCATTATTAGGCCACAGTTCTGAATTTACAATCTGTACATTCCTAGCAGTTCCCTGACTGAGAGTTTTAGTCTCTGCTACTGCTGTTTCAATTTGGCTAAAGGGTTAAATCCTGCTCTAGGAGCAGTTTCTGTCTAATGTGAGGTGAGTTTGTTTTTTCCACTATTTGGTCTCTTAGTTAGATTCCCAAAGTCACAGGTAACAACCAGCTCTCTCAAAGCTGCTACAAATTGTTCTATGGATTCGCCATAACATTGTCCACGTTAGCGGAATTTATATCTTTCAGCAACCACATTTACTCTTGGCACGAAAAAGTTCTTTATAGCAGTAAGAGCAGTTTCATAAGTATCATCAGGTAATGGTAAGGTATAGAATATACACTGTCCCTCTGCTCCCATGCAGTGAATAAGTAAAGCACGCTTTCTAGCAGCAGAAATCTCCCCTTGGTCAGCAGCAATAATGTAATTTTCAAACATATGGATCCAAGCAGTAAAAGGTATGGTAGGCTCACCAGGGTTTGGAAGAAAAGGTGCAGGCTGCTGCTGCAGAGGTAGAAGAGCCATCCTTGTCGCCATTTGTTATGTTTTGGGTAGCCGAGGATGAGTAGAGTAGAACAGTGCTTTATTAGCAGGCTCATGCTGCCATTACACAACAGTAACTTTCACTTTTAAGCTACGAGGAAGTATGCACAGTATAAGTATGAGCACAGTGACATCTACAGGCCATTTGTATAAACACCACATTTACCTCTTTGAGCACTCGCATAACACACGAACTGGAACTTATATTGCAGTCACCCACTGTAACCTGCAGCACTTTATTTCCTCCTATTTGTATCTGGAAGTTACCCTTCCACCTAGATTGTAATCATCTTGCCTATTTGACACATATCTCTTAATATTTATTACAGCTGTATTTTGCATTTGTATTTATTATTGAAATGACCCCGTTTTGGAGAGCTGGTATTTCTAGATGAGTCACCCAAGGGTTTACTGAAGAATTTTGATTATTGCTGATCTAGCTGCTGTCCAGCTCTGTAGACAATATAGTGTATTTCACAGTGCTGGACTTACAATTCTACAAAGTACCGTATATACCAGAGTATAAGCCGAGTTTTTCAGCATCCAAAATGTGCTGAAAAAGTCTACCTCGGCTTATACTCGGGTCAGCGGTACCCGACCGGAATAGCTGAGATTGCAGTCACTTTTAATCATTCCTATACCAACATTTCACTTGGGGAGAGACTGTAATATCCCACAATGCCCTCTGTTGGTTATATGAAAGAATAACAGTGCACCCTCTGTTGGTTATATGAAAGAATAACAGTGACTGCAATATCACACAGCGCCATCTGTTGGTTATATGAAAGAATAACAGTGACTGCAATATCACACAGCACCATCTGTTGGTTATATGGAAGAATAACAGTGACTGCAATATCACACAGCGCCATCTGTTGGTTGTATGAAAGAATAAGTGCGCCCTCTGTTGGTTATATGAAAGATTAACAGTGACTGCAATATCACACAGCACCCTCTGTTGGTTATATTAAAGAATAACAGTGACTGCAATATCACACAGCACCTTCTGTTGGTTATATGAAAGAATAACAGTGACTGCAATATCACACAGCGCCATCTATTGGTTGTATGAAAGAATAAGTGCGCCCTCTGTTGGTTATATGAAAGATTAACAGTGACTGCAATATCACAGCGCCATCTGTTGGTTATATGGAAGAATAACAGTGACTGCAATATCACACAGTGCCCTCTGTTGGTTATATGAAAGATTAACAGTGACTGCAATATCACACAGCGCCCTCTGTTGGTTATATGAAAGAATAACAGTGACTGCAATATCACACAGCGCCCTCTGTTGGTTATACGAAAGATTAACAGTGATGGCAATATCAAACAGCACCCTCTGCACATGGTAGTGGGACAGTGGGACAATGCACACAGTAATCCATTTGGCAATTCTCTGTCACCATCAACTTTGCAAAGAAGTCCGGTTGATCGCTGGGGGGGTCGCTTTGGCAGAATGTGCGCTGCTGGGAGACAGGGCTGTAGCTGTTTCTAGGCTTATACTAGAGTCAATAAGAGTTCCCAGTTTTCATAGGTAAAATTAGGTACCTCGGCTTATACTCGGGTCGGCTTATACTCGAGTATATACGGTAGCACAGGATTATACACAAAGCATACAGTACCAAATGGTCTAACATGGTTTTCACAATTCAATTGAAACGAATTGAAAAAGCAAATACATTTTATTTGGACCCTGACTACAAAACTACAGAAAAGACAATAAAGATATAGCATGTCACAATAAATGTGGATACTTGAGCAAACAACAAATTGCCTGTATTGTAATATGAAATTTGAATCTAATGTAATAATACCTATGTTTAGCTCATTGTTCTGCAAAGGATTTTACTGTAGATATATTATTCATTTTTTTTAACATACTAAACCCTTAGATGCAAAAAATACATTCTGGCAACTTTACAGTATTTTCATTCTTTTATAATTTTTGCTTCCTCTCCCCCTCCCCTCTATTATACAATAAAAATAGGACTTGTGACCTTGATCTTTATTTGGTGTTACTTTCCTAGGGTTTTTGAGGATGTGTCGGAAAGTGACTGGGGAGACATATGGGTTGCTATAACTTTATCTGCATTTCGCTTTAATGTGGGTTCTCTTTAAGTTGGAGCCCTGTGGTTTTCCTGAACGCTATCCCACAGTTCAGTATGCAACTCTAAAAGTGAGTTAGGAAGTGATTGAATAAAACTGAGAGTTCTTAAATAAAACTGTGAATCTAGAAGGATTTCCATATGCACCAAAGTTGGCTTAATTCCCAGATAACCAACTGTTTTGAATGTAAATCTATTGTAATGCTGTACTATTATGGAGGAAATTATATGACCTGGCAGGTGTTTATATATTTTTTTTAAAAAAAAAAACTGGAGAACTTTTGGTGTGTGAGTAGATAGATGGTTGCATAGATACACAAAGGATAATCAAAGATTATATAATGTTGAAAATATAAAGATTATATAAAGTTTTAAAAGAAAGCTAACAAGCTAACAAAGTGGCTAGAAATAATATTTCATTAATCTAAAAACATATTTAAAGGAAATGCATAAAGTAGATCTCCTATGTGTCAAAAAAAACCTACCTGCAGGACGGGTTTTTACCTTTATAGAAGAGTAGAAGAACCACATGAGTGATATATGTCTTCTCTGAGAGTGTCATAAGTCTCACGTGATCCACAGGACTATGCCCCTACAACTCAGGCTGGTACTTAAGGAATGATAGTGGCCTAGAACAGTCTGTTGGAGTCTCTTAGGACATGAAGATGAATGTGGAGTTATTATTCTGTTGGCAGGGCCACCAGTACAGGGACCTAATTATAGGTAAGTGTAGAGGTATTCCCTTGAAGGGTCTCAGGTCAGGCTCGGAGACATTGGCCTTCTATATCTATTATATCTATTGACTCTAATTGTGCTGCTATTGATACTACAAATTCTGCTATTTTGTTATCAAACTACACTGCCATATTCTTTTTTTCTGGTCATCAATAAACAGTCACTATCTGGTCTAGTTGTGTCTTATTATATATGTGTGCATGGTGTTAGCATGTTAACTTGTGACTTATTGCACCACATACAGTATATACTCGAGTATAAGCTGAGTTTTTCAGCATCCAAAATGTTCTGAAAAACTCTACCTGGGTTTATACTTGAATCAGAACGCGAAAGGCTGCAAAACAGAAAGGCTGCGCTTCAGGAGTTCCTGTGTGCTCTCTCTCTCTCACCCGTATCCTGGCGGAAGTCCTCCTCTCTGACTGCTTCAGTGCGTCATCAGGTAGCGGTTTGTGTGTGTGATGCAGGAGGTGTCTATGTTTCTGTGAGCGGGGAGAGGAGTCAGTTCCGGGGATGGATGGGACACGGGAAGTGACAAGGAATCCCTTAGCACTTCCCTGGGATCGTTTCTCCGCCTGGCTGCAAGATGTGTGTGTGGTGGGATTTGATCTGGAGGTGGGATAGACCATGGAGGTGAGTACGTGCGGAGTAGAACTTGCTGCAACTTTCCTGTCACGTCTGGTCCGGCCACACGACTATGTTCAACCTCAGTCTCTCCAGCTCTCCTTCAGCTTCAGCCCTCACTGTGCTCAGTTCACTGGCTTGTAGTTCGCTGGCACCTCCTGTCGGATCAGGGTGAGTGTTCTGCTGAATATGTCCTAAAATGCATTTCTCACCCTAGGCTTATACTCAAGTCAATACATTTTCCCAGTTTTTGTAGGTAAAATTAGGTACCTCGGTTTATACTCGGGTAGGCTTATACACCATCCTCTGCACTTGAGCTGTCCTGAGCTTAAATGGTCTTGATGGAATCCAAGCTGTACCCCAGGGAGTTTTTAAACCCATGACCACATATATATTATATATATTTACAGTCTAACCTCAAGTTTCTACAAATACCACCATTGCCTCACAGTCTCACACAGGGGCTGGTCATGGTCCACCAAAGAATGTAAAATCAACATTTAGCCTTATACATATACATTTCATGACCCAGGATTTATGCTTCTTACAGTAAACAAAGGAATTATTGCATTATGTGTGTTTGTATGGGATCCGTTATGCAGAAACCTGGTATCCATAAAGCTCCGAATTACGAAAAGGCTGTCTCCCATAGACTTCATTTTATTCAAATAATCCAAAATTTTCAAAAAATTATTTACTTTTTCTCTGTAATAATAAAATAGTAACTTGTACTTGATCCCAGCTAAGATATAATTAATCCTTATTGGAAGCAAAGCCAGTTTATTGGGTATAATTGATATTTAAATGATTTTCTAGTAGGTATGAAAATCCAAATTATGGAAATATCCATTATCTGGAAAACCCTAGCCCCCAAACATTCTGGATAACTGGTCCTATATAGGGATGTAGCGAACTGCCGTTAATGTGTTCGCGAACGCCGTTCGCGAACACCGGCAAAAAAGCGAACAGTTCGCGAACAGTTCGCGAACAGTTCGCGAACAGTTCGCGAACTTCGAACGCTCGATAAAATCGTTCGATCGAACGATCGAAGGATTTTATTCGTACGATCGAAGGATTTTCGTTCGAATCAAACGATCGAAGCTATTCGATCGAATGATTTTAATTCAATCGAATGCTTATAATCGTTCGAACGAATGGAAATCGTTCGATTTTAGCGATCGAACGGTCGAATGGTCGAACGAAATTTTACTTCGAATCGAACGCGAACACCAATTGGCGAACGTCGCGCGACGTTCGCGAACATTCGGTGGACGCGAACAGTCGAAGTTCGCGCGAACTAGTTCGCCGGCGAACAGTTCGCTACATCCCTAGTCCTATACCTGTAATCAGAAAAGAAATTACCCTAGCACACCCTGGCCTTCCTAATCAAACGAATCCCAGGTGCTCAGTGAAGGAGGCGTTTGGCAACCTCAAGATCCACATGAAAAGCGGATCTTGAGGTTGCTCATTTATTACGGATGCAACGTTTCGGGGCGTAACCCCTTTGTCAAGCATGGTGCTTGACAAAGGGATTACGCCCCGAAACGTTGCATCCGCAATAAATAAGCAAGGGGTTTCCCTGCTAGAAGCAACCCATGCTGTGCCAGTGTTTTCTTGCTTTTCCTATACCAGTAATACCCTTCATACATTTGTATTTAAAAATAACCTTACTTTTTGCACCAGTTACATGCATGTTTACATTCCCAGATTAAAAGACACACTTATTTAGTTATTGTGCGCCCAGAACTGTAGTTAGAGGTCTGTAATACATTTCCTTTCTTATGCCTTTTCTAATGCAATTATTTTTTATTTCATTTATAATCTTCTTTTTTAGCATAATATTTCTGACCTTCTTTACGGTGTGGTGGCTCTAATTGTATGAAAAAAATTATTATTAAAGTAGATTATATATAAATAGTAAAGAAAATTACAGCATAAGCAAAATATGTCACTTAGGGCTAAAAAATGTGAATGAGTAAACAACTTACTAAAGCTGCAAATGGTTGAAATTTGGTCTACTTGTTTGTATTTTGTTAAGCTGTTTCCTATAATGCTTATTTTTAGCCCATTCGTGGCTAGATCTTCTGCAGTACAACTGACATTTCCATTTGTTAAAACAACACATGGTGTAATGGGCATAGCAGAAACTATGTGTTTATTTCCTTGAAGACTGTCTCTTCTATAATAAAAGCATAGCACAACAAATGTTGGTTCTTACCTGCAAGAACATAAAACTTGCAACAATGCAAAACACACAATGTTTTAATAGCAAAAGAAGTCAGTCTTCATTAAAATAAATTTTTCATATAAATATATATACTGTATATATATATATACTGTGTATATATATATATATATATATATGTTAAAAGTATAAAGATGTGAATAAGCAAATATGAGTTTACGAATTTACTATCTATATTTATGAGTGGCTATAAATGTTGCAATTAACACTTTATAAACTAGTATAGTGTTTCCTCGGGAATACTTGATTTATCATTCACCAAAGAAGAGCTGTCCAAGCAAGACATGCCTGACATGATACTTCCAAACTGCAGATCAAAGCTCCTAACTGCCAAATATATAACTAGGAAAACATTCCCAAGTGTTGCAATTAATCATGACTGCTGAGCGATTTGATGACAAAGATTAAACTATTAAAAAGGTTACTGCAGTGCATCATATTCTTGCTACTGTCATCAGATACCATGATGACTATTAAAAGGTCACGAGAGCTGTCTGAGATACAAATGTCCCTCGGTGTGTTTCACTACAAAAACCTTTTTTTTTACAGCTAATATCCTTAAACACAGCCTGTCGACAGGAAGAATTTGTTAATGTCCACCTTTCTAAAATATAAGCTGCTCCATTGTGTAGATAAATTGATAAGAAGACAGACTGACAGAGGGTGAGAAAGAGAAAGAAAGAAAAATAGAAAGGTGGAGAGCTCCAATCATAGACATAAAAAAGAAAACAAACACAAAGACACATGGAACACTCCTGCTGGGGCCTCTGACACAGACTTTTGATATCATTTTGAAATATGCGTCTCACTGTCTACTGAACATGGCTATTTGTTCCAAATATTATGCTCAAGGTGTATGGTATCGTATCTATGAAGGATGCGGATGTGCACTTCATCTGGCATGACCTGGTTATTTCAGTATTATTCCAATTAGGATTATAGGTTCCTCTTATTTTTCTATGCATATCTACTGAAATATTCCAGCATAGTCTGTTTCTGGGGATGGGTGAATTTTTTCGCTTTGTTTAGCCGCGGAAATTACGCCCATAGACTTTTATGGTGTCGTGCGTCAAAAAAAAAAAAGAGGCACGTCAAAAATATTTCGCCATGCGGCAAAATTTTTTGCCAGCTTAAAGACTTTAATGGTGTCAGCAACATTTTGCCGGCGGCGAATTTTTGGCGAAACAAATCCATATTTTTCCTCTAACTAGTATATATTGAATCTGTTCCAAAAGCATGAAATTGTGCCCTCTAGTATCCAAACTGCCATGCAAACCTCTAGCATATCTTGCTTTACTAAACAGTAAACTTGAACTTGAAAATGGATTTTTAAACCACAGAAAAATGTATACAAACATGAAAAGGAGACGGAAAGGTTAAAACTAAGTAAGCTTTCTCAGAAAGGTGTATATAAATGCACCAGTAAACACTAAAAGTAATGCTGCTCTGAGTCCTCTGTCAAAAGAAATACTGCATTTCTTTCCTTCTATTGTGTATACACAGGCTTCAGTATCAGACTTCCTGTTTTCAGCATAAATCTCCACGGCTAGGGCTTGAGCATGCTCAGTTTGAGCATGCTCTCCCCCTCCCTTCTCCTTCCTTCCTCCTCCCCTCCCTGCTGTAATCTGAGCCTAGAGCTATGAAAAACGAAGGCAGGAAGTGATGTCACAATAAGATAATATGGCTGCTGTTATCCTAAACAAACAGAGAATGCTGCTAAAGCTGTTTAATCAGATATGGTAAAGCATTCTGCGGAATAAAAATATTCTATCTTACACTATTGCCTTGGTAGCTTTCCTTCTCCTTTAAATAAGTATTTTAAGGGTAATCTTGTCCAAAATGGAGAACATAGATGGCTGGGTTCTTTTGGTTTCATCTCTAGAAAAATTTGGTATGGACAGCACTCCAAGTAAATTCTCATAAAAAGTCTTTATTAGGACATGGACTTTGACCCATAGAGTAGAGCCATTCCAGACCAATTGGTCTTTTGTTAAGATTGTATCTCCTACTGGAATATCCGGCCAAAAACACAAAATTAGTATATGGGGGTATTTAGTGAAACTTTTTTTTTCATTATTTTAAAAATAAAAATTCAACCTAATTCCAAACCACGATTTGGCTTAATTTACTAAAAAAAATCTGAATGAAAATTGTACGTGGGAAAAGTTTTGACAAAATCATGCAACAATTTGAATTGTCAAAATGTCCTAAACCCATGAAGATAATGAAGGCAAGAAACAGCTTTCAATTGTAAAAGGGACATCTGCTATTGACTTCTACATGACTTCCACAGGTTTTAGCTGGAGTATATTCGGATTTTTGCAGCTTTTTTTCTTGTTTTTTTATTTATTTTTTTCCTGTAAATATTCATTATCAAGACTGAGGGAAAACCTTAATCAGGTAAAACAGAAAAATACCTGAGGCCTGTGTACACAAGTTTTTTACATAGAATTTTGCATAATTCCTGGGATACAGAAAAGAAACAAAGTATCCCGAAGGTAAATACATTTTAGGGTACAGTGGACTTAAAGATGAACTAAACCCTCCCCCCATCCTCAGCGTCTCTCTACCTGCTTACATTGCCCCCCCTCTCTAACCTCCCCACAATATCTATTCCATTCAAAGCTTTCCCTGTGTGTGGACCAGAAATAAAAATGCAGTGTTGCACAGTGTCACCACAGACGCCATCCTACTATAAGCAGATCTTCTGTCTGTTCTTCCACAAGAACTCTCAGTGTAGTATACATATAAAAGAAAATAGTTGTATAGCTCCTTTTAGTAATTAGTTAGGAATTTCCACTTGCCATGCTGGAGAAGGCACACTTTATTTTATGTGCATATATTTGTCACATTTTTATAATCCTAATATTTTTTGCCATAATAAGAATATACCATAGGGACTTGCCCTCTTCCATCATCGCTACTGGAGTGCGTACAAATGCATATAAAATGATTTTTACTGGTTATTACATTAATTTTCTTATAACAAGCCATTGCCAATGTTTAAATGTATGGTACAAGAAAAACGTTGGCTGACCTCCCCCAAGTTCCTTTCAGCACTGAGATTTTTTTTTTATTCTTTCTGTTCTCTGAGTACCTAAAGAAGGTGTTGTAGGAACAGATTCAGTGGCATTTAAAGGGGACCCGTCACCCAAAAAAAATATTCAAAATCCTATTTTATCACATTAGTCAAGCAAATGAACTTTAATTACACTATATAAGTTATTTGAATCTTGCTTCCTTCAGTCTGGGATTTCAAAATTAAAGCAAGCAGGCAGCAGCCATTTTGTGGACACTGTTATTAAGACAATCCTTGTATCATCTCAGGATCTTATTTGTGTCCATCCCCATGCCCTGGCTACACAATTAAACGGTAAAGAGAACAGGGGAATGTGGGAAGAGCAGTGACATCTAGGAAGTGCTGAATGGAAAGTGAAAGTGATTGTCTGCCCCGCCTCTATGCCACTGGCATAGAGGAGTGGCAGACAATATTTGATTGACAGCTGAGATTTTTAAATGAGCTTACAACAGCTATGAATGCTTTAATAAAAAATAGAAATTGGATTTCATGTTTAATTTGAAAAGGACTTTTATTATACAGATTTTTGTGTCTGGGTGACAGGTCCATTTTAATCTTTTTACCACAGTCAATGGCAAGAGACACAAGAGTAACTTACTGAGTGTGATTTGTAAGTCTGAAATGTAATAGCACCCATTGACATTTAAAGGTGCTGGCCCTGCAAATACAAGCACCTGATATTCTTTTGCCACACTATACAAATACACTGACACACATTCCTTCAGATGCAGAACTGCTGATGCAGTTAAATGCACTCTGCTGGCGTTCCTGAAATGTTACAACTTTGGTTTATGGCTGAAGACTTAAAATCAATTCTGTAGCTTCTAAGGATATCCTGCCTTAAGAGCCCTTGGATAAAGCCTCGGTTAAGGTATTCTCCAAAGCAAATCTCTGGATGCAGATACTGAATTAAATAAATAAACTGGTTACTTGGCAGCTGTGAATAAAAAATGTACCTAAATACTGTAAAATGTGGTTACTTTTTTAAAGCAGCATTCAAAGCCTCTTTATCTCCATTACCACTCCAGTTCCAGACACCCATTGAACAACTGGATTGTGAGGGAGAAGTGCAGGAAAATCCACTTGCTGTTTATCATTAAAGGTTTTTATGGTGTTTTTTTTATTTCTAAATTACACTTTGCAAATAATTCACTCTACAATATAATATTTAATTCCTGAACCAGCAAGTGTATTTGTTTTTCAATTTATAATATTGGAGTGTAGGCAGCCATCTCAGGTTATTTTGCCTGGTCATGTGCTTTCAGAAAGAGCCAGCACTTTAGGATGGAACTGCTTACTGACAGGCTGTTGTTTCTCCTACTCAATGTAACGAATGTGCCCCAGTGGGACCTGGATTTTTACTATTGAGTCCTGTTCTAAGATCTACCAGGAAGCTGGTATCTTGTATCAGGGAGATGTTATCTGATTACCTTTCCATTGTTCTGTTGTTAGGCTGCTGTGGGGGGGGGGGAGAGAGGGGGCGATATCACCCCAACTTGCAGTACAGTAGAAAAGACTGAAGTTTATCAGAGCACAAGTCACATGACTGGGGCAGCTGGGAAACTTACAATACTGTATGTCTAGCCCCATGTTAAATAAAAAAAATCTGTTTGCTCTTTTGAGAAACGGATTTCAGTGCAGAATTCTGCTGGAGCAGCACTATTAACTGATGACATGAACCCATGACAGTATCCCTTTAACCTCCCATTTGTACCAACTTGGAGGTTTTTCAGTGTTGAGTTGCTACAATCAGATCAAATCTGAGATTGTTCACACCTGAAAACATGTTTAATGTATTTGGAGAAGTGTAATGAACTGGCAGACCACCTTGTACTAGCTTATAGAAATATAGAAACGTTCACTCTAATTTATAAGGGAATGGGTTGTTGTTTCTGTTATGTTTAAACATCCCCTAACAGAAAGTTAGTATTACCATTGCAAATATAAGCAATAAGCCAATATATGTGTGTGACATTTGTTGCAAATAGAAGAATATGTGGCTACCAAATCTCATCATTCCCAACAACTTCAGTAGAAATTTACTACACCAGAACTTCTATAACTCTATAAATATGAGAGAAATCTGACCATTCTGTTCATTTTTGAGACCAAACATTTTAAAAAAACTCAACACCCGATTCTATCCACCACGATGCAAACCAGACAGCTGTACAGCTATGCCTATCTGCAATGCCTGTTCTCCATTGAAACAGGATCTATAGTCTTGAGCCCTTGTGAAACTCTTTATCAAATATCCTTGCCAGTTTATCTGTTCCAATGAGACTGAAGTAAAAAGGCAAATAATAAAAACAAACAAAAAAATACAAAGTGCTTTATGTTTGACAACCAAAACAACGAGCATCTATTTCTTGGACCATAATAAACGAAGTGAGTACATAAACCATCTCTACAAAGTTTCTGAAATGTAATTAAATAAGAGGATTTTGGCAGAGAGCCCAGAACACTCAGGTCATGTACTTAGATACATTTGTAACTATGTAAGATAAGAAAATATATAATTATAACAATTTAAGATAAGCAGGTCTCTTGGGAAAACTGTGACTTGTAGCTTAAAGGGCAATTTACCTTCATTAGCAAACCTGCAATAACAAAAATCTGACCCTAAAAACCCCAGAAATGTTTTCAAACTTTCCATCACCCGCCAACTTTTGTAAAATGAATGTGATATTTAGGGGGTGTGGCCATTAAATAGGTGTGGTCAACACGCCACGCGTTGGGAGGTATGCTTTAAGCACCTTCATTGTGTTATCCAGTGAGCAACTCATGCTTTTTCCCACAGTGAGTTTTGTCTAAAACCACTTTTAATTTAACATCCAAATCTGTTCTTGCACCTTCATATATTTGCTCAGCGCATCTCAGTCCTCCCTGCCTTCCGTTCCAAATCAGCTGCTGCTGCACCCATTGAGGCATGGAGCTGAGGGAGCCCTGTAACTACCACCTGGTCAGGAGTTGGTGGTAGCTCCAGGGTTCTCTCAGTGGATCAGTGTTGTGACCAGGCACAAACACCGCTCACACGTCGAACACCAGAAATGACTCCAAACTAATAAATACAGCCACAAAAAGGTAAGTGATTGTACTCTAAAGTATCAGAGCAGGAGCAATAAGGGCTAAACTCAATGGGAGATTTTGATCAGATTTTGTGGGTCAGATTTTTTCTGATCTTGTTACACAATACCATGCAACAGCACAAGATTTTGTAGGATCCTAAAAAACCTGATCCATATAGCTGTAATATAAAGTCCGATCAGATAAAGTCAGATGGTGTATTCTATTCTATTGTATTTCATTGAGAAACAAAGAGTCGGTCAGACACCATCAGATTTTACCTCGCTGAATGAAAACGTCAGATGGCAAATCTTCCATGTAGTTCACCCATCAGATTTTTGTATCAGTCTCAATATATGTTGACCCATGTGAATACATCCAACTTGTAGGATCCGTTCTGTCGATCCGACACCATTCTACAAAATCTCCTGTGTAGTTTAACTCTTATACATTGTATTTAGTTGCTATGCTGAATGATTAGTACAATTAGCTTTTTTATGAACTCTTGTACTGGACATCTTTAAGTGTATCATACAGACGGATTTATTATTTGAATTGATTTTTAAATATATTACAAACAGTATTATATTACAAAATATAAGTGTTAACCTGTGATTTTTTTTAATGATGCTGCAAATTCAAAGTCACTTATATGCAACAAACATAAAAAAACTCAGTAGAAGACTAATGTTATCTGATGTATGTAGTGGAAATAAGACTGGTATGACTGCTTTTTAGATAACCCCAATACTACAGATACACAGAGTTGTGCAGTGGGTTGGCTCCTACTATTTCTTTCCACATGATATCATGTCCCCAGCTGTCAGGTGCATGCACATATCCGGCTCTGCACATGCTTTTGGTCACTGATCACTAGGAAAAATAATCTATTAAAAGGCAAACTAAATTACATAACAAAGATTTTAAAAATACATAAGATAAATATTTCTGACAAATTAACCTACCAGTATATTTCTGTTGTTGGACTTGAAACTATATACTTGGACCGATGAATGTGTATGTTTTTTTTCTATTTCCATTTTTAATAATAATTCATTCACATGGAGCAGGAGTGCAACAAGGCTCATATAAGAAAATGGAAATGCGACTTACGTGACCCAAATTGCAGAAAAACAAAAAAAAGCAAAATCACAATAACATTCCCTTATTGTGTTTGTCAAGCCTTATGTTATATGCAATTTCATATACTATTGGGTAACATATATAAACATTTATAGAGAAAGAGAGAGAGATTGTAAAATATAAGTATATTATAAGTAGAGATGCACCGAATCCAGGATTCAGTTCGAGATTCGGCCAGGATTGCGTGGCTTTTTGATACAAAATAAGGAAGCAAAAAATGTTCTCCCCTTCCCATCCTTAATTTGCATTTGCAAATTAGGAGTCAAATTCAGTTTGGTATTCGGCCAAATCTTTTGCGATGGATTCTGGGGTTTGGCCGAATCCAAAATAGTGGATTCAGTGCATCCCTAATTATAAGTTACCAAGGAGTTCTATGACCATTTAAAAGCATGAGGCCAAAGGCCTGTTTTTAAACAGGTCTTGGAACTCTGAGGTGACTTCTAATATTCTCATAATTTGCAACAGGGGGTACTTAATTTATTATAATAGTCATATGACAGAAATTATGTCACTAAGATCTGATTATAACAAATAACATCACTAAGCACCATTTATATAATTAATATACAGGTACGGCACCTGTTATCCAAAATGCTTTTCTGGATAAGGGACCTTTCCGGGTCTTCATACCTTGTCTACTAGAAATTCATGTAAACATTAAATAAAGCCAATAGGCTGATTTTGCTTCCAATAAGGATTAAGGATTAATTATATCTTAATTTAGATCAAGTACACGGTACTGTTTTATTATTTCAGAGAAAAATTTGGATTATTTGGATAAAATTAAGTATATGGGAGATTGCTTTTCTGTAGTCTAAAGCTTTTTGGATGAGGGGTTTTTGGATCCCATACCTGTATAATAATTCTATATATAAATATAATAATAATGTTTGGCATGCATGTTTTTATAGCTTGTGCAGCCTGTGGGCCATTTTGCAGTGCGCTAATGGAATCACGACATGCATAACTGAACAATTAGGTCATGTATGAAAAGTGTTGGAATTGTCACATGGGCACATGTTATTGTCAGGTGTCAGCTTCCCTGCTAATACTAAGATGTTGCTCAGCCTCTCATCCAGTTTCCTAGAATGATTTGAGATCTGTTACCACAGCAGGGGTGTGTCATTTGCTGGTCTAGCCAGTCACTTATTCTTGCTCTCTGAAATAAAAACATGCCTGCTATTTCTATCAGAAGTTCATAAACTGAGCATTTGTCATAGACTTCACCTTCAAATGACAGAGCTTGTTTACACTTGCTGGTTAAATATAACCCAGAGAAATGTGCACTCGCAGAGTTGTAATATTTCACTGTAGTCAAATTGCCAAGTCCTTAAAGGGCCCCGGTAAAAAAGACTTTGAAATGCTTTCACCCCATGGTGGAACCTATGTGCTCAAGACAGTCATTTGAAATATGCTCAGTCAGAGAGAAAAGCAAGTTCAGAGCATATTCAATAACAGCGAAAGCCTCGGGTTGCAGGGGAAATAATCCTTTATTCTCTAAAGAGTGCTGAAGCGGCTGCTATGATCACATAACCGATTTAAGATCATGATATCAATAACAGCCTTGACAGACCACTATAGAGTCATGTGCACTGCAAAGCTCTACATTAAAGTACAAAATAGTGGATATTGCACATTGCAGTAATTAAATATGTATGGATATGATAATAAAAGCTGCAATTTTAAGAAGCTTTCTAAAAAAAACTGTTGGATTGTATAACATAATGAAGCGTATCTGAAAGTATATTGTTTTTCTTAAAGTCTACCTATACCTCTTGTAAATTGTTTGGAGCCATGTACTAAGAATCTAGTAAAACCCCAGGCACTTGTCCACAACCATGCTGACACATGGGTCATCTTATAATGCTAATGTTACTGTCATGCATAGTGAATGCACAGATTATATAATGGCACAAGGACACTGTGGGGTTAATTTGCATCTGGGAACCAATCACATTTAGGGTCAGCCTGGGCCGGAGCTGCTCCCCTTCTCAAAGTATTGGCACTGCCCCCACTGGACCTAATCGCCGCCTTACAGACTAAGGTACATTTGGGGCTGAGGGGAGGTGAAGGGGGGGTTGTGGTTGGGGGCCTGAGAGGTGTGCAGGCCCCAAAGGTGGCAGCCCTGGTGGGTCTCAGACACCCCAGTCTGACGCTGATCACATTCCTGCTTTTATTAGTCTTTTACTGCAGCTGGTTGCCAATTCACCTACTGTTAGGGGTTATTTACTAAAATCCAAACTGATCTTATATTTTATTTAAAAAAAAACAACGACCAAACTCCCATGCCCAATTTTAGCTTGTTTATAAATAAAAAAGCAAAATCAGATCGCGAAAAACACGAAGAAATCGAGTGAAAACCAGAATTGATCAAATTTTTCGGACTTTGCTTGATTTTTTTGTGCTTTTGCCCAAATTGCTTGAATTTTTCCGGATTCTTTCCTGAATTTCTTGAATTTTTAGAGATTTTAACATTCAGATTTTAATAAACAACTCCCCTAATGAAACTAACAAAACTAAAATCCTTTTCATGTTTTTAGTCAGGGGTACATACAGCTTATAATATACGGCTTTCAGTATGGGGTGAAATAAACCTCGCAATTATAAGTGATAAAGGTTTGTTTTGCAATATGAACACAGGTATCTACGTAACAGTCTGTTTTTGGTCTCTGGGCTGTTTAACTTTGACCAATGTTTATGTCAATGGCCTCATCACTTTCATAACTTTATGGGGCAAATTCACTAACCTCTGAAAATTGGCTGGCAACGGCTTCGCTCACAGCGCAACACTTTGTAGATTCACCAGGACAACGCTTATTCACTAAAATCCGAAGTTGCGTCCAGCATTACGAAGTTGCGCTAGCATTACTGCGCCAAGTAAAGCGAAATTGCTCTAGCTTTGCCTAATTTTCATACGGCAGGAAGTTAAAGTTGAATGGACGTATATGTTGCAGCAAATACATTATACTACACAAGCCCGGGAAACTTTAATAAAATAAAATAGAGTTGTTATATTGCCCAACACATGTGCCCACTGTATAGTTTATGTGCCATATGTTAGGAAATGTAGGGGGGAAGCCTGTTGCTCCAAAAATATTTTTCGCTCTTTTACAGCCTATCACCCTGAAAAAAGGAAAAGACGCTAGTGTTTTTTGGGAACATTGCTCAACTATTTTTCTAGGAACTCCTATCTACTCTATTGCACTTCGCCTGGTCTGAGGTGGCGAAGGCAAGTCTGGAGCAAGAGGTAGGGTTCACTAAAATCCGAATCTTAGTGAATTTGTGTAGTTACGTCCATTTTCCAGAGCGCAAATTCGACCTGGTGTTAAAGGAGAAGGAAAGGCTAAAATTAAGTAAGCTTTATTGGAAAGGTCTGTATAAATACACCAGTAAACCCTCAATGTAATGCTGCTCTGAGTCCTCTGTCAAAAGAAACACAGAATTTATTTCCTTCTATTGTGTACTCATGGGCTTCTGTATCAGACTTCCTGTTTTCATCTTAAACCTCCAGGGCATGGCCTTGAGCATGCTCAGTTTGCTCCTCTCCCCCTCCCTCCTCCTCTCCCTGCTGTAATCTGAGCCCAGAGCTATGAGCGAGCAGGGAGAGACTCAGGCAGGAAGTGATGTCACACAAAGCCAATATGGTAGCCGCTATCCTAAACAAACAGAGAACATTTCTAGAGCTTTTTACTCAGGTATGGTAAAGCATTCTGCAGAATAAATATAATGTTATAGCTTGCACTATTGTGGCAAATCTATTGGCATAAACTGCTTCAGTAGCTTTCCTTCTCCTTTAAGGAGCGAAGTACTGCTATCTCCTTCACTAACGAAGTTACGCCATCAACTGTTCCAAAGTGACGTCACGCTGGCGAACTTTCGCCAGCGGTAGTCACTTTGCCCTTTAGTAAATTTGCCCCTATATCTTCACATACCACTTCATCTGAAAGCTGTCATTGCTTGCTGGAACTTATTGCTCAGCAACAGCTGGATGATCTAAAGTTAATGCATTCCTTTATTGCTAAATGTTTTTGATGATGGTGATTGGTGAACGAATCTGTCCCGTTTCGTAGATAAATTTCCGAAACTTTTTTGTCGCCTGACAATTTTTTTTTGTAGGGTGACATTTTTGGAGCAAACTACATTACAGTCTATGGTCATTTTTTTCATGGCAACGTGTCTCTGCTTTGGAAGGGCAAAATCACATGCATTTTCGCTCAGGATACTGCTACACACATTTCCTACATTGTTAGAGAACCTCCTATTCACTATGCTACAACTGCTTTTTCAATAGAAAAAAAGCACCCATGTTTCTTATTTCTTAAAACATGTCTGTGATTTTTGACATTACCTCTGGTCGACTGGTAATGGTATCTACTACTACATTATTATTATATATTTGCCAGTATATAGAGCAGCACTGAGCATATTGTGCAGCGATGACTATCTAACAACTAATAATATATCTGCCCATCCCTGGGCACCCTAGGCAACCTGGCCGGTCGTAACGCCCTACAGGCACGCATGCATGAAAAACCAAACATGTGCATTCGCGAAAATAAGATGCATTGCGAAAGGAACAGCGTGCATGTGCTAAAAAGAAAGCACACGCTGGCTACAGCTGCAATCCGGGAGCAGACTAGGGGGTAGGAGAATCAGAGATGGTGCTTGCCTGGCATCCCCCCAGCTTTGCTGGTGTCATAATAACCACATACATCACTGCAGTACCTCTGTATATCAAAGCTTTCCTTTCTGGGTTTCAGACCTCTAACCCCTTTCTGCACCTAAACAAAATGTACTTAAAAAATAAAGCACAGAGGCTGACTTTTTTTACAGCTTTTTTTTGTTGTAGACAGGAAACATCACCACCCATCCTTACAACTTGGAATATTATGGTAAACATGTAACAACCGCAATCAGACCTTGTTTCACCTGTTACAATCAGACTCTTCCTTTGATATAGTCAGGAGTTCTGGAATGTGGAAACATGTCTGTTTAATGACAAATTCTGTCAATTGCATTTATTTTTTCATTGACATCACTTAAGCATTTTATGTTATGTGTATAACAAATCTTTAAAGTTGCAGACTATTTTGCCAGCATATGTTTAATCCTCTATTAACTACATATGTTTTTAGAAATGCACATTTTAAAGCAAACACTAGTGCTCAAAGAATGTGGTGTGGATTCTTCCGCAGCACTTTTCAGCTGCCAAAATACAACCAAACTGTCATTTAATTAATTGGAATCCATGTGTCACTAATGGTAACAGGTGCATTTTAAACAATAATGAACAGGTTCCTCTACACTTGTTGCATTGGTTATTGGTTGCTGATTTTGTCCTCTGTATGTTCAATACACACACCCATTTATTGGACAGTGCAGTGGAATATGCTGGTGCTTTAAAACAGAGTGTGAAAACCTACATCCCCGTCAATGAAAACAGAGACGCCTGTTTTTAGCAGAGCAGACTTGTAGGGATGGGCAAATTTGACCCATTTCGTTTCACCAAAAAATCACCGACGGCAATTAAAGTCTATGGGCGTCAAAAATGTTTTGTTGTGTGGCGAAATTTTTTTGTTGCGCGGCGAAATTTTTTTGTTGCATGTTTTTTTTTTTTACGCAAATCGCCATACAAGTCTATGGGTGTCATTTCCGTGGCGAAACAAGGCAAAAAATTTGCCCATCCCCAGAGCAGAGCTATATTCATGACAGGTGGCAGAGAACACCCCCTCCCCCTAACTTGTACAGGTGAATGAGTTCCAGCAGGTCAGAGGAATAGACCACTATGGAACCCTGTGCTTACCTCTTACCCCATATCAATGCTACCTATATTATGTGTCTGGCACCCCTGACACACCCGCTTAATGTTTATAAAAAATTAGTGGTGAGCACAACTTTCCCTTGTTTGTTATAGTTTATACAGGAGCAGTGACCAGCTCTATGTTGTAGCTCCCACCCCTCCCAGCTATAGTCAGGTGATCCCACTGGTGGACAATAAAAGGGCAGCCAAGTATGAGAGTTTTAACCTTGAAAGCAGCAAGTAAGTTGCAGGTAAAACTTAGTCCCTGTTTAAAATGTATCATGAAGCAATAGAATTAATGTACATTAATATTTTAAAAAGTACTTTTTTAGTGTCAATATCACTTTAAATATATTGCAATATATGGACAAACAATCCCTGTTTTGTTTAAAGGGTAAGGCATTTTTAGTAGCTCAAGGCACAAAATGTCTCAATGTCCTTAATATATTGATAATAGGTTGAGTGCAGAGGACTTGCATTCACCTAGCACCAGTGTTATCTGGTAGGGTAGTTGTAAGTTAGTAATGTGCGAGTTGACAAAAATACAACCTTCACCCAACCCTAACCCAATCCCTCTCAAGCTGAACCCTACCCGACACGATGTGGCAGCTCTATATTTAGAACCACGCCCGACCTGCCCATCTCTGATGTCACAAAAGTCGCAGGACAGGCGTGTGCCTATAAATAGCTGCCGCCTTCAGAAGCCGACAATCGGGTCCCCTGAGCTTTTGGTCAGGCCGTACGTCATTAATGTACCCAAAGGGCTCCAAATGTGCATTGGGTCAACAATGATACACAATCAGATGACATTTAAGTGAATGGCCATGGGCTACTCGTCTGTATGCCCCTTATATAGTTCATGTTTGACAACACACAATTTCCTGTTGCAAAGATGCAAAGAGGTGAGGGTGAGGTAAGTAGCATTTTACTGGTGTTCTGACAGTTTTTGCACTTTACCCCACTTTGAGCTTATAAGCATATATCGGTTATACTACTAGTTCCAACTTGCATATTAAGCTGAAGCACTCAATGGCAGCATTAGCCTTGAGTTTAAGATATTAATGAAACCTGCAATGACATCAGATATAATTTGTGATAAAAATGTGTTTTATTTCTGGTGCTATACATTTTGCAAACTCATAAAAATGGCCTATTTAAACATATTATCTAAGCAGACAAATAAAAACATAAATTAGGGTTTTTTGTGTTAAGATTCCATTGGGGAACTTAATTACTGTGCGTCAGGGTATAGCAAAACTTACAGCTGAACAACTGATGGAGCAAATAGACAGCAAAATTCCTGCTTTAAACCGACAAAAAAAATCAAAGTGGAATTGCAAACCAAAGTAATAAAAAGTGCATCTAGTTGGAGAATTTTTAAGGATATTTGTCAAAAATATTTGCCAAAATGCTAGGTAATCAGTAACTGTAGTTTCATTTACATTACACAAATAACTGGAATAAGTTGTGCTTTGAAAGATTAGGCAAAGCTTTTACATGTATGAAAGAAAATAAAATGGGTCCTGAAAAAAAATAACAATGTAATTTTTAGTGATAAATGTAATGATGCAAACTCTCTGCTTAACCACATTGAAAACCTCAGGATGACAAAGCAGGCAAAACAATTAAAAAGTAATATGGACATAAATACTGAAAGAGAAGTTATCCACATATGATTCTATTCATATTTATCTTTAAACAATGTTTGCAATAGCGCTATGTGGTTTTATGCTTCAGAAATATGCCACATTGCAGATAAAACATGTTATGAAGTATGTTGTAGTATAAGAAAAACACCTAATACTGCTGTGTGTCCCGTAGGCCTAAAGAACAATAAAAAAACTACATTACAGGCCTAAATGCCATATACTTTTGAAAATCTACAGAGAAGGAATGATCTTCCTGCAGAATAAATGTTTCTGTCTACCAGAGGAATAAAAGAAGGGAGATGAATATTAATTATCATTTCCCTGGATTCCTGGATGAAGTGCATTTATTACAACACTGTAAACAAATGAATGCTTGGATTTCCACAATTAAGATCATAGATCTTGCCCTAGGTAATGTCCTTCCTCTCCTGGGATTTAATCAGCATCAGATTGGGGTGGCCGGACAATGGGAAAAAATCCGGTGGGCCCTGCCAGCCCAGACCCACTAGACATGGCTGGAGCTCATGACCTTCCCTCCCCCTAACTGGTCTCACAAGAAAGGCGTGATATGCAGGTACACGTGGGGGGGGGAGAGGTATAGAGGGAGCCCAGCGACTGAGGCAGAGAGGGGGCCCTGCTACAGGTGGGGGACCAGCCGTGCCCTGCTACTGGAGGGGGCAGCGGGCCCTGATGTGTCAGCCCCGGTAGGCCCTGACCCCCCCAGTCTGACCCTGGGTTTGATTAAACATGTCAAGGTAATGTAGTAAAAGGTGTAACGTATACCCATGTCTAGTGACCCACAGCATTCTATCAGATACTTGGTTTCAAACAGTTGATCAGTAAACTTTACACCTTTTCTTACTTTACACCAGGGATCCCCAACCTTTAGAAATTGTGAGCAACATTCAGAAGTATAAAGAGTTGTGGAGCAACACAAACATGAAAAATGTTCCTGTTGTCCCAAATAAGGGCTGTGATTGGCCATTTAGCAGTCCCTATGTGGATTGTCAACCTACATTGAGGCTTTGTAAGGCAGTACATCTGGTTTTTATACAACCAAAACTTGCCTCCAAGCCTGGAATTCAAAAATAATCACCTGCTTTGAGGCCACTGAGAGCAACATCCAAGGGGTTGGAGAGCAACATGTTGCTCACAAGCTATTGGTTGGAGATCACTGCTTTACACTAATGGTTCTATATTTTTGTGAGGATAAGCTTCACTGATTTACCAATTAGCACAAAAGCTTTGAAGTTACCCCTTTTAGAGAACACTAATGAAAAGTGCAAGTTAACATCATATGAAAGAGTAAGATTCCATAACTGAAATTAATATTCAGGGGCCTATTTATCATGTTGTGTAAAACATTGGAGAAAACATCACTGATGATGTTGCCCATATTAGCCAATCAGCAATGAGATTTCAACAGTCACCTACAAGTTAGAAAAACAAGAGCAAAAGATCTGATTGGTTGTTATGGGCAACATCACCGGTGATGTTTTTCTCCAGTTGTACACAGCATGATAAATAGGCAAAAAAAATTATATTAGAGGGGACGTAAACCAAAAAAACAATTTTCAATTGCAATTACAGTTACAAATTACGTTTCATTGCTGAATAATGGAAAGTTGCTTAGAAATGTTCCTTCAATAAGCACATAAGCGCAAACCAAGCAAAGAAATTCAAATAAAAATAAGCTTACCATCTTGTTTTATGTAGAAGACTCAATAATAATTATAAGATAAACTGCCCCATTAATTAGTCAACTTGTGTGAAAAAGTATAATACTGTAGAAATGCTTTAATCAGGGGTGATTAAACATCTCATAATATGTTGCACACTAAGGGGCCGATTCACGAAGGGTCGAATTTCGAAGTTAAAAATACTTCGAAATTCGACCCTCGAATTGAAATCCTTCGACTTCGAATATCGAAGTCGAAGGATTTAGCGCAAATCCTGCGATCGAACGATCGAAGGATTTTTCGTTCGATCGAACGATTAAATCCTTCGAATCGAACGATTCGAAGGATTTTAATCAAACGATCGAAGGAAAATCCTTCGATCAAAAAAAGGTTAGCAAGCCTATGGGGACCTTCCCCATAGGCTAACATTGACTTCGGTAGCTTTTATCTGCCGAAGTAGGGGGTCGAAGTTTTTTTTAAAGGGCAAGTACTTCGACTATCGAATGGTCGAATAGTCGAACGATTTTTACTTCGAATAGTTCGATTTCGTTCGACTTCGATCGAATTTAACCAATTCGATGGTCGAAGTACCCAAAAAATACTTCGAAATTCGAAGTATTTTTCATTCGAACCCTTCACTCGAGCTGAGTGAATCGGCCCCTTAGTCTTTTTTGAGACTACAGCTTTACACTAAAAATAATTAACTATCATATAGATTAAGGGGACACTACCATTCTAAATGAAATATTTTATTTACAAATGAAATCAGTGTGACTGAGTAATATTTGATTAACTGGATTAGTCTTTAAAAAAATAAAAATATATAGCCATTTTTTTAGTTGCAAAACAGAGAATATTTCTACCTCCTTCCAGTCAAGGGATTACACCTGTCTGTACAGGAGAAAATAAGGCATGGTCAGTGGTCTAGATAATGAATCACTAGTTATTGTTTTAGGCTAACATCATATAAGGCGGTTTCTTGAGAAGCTCAATATAACTTAAAAGGGAACATATAAGATTAATTAATCAGAACTCAGAGTTATTATCGCAATTCTAGTCTTTTGCAAAAATCTTGAGCTCAAGTTTCCAAAACTTGAATTTTCAAGATTTATTAAGTACAAATAAAGTTGAAAACTTATACTGGAAATTTGCCACTTAAAAGCTGGCGAGTTCATGTAGAAGTCAATGGGAGTTGAATGAAAATACAAGTTTTCAAGATTCCAAAATGGAGTAGAATATGACTTCACTGCATTCGATTGGGTTTTGAAGAGAACATTCTAAATTTCCAAGGAGGAGCACTTGTGGGAAAGGTGTGAAGTGTGGGAGATACAAGTTATGGAGGCGGGGCAGACAACTACTCCTAATACAACTCATTGCATCCTGCTTGTCTTTTAGAAGCACTGTCAGAAGATATGCCTTCTACTTATTTAAAGGAACAGTAACACCAAAAAATTAAAGTGTTTAAAAGTAATAAAAATATAATGTACTCTTCTGCTGCACTAGTAAAACTGCTATGTTTGGTTCAGAAACACTACAATAGTTATATAAACAAGCTGCTGTGTAGCAATGGGGGCAGCCATTCAGTCACAGGATACAGGAAAGGTTAAAATTAAGTAAGCTTTATCAGAAAGGTCTATATAAATACACCAGTAAACCCTCAAAGTAATGCTACTCTGAGCCCTCTGTCAAAAGAAACACCACATTTCTTTCCTTCTATTGTGTACGCATGGACTTCTGTATCAGACTTCCTGTTTTCAGCATAAACTTCCAGGGCAGGGCTTGAGCATGCTCGGTTTGCTCGTCTCCCCTCTCTGCTGTAATCTGAGCCCAGTGCTGTGACTGATGAGGGAAAGTCAGGCAGGAAGTGATGTCAAACCAAGTGAATATGGCAGCTGCTATCCTAAACAAACAGAGAGTGTCTAGAGCAGTTTACTCAGGTATGGTAAAGCATTCCACAGAATAACTAGAGTTATAGCTTGCACTATTGTGGCTAATCTATTAACAATAAACTGCTATGGTACCTTTCCTTCTCCTTTAACAGATACATTCTGAAGAATCTCATTGTATACTTCAAAGCTTATCTGTTATCTGCTGAGTATCCTGAGCCTTTTCTCCTTTTTTGAATGGCTGCCCCCATGGCTACACAGTAGCTTGCTTATATAAACTATAGTAGCATATCTAAAGCAAAGACACCAATTTTACCAGTGCAGCGCAACGCTACATTCTTATTTTAATTACTTTGAAACACTATTTTGGTGTTACTGTTGCTTTAAGCTCTAACTGGAGCTTCAATTAAAGATGTTTTTTCACTAAAGACTAAGGAGCAATATTTTAAAAGACAGAATGCATTGCAAGAATTACAATAGGTGAAAATTAGAGTGCACCATTTGATAAATACTCCTCTAAAAATGTGGTGGAATTTTACTATAATGAAATCTAATTTCACACTTTGATAATTCCCCATTAAGTGCACATTTTTGGGCTGAAAACCAGCAATGGAAGGTGGTTTATATCATTAGCCTAGTAAGTTAAGACATAGTAAAGACATACCATGTCATATAGTGTTATTTGTTTATTTTCTGCTGTTAAATCTGGAAAAAAATCTTCCTAATGAGAATGAGCTAGAATCATGTCACGTCTGTTAAATGAAATATTTAAGCAGAAAAGTGTCTATAACCTTTTCAAAACAAAACTGCACCTGTGGTTTTCAGGAAAAAGCGAACACTGTTTTTATAGTGTCTCTTTAATACTACAGTGCAAAAAAGTAAGTGTTCAATTTGATTTATAAAAAATGATATCCCCAGCTCAGCAACAATTGTTAAATAGGGGTATATACTGTGTATTTAATAAATAATGATTTACGATCTTTTCAACTTCAAATTTTGCTGAGGGTTTGGTGTTTTGATGATCATTCTAATGATAAATGTACTTATATTATTTATGTTTGACTAATAAAATTTTGTATAAGAGTAACTAAAGATGCATTTAAGTCTTGTCTAACATTGAATGGAGCTTTTTCTTCCTGACTGCCATAAATAAAAAAAATCATTATTAATATTTCAGATGTAAATCGATGCTAAAAAACCAAATCAAATGGAATAAAACTGTTCCCCTAAAACATGTTTTTCAGAGTGGGATGATTCCATCCACACCATCCACCTTGTATTAATATTCACATATAGGAACATATTGGGAACACAAATGTAGCAAGTTGAAACAGACTGGAACACAGGCAGTACTTTTGTCTGCAATCACCCTTTATTGGTGCTAAATCCTGACATGTTTCGGGAATATATTTTCGAAGGGTGATTGCAGACAAAAGTACTGCCTATGTTCCAGTCTGTTTCAACTTGCTACATTTGTGTTCCCAAAAACAGTTGTGATAATTTGTTTTGGTCTCCGATGAGTGAAGGTTCTTATAAAACTCTGTTTTGTCCATGAGTATGTTACATAAGGAAATTTACTGTGGTAGAGTTAATAAAGATAGTTTAGTGCATTCTGTTATAAAATATATACATACTAATTGATAGAAAGAGATGTTCTTGTAAGGGAGAAAACACAATCCCAGTGTGCATTCCATTAAACCATATGTGCAGATACTTGAGAAGAGGAAAGAGTTAAACCTCCAAGATTTCTAGAGTCAAAGAAATTCTGCTGTCCAGCACTGCTTAGGAGGTGCATACCTTCCACAGGTTGGAGAATCTGTCGATCAGTCATGGTACCACTTGGAGAAGAACCTAAAAAACTTCCTTGTGAAGAGAGAATTTTTTCAGGGCTAGAGGCCAGTTTCGGTGATGTAGAAAAGTTGTACCCATACAAAGCACATGGGCTGTGTAATCTGAATGCATTGTAAGAGCTTTGGTGTGGTTGGCTGGTATTAAAGGCATTACTCGTTGGAGAAGGCATAATGTATTGGAGCTGTGGAGACATTCCTGAAATCTGCATTGATAAACTTGTTTGGGGACATCCAAAAGTTTCATTGTCATTTCCGGCCATGGACATGTTCACCGCAGTGCTGCTTGTCATGCCAACATATGAAGGGGTCCTTGGTGTTGCAAAGCTTTCACTTGCTGAGTTTGTAAGTCTGCTGTATGTTTCTGCTAGTGTTGAACTGTATCTGTTAAGTGCAAGGCTTGATCGACCACATGCTGAGTAATCTGCTGGAGTCAGGCCACAAAGCTGACTGGTGTTTGCACCAATATGGAATGCAGGTGAGGAGCAGGGTGAACCAGCCAACAAGTGAGCATGGCCATTTGCAGCTCCAGATCCTGAAAGTAGAGAAGCACCTGCACTACCTAAAACAAACAAATACATTTTTAATTAACTGCATATAAAAGAAAGGGGAATTAAACATTTAATCTCCAGTAAAAATGACCCATTGTATCAATGATAGATCTCTTATAAACACAAACTATAATCTCATTTTAGTTTATTCAACAGTACCATTGTTATGTAACTATTTTAACAATGCTATGCAGCTTTCCAGCAAAACAGAACTGTATTTTAGATTTGTTTACTATGTGTAACAGATCAGCAAAAACATTGTATTTATTAGAATTGATATGCCAGTTAGTTCTATCCAGTACATATAAAACGGTTTGCTTTAATCAGTCCTGTTTTACTGTAGTAGTCTGTTTGCTTATCTTTTCTGATTCTTGCATAAAGAAACACCAACCCATTTTGTTAAATGGGGCTTTAAAGAATAAACCTTTATGATTTGGACCAAAGAGTAATACAAAGTAAAAGTACAAGTATGGCATCTGTTTTCCAAAAATCTGTTATCAAGAAGGCTCTGAATAACAGGAAGGCCATCTCCAACTGATTTTCATTTTCTTTGTATTAATAAATCAGTACCTTGTACTTGACCCAATCTATGGTATAATGAATCCTTATTGTGGCAAAACAATCATATCGGGGTTTAAGTAATGTTTACATAATTTTTTTTGTAGACTTAAGGTAGGGAGATCCAAATTCCTGAAAACCACAGGTCCCGATCATTCTGGATATCATGTCCTATAACTGTATTTATGAATAACATGATTCTAGAAATGAATTTTGTGGAGATACTTTCTTAGGTAAAGTGCGTATTTATTAAAAAAAAAATTAAATTTTTTTAATTGTTAAAATGTTAACTTAAAACCATTTTGTAAAGTAGGAAATAAAAATACCTAATGGAAGTTTAGAAGAATTTGCAGTAACAGTTGTTTTCTCTAGTACTTATGTTCTTTTCCTCTGGTAAAATGCATGTTAAGATTCTAACCATGTTATAAAGCCACAGTGACACAGAGGACATGATGCTTCTGAATCGTGCTCACATTCTCAATCTTAGACTCACATCATCTCAAAATAAAGCAGACATAGCAAAATGAGTTGCAGAAGATGCTCATAAAACAGCAATAGGAATTATTCAACTAAAAGCTGTTTTTACAGCACTGCTGTATTTTTGCATCATGTATTTGCCTCCAAACTATTGTGCAGATACATATTATCCACAGACATTAAATAATTGTAGTCACCAAAACCAGAAAAAAAATTCCACTAAAGTGTTTAGTCCAGAAAACACAAAAGAACAAAATATTTCTATGGTGTGCAGTAACCCATAAATAAAGCTATTATATCGTTGAAATGCAACGGCCCCAACCTTATATGGTCAAATTATTCTTATGCGTTCCTTCTTTATGGACTTTTAGGAGGCATTAGTAGACCAGAATTTCTGTCAGGTTAGACTTAAGGTGGATATACATGAAAAGATCTGTTTGTTTGGTAAGGCCAAATAATAAGCAGATTGTTGCTTAATTTGGCAACTCAAGTGGTGGGCCAAATCAGGCTGGTCCGTGGATAAAGTCATAATAGTATGCAGACCCATCAGGAAAGAACTTCATCAATAGCCTTGAACCTGCTAAATGCATATCCGGATGATCCATGGGCAAGCCATAATTTTGGCTTGATATACCAGCCAATAACCTACTGCCTATGTAGTGGCCAAATTGGCAGCAAATGTTGGTCCACCCACTTTACTATCTTCCACAGGGACTGCACAAAATTAAACTACCCCTCAATGGGCCACAAAAACCACAATGATCATCAAATAGAGTATTATCAGCCAACTGACCCTATATTACATCTCGGAGGAAGAATTGCCCCCCCAACCTCTCAGTGCCACCTATTTCTCAGGCTAAAAAACATTATCTTGTCCACTCCTTCACTGCACTTTTCTGCACTTTTTAGTACAACAAATTATTTTGTATTTACCTTGTTTTGGAATTCCAGGTATATCTTCAAATGTCAGCGTCCTGAGAGATGGTCTCCAAAATGCATATGATTCAACAAGTGCTTCTAATCCCATTCTAATTTCAGAAACATAATAGATTGCATTAAATATCCATGTTTAACTATAGTTACAAACCAGCAATATACATAGAATCTTATTTAAAATTAATTAACCTTTCTAAAATCATTTGAGATTAACCATACAAAGGTCTTTAAAACAATCTCCAGCTCTCAATCGTCACTTATGTGTCTACAAAAAGGTTACCATTATAAAAATGTATAAATAAGATTTTGACAATGTGGTTTTACCATGGAAAAAAATATTTGGAGTAATTATGAAGTTCTAAAACTATTTTATTGCAGGCAATTTGTTTTTATTTAATGCAAGTTTTAGAGTCGTATTATAACAACCAAATAGTTTTATATCAAGCTTTCTCAGAGATTCAAAGATATTGTACAGGCAACCCCCATAAAGCATTTATTAGCTGAAGCTGAACAAAAAATACCTTTATTTCAGCAGTAACCCAGACTTTTCACTTCTGGTTAAATAGGAGATAAAAGCTACCTCCTGGAGAAGTATAGCCAGAGCGATAATTTATACAAGATGCCTTCGAACAATTTCCACATTTTATCACCAATTTAATTTATGCAATCAAATGGCTAAATTTATTTAGTGAAATAGTTACAATTATTTGGAGAGTAGACATTATTTTGCCTTCCTGGTTTAACATTTTATAGGGTCAAACTCTAAGATTAACTGAAGAATGGAACTTTATTCTCAGCACATAAATTTACTTTCACTTTGCTAACATTCTGCAGGATATCTATTAACGGTTTTAGCTGCTGATTGCACCTAAATAAACCCCACAACCATACATGAATTTAAAGACAATGCAATTCTGTATAAAAGACCAAATTGCATTTTAACTAAAGTACTTTACTTGGCTGATAAAAGAAAATCCAAAAATATAAAATAAAATCATTATTTTAACCTTTAGCATTTGTTTAAGTTAAGCTCTAATTTAGATTTTTCCATCATGACAAGGTTGGTTTTATTCAGAAATGCAGTGATAAATACTTTGACTTGAAAAGGCAAATACATTGATACTTTACATTATAAAGCAAAAAAATTGTCACATAAATAATTGTGTCATTCAATATGCTGTGCCTTTACATGCATTTGGTTTTAAGTATAAATATTATTGCTAGTTATACACAACTACCATGAACTGTTCAATTCAGCAGTTCGATAATGCACTAAAAACAAAAGCTTGTGTTAAGAAATGTCACTGGATATTTGCTAATTACATGATTAATTGTAGGAGATTTCACTTAAATTATTATTCAAACAAGTATGCTCCTTTTAGCAAGTGAACGGATAAATGCAGGCATAAAACACTTTTGAATATAATGTTTTCATTTGCAATACCGTTGACCTTAGTCTAATTTACCTGTAATGCAAGAAAGGTTAAATAAAGGATAGAAAGTGTAGCAATTCTACCTTATATAGTCCCTGTTTTTAAAAGAAGGCAAAAAAAATTCTTAATATAATATTAACCAATTTTGCCAGAAAGGCAGGAAAATTAACCTACTTTTGATTAATTATAACAGACTAACATATTAGTTTGTATCTTAAATTGAAGTAAATTAAGTAAGTTGTTTGAACACTGTTGTTCTGGTTTGTGTCACACATTAGATATGAACATACTTTTAATTACTATAATTCCAAAATAAAGCACATTTATTACAGACTGTTAAAAATATGCCACATATAATAGAAACCTGCTCTACAAATGTTTTTAGATTTTTAGCAGATGCAATCACATCATTCATATGCTATGCCTTGAGCAGATCTTTTTTGCAGCTTATTTGCAGATTTCAGAATATGTGAGTCTTCACTTCAGTAAGCTGAATTTTTATTATAAACTAAACATTCCAAAACCCTTCAGTTTTCCTGTTCTGAGCCAGAAAATCTTTAAATGGTCTTAAAAGCCTATGTTAAAGCTGCTACTCTACTAATAAAGGTGTCATTTGTTTTACCTTTTCCACGCCCAGTTTAATTTCCTCTATAGAGCATTTTATACTTAGTTATGTATAAAAAAGGCAACGGTTTTTATAATGTTATGTTATAGAAGTGTTTTTAGGTTTATTAATTATGCTTTGAGAAAACGTGAACCTTTTCCTTTTCATCCATTTACTCCTACTTTTTTTTTTCTGGTCACTTGCTTCAGTGAGTATAAAACAAGCTGAATTTCTTTTCAACTTGAATTCTTTGTAGTCTACCAACTGTAAAAATCTGTGAAACCTGGGTCCTGAGGTCGTAGTTGTAACTAGACTAATTCTGAGCCATGATTAAATCACGTACTAAACTAAAACAGATTTTACGCTGTCACCCCGCTTGCAGATCAAACAAACAGGAGAGGCTTGAGGGAATAAACATTCCTTTTTTGTAAATGAATAAATAGATTTTTTTCCTCTCCCAAATGAAGCTTGAGTAATGAAGGAGTAAAAACTGCAGTTTCTTAAAATTGGCAACAATTACTTTTATTACTCCTGGCACATGGATTATACAATCTTTGTCCAATACAGACAAACTGAAATGTTGGCATATTTATATAAGTATAATATAAATACAGTACATATAAAAAAATTACTGGTAGGCAGCTCCATAGTAGTGTTTCCTTTCATTTTTCTATGTATGCTTTATTTCACCAATATTGGTTTTTAATTTTCTTGCTAATCTGAATGCGTTAAACGTTCAAAAACACAACACCTACACATACAGTAGTCTGTAAGGGGAGAAATGACCTATAATATGCTTTTCAAAGTCAAGTGCCATATGCAATATGAAAACATCTGTTTTTATTTCAGGTTTTCAAGTTGAGTGTCTGTTGCTCTTGAAGAGTTTTGAACACTGGAACTGCAGTGAATTCATGTTAGCGAACTGGCCATTCCAGCATGCTAGGGGGGAATATGAGGGCATCCCTATAACTATAGCATAACTGTGCTTTCCTCTCAATAGCACAGTCTTATACTGTATATGTATAACTTAAAGTAGTAGCCACATGCCTATTACAGCTTTTTAAAAAGTGGTTATAATAATAATAATAATAATAATAATAATAATAATACATCCAAAACACATCCACTCTTGGCCGTAATACAGTTTCAAGCCCTTCTGAACACTGTTGCTTTTGAGGAAATATAATGGCAGTATTTTGGTTTTGGTTAGCTTGCTAGAAATTTATTTAGCCCAGTTAATCCATTTATGTTGTTTGAAAACTCCTGTGTTTATATTAATATATAAATTAAAAACTTTGGAATTCTAATATAAAAAAGCCTATAGTTTAAACAATTAAGTTAACACGCACCTAACACCTTTAACTGATGCTATCTTTATTCTGTATTCTCCAGAGCATCAGGTAAGGGGTAGCCTTGTGCACTGCCTAAGTAATGGAACTTTCAACAGTGCAACCATTGCAGACTCAACAAGAAAAGCTTTACTGGGCCCACTAGGCCTGAAAGTGGGGGATAGTATTGTGTTTTCTACTGTGAGCTGGATGGTCAAGAAGAAATCCTATTTCTCCACATTGATAACTGCTGCCTGACAACTCTCCACACCGACCAACGCAAATAATCTATAATTATATGGCATGAATGCAATGCAATTAGATCAGTTTTCAGTAGTACCGCTTCTGTACAAAATGGAAAAATCTCTCCTTACAATGTTATACTGATATGATTTAGAACAAAAGCTTAAAACCACCACCCTCACTCATCTCACTCATGTGTATTGGAATCCAGTGCAGCAGCCCCCCATAAGTACATTGTATACAGAAAGATACTTTGTTAAAAACCATGACACTAACCTGTTGCGTCCTGAGTCTCTAAATCCTTTAGCAAAGGGATTTCTGTCAATTTTTAGTCTTGTTATCTGGGAAAATATATAGTTTCATAATGAAGTTCTCTCAAACATAAAGTGCTTTATCAAACAATATGAAGACACACATGTACAATTTGAGTTTATTGCAAATGATTTAGATACCTCTTAAAGGGGATGTTCATTATTACTACTGAAAATAAAGCAATTTGGCCATTTAAATGATATTTACAATTTGGTTTAATTTAAAAAAATGAATAATTTTCAAAATATCTACCTGCAAAAGTAGTGCTGCTTAGATCTTTAGGTCACTTCTCTCAGCCCAAGCCAGTGGATTTGTGAAACCCTAGCTGTGCAGAGTGGAGGAAGATCAGACATAGATTGGTACTGTGCATGTTCCAGTCTTTTGCATTTCTGTAATCTGATTGGCTGAGGTGATTCAGACAATCGGATCAATTACAGAAACTGCAAGAGAAGTGGTTTTGCACTCTAGTAAGTGTTGTCTGCACCTTCCTGTGTGAATGATTTGCTGTGATGTCAGAAGCCCTCTGGCTAAAAAAGCAAAGAGACTTTCTGTAGCACTTGCAAGAAGATATATTGAATATAATACATTTTTTAAATACTGTATGCCACACTGCATATATCTTTTACATGGCCATATCTCTTTATTTTAAAAACTGTAATGAAGGTGAATGAAGAGTGAAGAGTGAAAGCGCACCTGTATATACACACACACACACATGTTGACTCTCCAATGCATTGTATTTTATAAATTGTTAGGGCTAGATCTGTGTTCATACTCTCCAGAGAAACTCAGTGAACACTCCTGGAACAGAAATATGGACAATTCCGATCATATAAAATACCTGCTGATTCTGATATGCAGTCACAGTGGTGAAAATGGTCTCTGGAAATGAGAAAGCCTTCTCCCCTTCCCCAACAGGAATGGGTTTCACTGGTGACAGTTCTTCTCCACAGTCTTTGCGGATGACATGGACACGGGGCTGGTATTTATGCATCGAATGAAGGATGATCTGTAACAAATGTTGAAGTCCGCTATTTAATAAGGAATTCCAAAGGTGTTCTACTGTAATGCATTAGGATTAAATTAACTTCAAATTTAGCCTTCAATTAGATACAACTGTGTTTTTCCTTTTTTTTCTCTGATCTTAATTATTCACAATGAGATGCCAATCCTGATTTTCTTGTAAACTGTGGTTTTGTATTCTGACTGAAACTTCAAAAGCTAAAAAAGAAGTTATTTATAAATCTATGACTTTAAAAATCTTGGTTGAGATGAACAAAGTGTGATGGAACCAGTAATTTCCTCAGCTGAGATCCTGCTGGTGCAGTCTTCCTATTAATCAAGTGTTCCATGAAAACAATAAGTGCAATTGCTTTTAGTTACTAGGAAAAAAGGCACTTGCTTCTAATTAAAAGTCACCAAAAAAACTGTGTATTTAAGCAAATTCTCGTGATTACATTTATTTGGATCCAACACACCACTGCATGTGACTTTTAATTATTATCATTATCTTTGCTGCTTCCTCTGTCATGTCTGATAGATCAGGTAACACTTTTCAAAACATAGGATGTAGTCCAATAATTGAATAGCTCTGAACATCTGAATCTGTTCTAAAGACTTTATTTAATTTTATACAAATCATGGAACAAAGTGAACCAGAACAAAGAGTCGAGTAGAGAAGCCATATGATGGCCAGATAAGGTTTTGCTCTGGGTGGATATCATGGGATTGGGTGTAGCATGATTGGTCCAATGTTTCTACATAGGATTCCTCCAGGTACACTGGTTTCTTCCCACACTCCAATAACATACAAGTAGGATAAAATGTTTACATGGACACATTGTGATAATGTCATGTCATAATGAAGATTTTCTTTCATTATAAACAGCCATAGCTAGAGTTCCCAAATCAGAAAACTTTATAGTGAAAGTTTACTGGGCATTCCCAGAATTAAATAGTTAACAGTCCACATGTTATTAAAGGAATGCTGTCATGGGAAAAATAATTCAAAATGAATCAGTTAATAGTGCTGCTCCAGCAGAATTCTACACTGAAATCCATTTCTCAAAAGAGCAAACAGATTTTTTTTATATTCAAATTTGAAATCTGACATGAGGCTCGACATATTGTCAATTTCCGTATGTTTCCAATCCTCTTGATCCAACTTACAGTTATGATCCCTGTGCCATGCTGACATATAAAGTAACACCGTTGGTGGGGTTGCCACAAAAAAAGCTGCTATAAAAATAAGATATTTACTTTCATCATTTAAAGCAAAGAAGACACCAGCACTCAAAAGATGTTTCTGGTTTATCGGTACTGCTAACCAAGTGCAAAATCTGCTACAGTATCTGGGGGATAGAATATTTATCTATATAAATCACATCCAATCATCCATAGTGGAGTTCCATGTTAGTAATTTCAACTTAAATATATCCAATAAAGAATAGCAAAACTGGAATTAAACATTCTGTATCCAAATACATTGGCAGAACTGAGGAGGCAACAAGGACCAGAGTGGAGGGTTCAACATTGGAGTAATGGTACAAGATCAGAAATCTGCCTGGAGCACAGAATCACTGCAGGGACTGGTAAAGCTGTTCTATGGGTATCAAAGACTATACTTCTTGAAGTGGGAAGTGGCCCAAGGATATATATTAGGGATGCACCGAATCCAGGATTCGGTTCGGGATTCGGCCAGGATTCGGCCTTTTTCAGCAGGATTCGGATTCGGCCGAATCCTTCTGCCCGGCCGAACCGAATCCGAATCCTAATTTGCATATGCAAATTAGGGGCAGGGAGGGAAATCGCGTGACTTTACAAGGAAGAAAAAAATGTTTTCCCCTTCCCACCCCTAATTTGCATATGCAAATTAGGGTTCGGATTCGGTTCGGTATTCGGCCGAATCCTTCGTGAAGGATTCGGGGGTTCGGCCGAATCCAAAAAAGTGGATTCGGTGCATCCCTAATATATATATATATATATATATATATATATATCTTCTCTTTACTGTTCTCGTTACTGTTTTCTATGAATCTTTCATATCAACAAAAATAAGATATTTTAATTAAAAATAGTCTTTATCTGCCTGGGCATAGAGAGTTTACTAGGGATGCATAGATTTTTTTTAAATTTATAAAATGATGTTCCTAATATTTTTATTCTCAGTATTTTTAACTCTTCTTTTTAAGGGTCTGAAAATAATATTAGAATAAGCCAGCTGTTAAAAACTATCATTCCTCCTTGAACAAAAATGTACTATTAAACAATAAAGCATAACCTGTGAAAGTCCTGGCATTTGAAAATTATTTTTACTTTGTTTTTATATGACTAGTGGAAAGTTGAGTGTATATTATTTCATCTTGCCTGCCTGAGCCTGTATAAGTTTACATAAGGCATCAATACCATCTGACTATCAGTTATGATCCTTCACAGCATTCTTGTACTGAAATAATAACCCTCATTAGAAACAAGTTATTCCCCTGAACTAAGCAGGGAATAACTTGTAGGAGTAGGAAAATGTTAGTGCATATAACAGTTTTTCAAAGGCTTTACGTATCTATGTCAGTGTTGTAAATCTGTTAAATCACTTAGGGGTGTAATGTAATAAAAGTCACAAAGTTTTTACCAGGTCTAGTAATCAGTTGCAACCAATCAGATGTTAACAGTAAAAGCTACCTGCTGATTAGTTACTATGGGTTAACAGGCCTGGTGTAAATGTTGCAGCTCTTTACAAATTACCTCCTTGTATAAGGCTAAGGGGTGTCTCTATTTACATAAGAGCAAAGACAATTTACCAGAACATTTGATTTCTCTGAAAATATATTTGCCAGTTTAGTGAAGTATGAATTTTCTATCATGATATGCTATTTTTGAGTGATTGAAAGATGCCCAATAAACAATTATGAGCAGGTAGCAAATGTACCCACTTACAATTTGCACATATCCAGTAATACTCAAGTAGTAGTACTCAATACATTTGTAACCACATACGTATATTATGTAACCAGAATTGCTTAAAATATTGGTTAGATTATTCTTCCTTATATGATAGTGTAAATGCTTTCAAGATAACGTAACAAAAGGTCTAACATTTGCCATCATCTCTCACCCAATTAGATATATGTATTCAAGCAGCTGACTTGTAAATGCTACCTAACAATTAGTTGCTACGGGTTACTAGACACATTTTTCTGTGATTACACAGGATTGCTGCATGTGAAGTGTTTTACATATGGTGATCCCAATGTCATTTAAGGCAAAGGCACAAAGGCACAGGAGATTTTTTTGCCCACGAGTAGCACATATTTCCATTGGTGACAAATCTCCTAGTCTGCCCTTAAAGGATTTTAAATCATTTTAATCCAAATTCTGCAAAAAAAGTATTTTTTGATTAAATCTAAAACAAAATCCATAGCCATTTAAAAAATTATTAGACATGTCATACTACTAAATTGGCTTTAAAGTGGCCTGGGTGCAGACACATGGAGAGTATTTTACATATGCAAATGCATATCCTTGCATATTCGTGTCAAAATCTGGGAATGTTTTTCAGAGCCAGACCTATGGTTGTAAGCAGCCAAGGCAAGCCGCTGCACTAAGCCTTGTTCCCCCACCCGCTCATCTCGTCCCGGCTGGACACACAAGCATCCCACATGCAACCCGATTCATGCACAGAATCATCTAGGAGGGACTGAAACTAGGGAAGGCAAGCAGAAGTGCTAGACATCTGCCTCTTCTGCTAACTCCTAGATCAGCTAATGCAATATGATTTGCAATAAAGAACATAATACACAAGTTAAGTACATTAGCAATGTGGTGTGGAGCCTTGATCTATATAAGCCACAATTATTTATGTCTGAGGTGTCGATCATGGCACTTGCCTGATTAGGGTGGAATTACCAGGGGTGTGGCAGGTGCAATTGCACCAATTGCAACAGGGCCTGAACCCCCTCAAAGCCTGCCTGATGTTCACGCTAGAACAAATCTGCTACGAAAAATGCATACAGAGGGGGCCTGGGTACGCACCTGGCCCCAGGAACTACTTGTTCCGTTACGGGAAAAAAATAGAACCCAAAATATAATTTAAGGAAGTGCAAAATGTGTTAAGTAATCCATAAGCTCCTGCTAATTAGTGGGCTAATACCTCATAAGAACTGAGGAAAGTTTCTCCAACAAAATATAATCTTCTACCCAGAATGTGTTTCACAGGGATATCAATCCCGCTTCTGTTGCTTAGTTTACATACATGTTTATTTAGATCTGTTTATATTTTTTATGTCAGCTTGTATTTCTTTCTCTGCTCCCACTATGTGAGACCAAGCAGCGACTAGTAGGGTGGTCCACAAAAAAGTTTAATGGTGAGGAAGCGTTTTGTACAATCAACAAGGCTGGAAAGTGCTTTGCTACAACAAACAGAGCATTCATCATGCTAGCATGTTATATTTCATAGGAACTTTGATGCTTTTTAACAATATAAGTATTATAAAGTCTAAATATATATAAATAATATATAGACTAAAAACATCTATATTCTAGTTGACAATTCATGAAACTTTAATAAAATGTTTTATGTGTGTTTTATATTTGCACTATACTTAAAATATGAGGTATCCTTGTACAAAGGAGTGAAACACTATGCAGCATTTACAAAAGTTTATATATTAAATTGCAGTTACAACTACTAGACCACATGGTTGGATCAAAATATATCATGCAGCCAGCAATTGGCATCATTTACCAACACTGATTGTCTTCTTTTTTTTAGCAAGATGCTGGTAGAACGGTTAAGGCATATCTTTGCCATGGTTTACTGGTGCAAATGTGGCTAGTGTTGGAAGGAAAAGAGTACAAGATAGAAGAGAAATAACAGGAGAGACAGTAGTGGGGCTCATTTATAATCAGTGGGTAAATTTGTACGTGAGCAGTAACCCACAGCAACCAATCAGTGATTAGCTTTTTCAGCCAGCTGAGTACTGAAAGCAATCATACGATTGGTTGCCACGGTTTATAAATGAGCCAACGTGACAGCTAAAGTCTGAAAGACCCTGGGTGTTCATCTGTTAACTTATTTAAGACTATAAAGGTGAACCTAAATCAAAGTAGATTGATAACCACTTTGGGTATTCCTGTTTCTTCCCACACTTTAAAAATAGTACAGAAAGGTAAATTGTCTCATAATAAAAATTGATCCTAGGGTGTGTTTGAATGTATCAGGGAAATTTGACTGTGAGCTCCTCTGGAAATGAATAATGAGCATTTACCGTAAAGCACTGCAAAATGTGCTCATGCTATATATAAGTAAAGATAATAATAATTAAAAATATGTTGTGCTCTGCAAGGGTATGAAGCGTTTTGGAAATATATGTATGTGCTTTACAATTTTACAATAAACCATTGCTCCTGTGTAAAGCAGTTTTTTGTAAAACTCATACTTATAGTTGGAAAATCTTCATGCCTTTGCAGAGTGCAACATAATTGAAGTTCATTTGTAGTATTTGCAGTGGAGTAACTAGATGTTACTGGGCCCCACAGTAAATTCATTTTAGGTTCCCCAACATATCCAGAGATTGTCCAGTTTTACCAAAATATATTGAAATTGCTCATTATTTGGGCTTCGTGGGCCCCCTTATACCTCTTGGGCCCCCCTGCAGCCGCGTTGTAGTTAAAACCGAGTATTTGTATTTAATAGAATTAAATGATAGTTAATGATGACTCTCGAAATCTAATAATAGAGCCTTTTGAAACCAGAATTGAAAAACATCCTAAACTTGTTTCAATCTCGTACGCACACTGACAACAATTTAAGGTTATCAATCATGACAGTTTAATATTCCAGGAAATGTTTTGAAAATCAGTGTAGGTAATCTAATTATCTTAAACATTCAGAACCTAAAAGAAGCTAAATGCAGTTTTACTTTACCCTGGGAATTTGTCCGAACTCCGTTTTGCATCTCTTGAAGCCATGCAAACTGGCAATTTTTAATTATTTACAGAATGCTTTTCTTATCAATAAATATAATTACTGAAAAATGTGGAGGACAATCGGCCTGATGATTTTGACTGCAATTGAGTTCAACACGCCAAAAAAGATGCAATCGGACACAGTTGTACCATATATGTGTCATTTCTGGTATTCAGCATGAACCCAATTCTTTAGCTGTAACTGCACTGCATCAATTGATGGGTGCTAAGGAAAACCTGGAGCTACAACCTCCTCCAGACCAGGCGGTAGCTCCATGGTTCACTGCTTGAATCTCACCGATTCGGAATGGAAGGTAGAAAGGGCTATTTAATTATGAGTGCAAATATACAGAAGTGTGAACAGCGCTTTGGACCTTTAATGAAAGTGGTTTTAGATAAAAGTCACTATGGGGAAAAGCAGAAATTGCCCACTGTGTCTCTGGACATAAATGTGTCATTTTATGTTAGACTGTTTTTAAAGCTTAGCATATTATATCTTTGTTTTAACAATCGTTTTAACAATCTTTTTTTAGCATACTAAAATTGTGACACTTCTATTTAAATTCTTTGATTCATTAAAAATTTCTTCTAAACAGTTTTTAGGGTTTTTGATGACTTTTCTGGTTCAGTCATACTAAATAAGTAACTATTCTTAATGCAGTGTTGGGACCAGTAGCAATTCTTCCCCCTGCCGCCCCCAGGAAATTTACTGGCAGCTAGAAGCAACACTGCTAATAAGGAACATTCTTGTATCGGATGAAAGTAGAAACAAATGACGTGATGACCCAAAATACGTTTCTCCACACATACAGAAAGATACAATAACTTATAGAAAAAAAAATTGGGAGGGGGCACTGCTAACACATTTTACAACACTATTCTATTTTATGTGAAATGCTACACAAAGTTTACAGCCACAAATAAACACAGTGTTTGCCAGCTAGTGTCCCTTTAACACCCCAACTGGGTGATTATACGGCCATACTGCTGCAATAAATAGCAAATGGCCACTTTGCTAAAACGACTTCTGGGCTGTTTATTTTGGTATGAACAAAGGCTAGCATCGGCACAGACAGTCTGCATGATATTATAATATGTTTACTAGGGAAAAAAACTATATTTAAGCCCTTTACGAAGCAATTAGCTAAAGGTAGCTAGTAATCACACTGTAATTGCAAGAGCCCTCATAATTATGCTCTCTGCTGACTATTGTTTGCAGATGCACAATTGTTTCATTGTAGGGACTATTTTTTTTTTGAAAAACACATCATAAATTCATTGTAATATGTGGAAAATTGGATCCTGGGAGGATAGCAACAATTAGTTTAATTCCTTCAGTCATTTTGATTTTACTATAAAATAGCAATACATTCTGTACAGAACATAATGTTTATTTTACGTGTGGCACAAATATTGTGTTAAGCATTGTGACTACTAGGTACAACCAAAAATAACCGAGACAACTAATAGCTCCTTGAAAGGTTTAAAACTGAAACTTTGAATCTTAATTACTAAAATAGACACAAAACAAAACCAAGGTCAGGGCTAGTATAAACATAGTATAGTTACTGAGGATGAAAAAAAGGCACACCACATAGTTTTACCCATAGGGTTAAAAAAAAAACCTAAAGCTGCTCCAATGTGCTTCAGAAATGATAATGATTCTTCCTCTGTCTACAGCGGAGGTTGGTAAAATCAGCTCAGTTTGCATTACTAACAAAACACTGGACTATTTATAGAGATTTGTCGAACAAATGGAACTTATTTACTAAATGGAGAAGAGAGTGTTGTACACAACAATCTCTAACTAGTCCAACATCCCATCCAGGCATATGTTTCAGAGCAGTTAAAGGATAATGATGTGAGGCATTCTCTTTGCTCCTTTGATAACTAGGCCCCAGCCACACTCATTAGTACATAATCTAGGTCAATTTGGGGTAAAGTGATTCCCAATGTTTATCAGCAGGGTATACTGTTAATCTATTCAGAATGTTTTCCAAATTATTTTATGTAGTCAACACTGCCACAAATCCACTCACATACACAGACACACACTCCCATTCTATGTCCCATTCTATAATGTGCATTGCTTTTATATTTATACGTACACTAAAGTTGTGGCTATACATCAAAGACACACATTTCACTATACTTCTATAAAAACCATATCATATAGCATATATATGATTAAGGGACCTCAATACACTGTAGCAACAGAAACTAGATTTTGTGCATTTCTTATTAAGATAGCTTCAACCTCAGGAGTAAAGTATAACAAGATTGCTTTGCTGTGAGAGAAAGGAAATTAAATACCATGATTCCACTTCCCCTAAATTAAATAATGGAATTAAACATTTTCCCCAAAAATGACTATACTATAAGTTACAAATGGTTTCAGGCACGAAAAACTTTTTGCTATTTTTTACTTTTGTTTTGAATAGCTTTCGTTTTAAAGAGGCCCTCCATCCGTTATATGTAATTTTTTTTAGAATGCCAAAAAATATAATTCTAAGCAAGATTTAAAGTTATTTATAACTGCAATTGCTACAGAAAGCAGTAGACTGGTTATATATTTCTGTTATCTGGGCTGACTGAAACAGTGTAACGGTTTTTTGTCTTTTATTCAGCTTTGAGTAGTTGCTTTACAATACTGTTTTAAGAGTGAGAACTGGAAGTGCATGAAATGTAAATGTTTTGCTTTTAATAGCAATTAGAATCTCAAATGATTTTAAAATTTGTACATTGCAAGGTTGATTAAATTTACATTACACTGTACAAACAACCTGTTTTTCAGTGGAGGATACCCCCCTTTAATTATGAAATCATGATTAAAGTTAAATATCAGTGATTCGGCATTAAAGGTATAAAAAATTTAAAATATCAATAAATATCTAACAGTTGGGAAACTGTTTTGTTATAATTAAATCTCTCACAACTGATTCATTGGGTTGGTTATTATTCCTAAAATCACTAAATGGCAATGTATAAATAGTAACATATGGAGTGAAACTAATGGAACAAAAATCCCTGAAACCGAGAAAATACAGACTGATTCAGTAAGGAATTATGAACAAATTGTATTGCCTCATGTTTCTCTTTTATATCCAGTGATAATCTATTATAAGCATGATGAGCAGTTGCATTTTAAATAACTGGCACCTGCAAAGCATTGTGGGTCAACACTAAAGGGGCTAGTAACAGTAGCTTACCATTACACAGTATGTCAATGTGTGCAGTTGCCTGTCCCTGTTCACAGAACCCAATTTCCTTGCATAACTCTCTTTTAATATTGATAGTAAATATGGTGAGACTATCATTATTATAGGCAATTACCGTACCAAAGTATAATTGCAAGAAAAACATCAGTGACTTCTGAGAAAATAACTCACAATTCTTATTTACTATTTTTCCCATTTATTTATCAAAACAAAGTAGACCTAACTCCCGTCTAAAAATTGACCTTGTTTATCAAAAAATTAGCCTGTTGTGACATCATGCGACAATTCGAATTGTACAACGTTTTAAAATTTGAGGCTCGAAACGTACAATTTTTTCAGTTATTGCCCAAAAACATATACTTTTTCAGATTTTCATACAAAAGCCAGCGCAGATCATGATGTCAAGAAATATCTTCAAATTGTAAAAGAGACGTCTGCCATTGATTTCTACATGAGCTCAATAGGTTTTAGGTGCAGTTTTTTAAGATTTTTGCAGCTTTGGGGTATAATAAATCTTGAAAATGTTGAGTTTTTTTTTCCTCTAAAAATTCTAATTTTTCCCCTAAAAAACTCAATGAGAAAAAAAATCGAGGCCTCATAAATAGACCCCCTAAGTAACAGACGTGCATTACCTGTAAATGCTCTTTAATGAATCTGGACCATAAAATGATGGTGTAAATAATATAAACAGATATGAAAGTGCAAGTTTATCTATATCCGAGCCAGTTATGTGAGCGAATTATTATAGCTATTGCCCAGTTATTATACTTACATGGCCTTGATCGTCAAGTTCATTATTGGTGAGTTTCAGTTTGTCGAAGCTTATGACTTGTCTCATCCATGTTTCCCCTGAGGCTGGGGAGTCTGGGTGTATATAAACACGAGGGGGCACAGGAGAATCTGCGTTACCGGCCACCATCCATTTCGAACTGTGATACACGTAGCTGGATGGCAAAAACGGGAAAAGAAGTGAACTTGAGGATGATCTTTTTATTACACTTACTTATCCATATTGCTTTGAAGGGAGGGCCAATGTAAAAAAAAAAAGGATATTATTAAACCTTTTCTTTTTTTTTAAATAAAATATGTTTTTTTCTTTTCTAACTTTTGTTACCAGTGGTTTACAGTTCTTACCAATGATCCATTGGAACTACCTGTCATTTTCATCCCAGCTTTAATAGTGTTTATAATCATTTTTAACAATGGTGTCAGAAACCATCTTTTTATTAGAAGTGTTGAGGATTCCTTAGTAAAACAGGAAATATCTTCATTTTTTTAACATATAAAATGACAGTTTAAAAATGAGGAAATGGGATATTTAGCAAACCAAGCCCACTGTATCTTAGGAACTTACGTTATAGCTAGCAATTCTAATTGGCATACTAATTACACAATATAATATACTGGTAATATCACCACTACTCCAACTTCCTCAATCCAATATACATTTCCTGTTACAAAAAAAAAAAAAATATATATATATATATATATATATATATATATATATATATATATATATATATATGGTGTTCTTACAGCACATTTTAGTATAAATATATTCAGCAAAAAATAGATGATTAAGTTAATACGAAGCATACTGAAAATAAGTTTACAGTAACAAAGCTGTATCTTTGCCCCCAAACAAGTGATTTTTCAAAGTTGAAGTTGAAATGCAGTAGCAAGCTGTAACAAAACAAAATCCAGCTCAGGGCTGTGTGTTGTAGTTTAGCATTGGTGACTATGAAGTACTTAGATCATATTATATATTGTTTTTTAGTTGCTGCTGGAAATAGAAGTCTAAATTAGCAAGCACAGGCCTGTGTAGTGTGTAAAAATGGCAGTGCCTGAAGAACAACAAGCAAGTAGTTAGCACTGTGGAATACAGTTAATAAATGTATGTGTACTGAATATGGAAAAACAATTATGCTAAAAAATCTCAAGTCAGATAGTCCCTTTGGAACCATGCTATATATATTTCAGAAATCTTTATGAACCCTGCACTTTAACTATGTGTTGCATGGCTTAGCTCCCATTTAGAAATGTTACTTATTTAAAAACCATTTCAAAAAATAAGTGTTTTAACTTCCAGCCACATCCTGTAACAGAAAGTGCAGAGGAATGACTTTCACTAGATGCAGCCTGATTTCCATAAAGCCTATCACTACAACGGTTTATTAATAATAATATAAACACCATAGTAAACAAATGTGTCAGGTTATTCACTTTAAATAGCGCCTTGTCCCAGAACCCGCGGCGGGGCAGCTGGCGAATAAACTAAAACCCTGAGGCATGCACATGTGTAACGATTCTATAACTGCTTCGTCTTTGAGAAACAAAGCACAACCGATAAAGGGTGTTGGTAGTTATCCTAACGATCTCATTATTTTCTTTTATATCTGTGCAATTTCCGCACAATAGCTGCGCCGTTAGCACAGAGAAACGGGCAGCCAATCAGATTATCTCCGCTCTGGACTGCAGGCGATTGAAAGCGCTCCTATCAGGACGCTCACTTTCACAATAGTTGTGTGCGTTTATTTATGTTTTTCTATATGTGTTTATATCATATATATATATATATATATATATATATATATATATATATATATATATATATATATAGATAGATAGATATATATAGATATATATATATATATAATGAGATAGAACATGGCATTTTTTCCCAGTAGGAAAAGTAGGTACTTTCCGATGCACTTTTTAAAACGAAACCTAGTATAAACGTATTTTTAAACATTTTTTTTTGTTTACCGGTATCTTTTATTGTCCACAGGCACTATATCCATGGCAATGTAGTATTGTTGGTGGGGGTCTAGCCCGGTGATTTTCACTCTCATGGCTGGAAACATCCTCCTGCAATATAAGCATTGTGTTACCTTCACATCTACTTGGCAAACACCGAGCTACATGAGCGCATTACTGGCCAGATGACTTTCAGAGAGGCTGCTATGGATGTGGTTTTTTTTTTGTTTTGTTTTTTTGCATCACTATAGGAACTAGTGAGGGTTAGTGTTGTACAGGTACTAAACACTGTAAATTATACCCAACCATCTGAGACAGTCACCCCCCGGAGCTGCACCCTGGGTGCCATCCAGTTCCATGTAGCGCCTGTGTTCGCAGCGACTGCGCTGATTTACGACTAGTGAGCGCAGCTCCCCAGCCACCGCAGAGCTGTGACAGGCAGGAAAGTGTTGTGATGTGTTGCTGTGCACCTGTACCTCAAAGGCAGCCTTTGGCTGGGACCTGCCGGACAAGCACAGCATTGTACTCTCTCTCGAACACAATTTAGATCATTGCTAGAGACATTTGGAAACTGAGCCCGTAACATATGGACTCAATAAAAGCTGTTTTTGCAATATTTAATAAGCTGGGTTGCTTGTATGATATCCAGGTTTGCTTGTACATCTGGCTTTGAACCATGTCAGTACAGGAGATGGAGGAATTCCTGGATGTGACTGCAATGATCGGCCGAGCTGTTCCTAGCTCCTGGAATGAACTGCCCATCTGTACTCACTTCATCAGACTGTACAATTCAATTTAGGTGTCAGTGACCCGGTTCTGCTGGCTCGGGAACATGCTCACACAGACCTGAACCTCCTCTAGTGGGGTAAATACATGCTATTGCATACACTTATAGCTAAAGCTTTTGCAATCTATTTCATGGAAATAGTATTTTAACTTGTATCTCATTCCATAGTATATGGCAATGGAAAAGTCGGTCACTGTTATGCAAAAGATAGATGATTAGACAGACATAAACGATACATATATATATATATAAATAATGAGCAAATGGATTAATAAAATATCAACAAACTACCTTTATTTGCAACGAATAAAACACATATATCCAATGAGGGAATCAATCTTATACCTATGTTTTGTTGTTAAAAAGGTTGTTCACCTTTGAGATAACTTTTAGTATATATACAGTTTTCATTTTTTATTATTTGTGGTTTTGGAGTTGTTTAGCTTTTCTTTCAGCAGCTCTTCAATTTGCATTTTAAGCATTCTGGTAACTAGGGACCAAATGACCCTAGCAACCATGCACTGACGTGAATAAGAGACTGAAACATGAATATGAGGCATAAGGAATAAAAAGCAGCAATAATAATACATTTGTAGCCTTACTGAGATTTTTTTTTTTTTTAGATCGGGTCAGTGACCCCCATTTGAAAGCTGCACACAGTCAGAAGAAAAAGGCAAATAACTATAAAACTATAAAAAATAGATAATGAAGACCAATTGGAAAGTTGCTTAGAATTGGCCATTCTATATGATACTAAAAGTTACCTTAAAAATGAACCACCCCTTTAATGAACGCAATCCTTCTGAAATTGAAAATAAATGTCCGTCATTTCTCTCGGGTTCTTGGGATCCGGCTGGGCATTGCTGGGAATTGCGAATATGCAGCAGTATTTGGAGGCCAGGCTGATTTATGGAAACCGCTAGCACTCAACTAATAACTGTGGCAGAAGTAGAGTCGCAGGGAAGCTGTAGATCTATTTTAATCGCAGACTGGGATTTCCTGGCACATGTGAGGGGCTGAGAAGCCCACGGGCAGCTTTGGGTCCCACAATGTAAACCCTAGCAGACCTTACAGCCTTTCCCTCTACACCTGTGGCTCAACTCATCCTATTCCTACTATCCTGGAGTTGTAGTTCAGTACTAGTTATGATGTCGCTGACGACATATTTCTTTGCGATATTTGTCACACACTGTATGAAATATCTATTCCTATATTTTATTCCTAAATCTTTGCTACTGGCTACGTTTCCCTGGCTACTGTGGGCAGTTAAAGAGTGGGCCACACGTTCAGGACAAGCTTAGGGATTTGTCCAACCCTTGTATCATAATGGCTGCACTTTATGAATTGTGAGTGTGCTACGTGCAACATTTTCATTAATACCCTGCCCTTGACTGCTCTGAATGCTAAAAGCCAGTTGAAGCAAATTCTCACCTCCCGGCCTTGGTGATGATCATCTCTGTGCCAATCTCATGGAAGCGTTTCCACAGTTCTGCTCCCTGTAGGTCCACACGGGCTAGAGCTGTTTGGACTGGCACCGCCTGGGGTGTGATGGGAGAGCGACAAGGTCCATTTCCAGACTTCAATCCTCCATAAGTGTCTTCACAAGGTGCTGTAATCCCAGAGAGAGGCAGAGGGTCAGGGATGATTGGCATCATTTTAACTACCGGTACCTGCTACACTACCCCATGATTCCATTCAGAAAAACAAATGGGCAACCCTGGTGCAAACAGTATGGATTCAGATATTCTAGTGAACTCCATTTATACTCTCCACACACATATATACACACATATATATATATATATACACACATATATACACACATATACACACACACATATATATATATATATATATATATATACACACACACACACATATATATATATATACACATATACACACACATATATATATACACACATATACACACACACATATATATATACACGCACACACACATATATACACTCATATATATATATACACACACATATATAGAAATACACATATATACACACACACACACACATATACACACACATACACACACATATATACACACACATATATACAGACACCTATATACACATACATATATACACACACATATATACACACACATACACACACATATATACACACACATATATACAGACACCTATATACATATACATATATACACACACATATACACACACACATACACATACATATATACACACACATATATAGAAATACACATATATACACACACACACACATATACACACACATACACACACATATATACACACACATATATACAGACACCTATATACACATACATATATACACACACATATATACACACACATACACACACATATATACACACACATATATACAGACACCTATATACATATACATATATACACACACATACACACACACACACACACACACACATATATCCACACAAATATATCCACACACATATATATACACACATATATACACACACAGATACACACATATATACACACACATATATACACACATATGTACATACAAATATATCCACACACATATATACACATATATACACACACAGATATACACACAGATACACACCTATATACACACATATATAAACACATATATATATATATATATACACACACGGATACACACATATATACACACATATATACACACAAATATACACACACACATATACACACACAGGTATACACACACATACACACACAAATATATGCACACACATATATACACATATACACACACACAGATATACACACAGATACACACATATACACACATATATATATATATATATATATATATATATATATATATACAGACATTAGATCCACAGGTGCAAGCGTGAATAAAATAGCCTTATTACCAAAAAGTCACCAAAACTGTAGCACACTGTGCTTTAATAATTTTATCTAAATTTCCATTTTCTTCCTTGACTCGGTGATGTTTTATTGACAAATAGTCGCCGATTGAACCCAAATGTAATCATCCTATAACAAAGTTCTATTCTGCTAATATTATTTAGTATATGCGGATTTTAATTTCTCTTTCTTTTTAAAGAAACACAAGTGTTTATTGTACTTTAGTATCATAAATTACAGTTGCTTTGCTTTACATAATGTAAGTAAAACAACCTGTACAGAACATTATTTTCTAAAGAGCGGCCAAGAAAACAATAATTTGCTATAGGATTTACTATATATAACATTTAGGGGAATTTTCGGTGCCTACATGGAGGAAATACATCGGATACATTTTTACCAAAAACTTTTAAGAAGTCTGTAAAGTAAACGTATTAATACATTTCTCTTTTACAGGTCACTTTGCAAAATGTTAGTTTCATTTCAGAAACCAATTTAGTTACTACTCAGCGAGTAACATTGTCCCTACCAATGTAAGGGCAAGTCAGCAGATATGGCCAATGAATTAGCTGTTACTTCTCATGACACGGTCAGTACAAAGGGCCTGTATCTATAATCACTTTCACTCAAGCTAGTACAGAATATTTGCTATATTTTACACTTGATAATAATGTATGAATGTTAAGAAATAAAATAAAAAGAAAATTATCCGGTCAAGTATATTTTGTACTGTTTTCTACAGACTCACTGTATATTCTCTACCCTTCGATCTACTTCAGAAAGCAAACGATGAGAATAGAGCAAATGGCCAGGAATTCCCGCATGCTCACTACTCCTGTAGTTAATGCAACTTTAATGCAGCTATCAGTTCTGGAATAGTGATCTAGTTGAGGCTACACAAAAATACAAGTGATTTTTGGCCAAAATATTAAAATTGGCGGCAGGATTCCTAGAAAAAGACCAGTGCCTGTCTTTCTCTCTGCACAAACACACACACACATATATATATATATATATATATATATATATATATATATATATAATGCACACACAGCCATAAATGACCAAAATGACATTGCTGGTAAACAACAGGATTTAACAGAACTCAAGACCCCGGGAGCTAAAACATAAACGATCGCTAAATAAAAAACCTGCAATATCAGAACATTTTTTTCTTAGTTGAGGGGCTGAGGGTTTGAGGGAAGGAGCACATTAATGCAGAAAGTAGCAGAGTGGAGGAGAACACCATAGGCATGGCCATGTAGCACAGAAAGAATATCTGCAAACAGAGGTCAACAAAATCTAGGGAAGTGCTCTAGTACTGTGGTGCTCTAGAGAAGGGAAGTGCTCTAGTCCTATGGTGCTCTAGAGAAGGGAAGTGCTCTACTAATGTGCTGCTCTAGAGAAGGGAAGTGCTCTAGTACTGTGGTGCTCTAGAGGATGAAAGTGCTCTAGTACTGTGGTGCTCTAGAGAAGGGAAGTGCTCTAGTCCTATGGTGCTCTAGAGAAGGGAAGTGCTCTACTAATGTGCTGCTCTAGAGAAGGGAAGTGCTCTAGTACTGTGGTGCTCTAGAGAATGAAAGTGCTCTAGTACTGTGGTGCTCTAGAGAAGGGAAGTGCTCTAGTATTATGGTGCTTTAGAGAAGGGAAGTGCTCTAGTATAATGGTGCTCTAGAGAAGGAAAGTGCTCTAGTACTATGGTGCTGTAGAGAAGGGAAGTGCTTAAGTAGTATGGTGCTCTAGAGAAGGGAAGTGCTCTAGAGAAAGGAGACTCACATGAAGCCAGGATGCTGCATACTGAGTGCTCCAGCTCAGGGGGTCCAGGCTGCTGGATGTGCAGAGTTGAGGCAACATCGGCCCCATCCGCTGGTACAACCGACTCCGCAGCAGCGTCTTCAGTTCTTTTGCGTTTCTTCTTCTGCTGCTGCTTCTCTGCTCCTATGAGCGCCTCCACAGAGAAAGCGTGAGCCTTCAAGCTCATTGTACAAGGCGATCGCCTTTTCTCTGCCATCCCGGTTCGACTCTCCAGACAGAAGTCCTCGCAATGCAAATGGCATCCCCTTCCTTTGCAGGATCAGGGCGCCTTTCCTTCAGTCTGTCCCTGCAGAGAAGTTCCCTTCCCTCCCGTGTCGCTCCGAGCTGGAAGCAGTGAGACTGACACAAACTACAAGGCGGGCAGGACACACATTACAGCGAGTAATTGTAATTTGTAGCCCGGATCTGTCAGCACTTGCGCGCAGGAGAGCGATGCACACAATTTGCTCATTAGTAACAATAAAGCGTCGGGACAGGGGCGTGCTCCCGCCTGTCAATCACACGAACAACTGCCCAATAGCAGCATGGGAATGATCCAACAGCCGGACCTATCTCCAAATGAAGCAGGCAGGACAGACTTGTATGTCTGTGCACAGAGCCCACCAAATCCAGCATACAATAACTGCCTAGTGATGCCTCATATATGCTGCTGCTGTGGCACATGGGTGGGGAGACAATAAAGCACTCTAATAGGAAGCCCGGTACTTGTAGCAATAGTCAATTATTGGAAACGTTTTCCTTTTTTTTATGAAAGGACTCCCATTGATTTCCCCAGAACAGTGCGTTGGAACTTCCAGGCCCAATTGCCTCAGTGTTTGACACCCACTTCTCTGCAACTGGCCGATACATACATTCTGTTATATTGGGAATTCAACTACTAATAAACACATTTTAGCACTTTCATTTGATAAAACAGAAAGTGTCCGCAGCTGGCCAGGTAAGGATACTGTAGATATTTGAGGAATTGACTGGATAGGGCTTACAAAAGCCTGCAACACAAATTCATTTGTACTACATTTTAGTGTCCGTTTGCCTTCAATTAGTCAAGTTTCCACCTAATTATCAGACAGTTTTATCGCACTGGCCAAGGAGACTGCGATTGGTGGTTCCACCACAGTAACTCACTTTAGCACCTTCATAAAAAGTTAGAGCTTCCCGTTTATAGGATGGAAAGGTTTATGCTGGGAGTTGTTAAACATGGGGACAGGTGCAACTGGATGGAGAGCTTCACTGCTTAAATCTAGCACAGATTTTCGTTGGCCCTTTGCTCTGGTCAGGGCCTATTAGCCGTTTCTGCGCCACACAGAAATACAACAGGGTCTAGAACAGCTCCAAAGATTCCTAAATTTCACGGGGCCCTTTGCACTATTGCACACGGTATTTATTATTCCTGCTCTACTAATGTGTTAGGACTACAGATTTTCCAAAAAAGTCACTGCCTCCTCTGTTTCTAGCTCTGTGGCATTTGCAGGTTCCTGTGCCTTACACCTGGGCAATAACTATCAACCAACTTGCTCTTTATACAAAAGAAAAAAAAGAAAACCTACCAGAGAAATGGCACAGTAATCCATACTAGCAGGGGCCCTTTTATATTCTCTTAGTATTGGGGGGGGGGGGTAGTCTTCCTTTCTACATTGCATTAACCAGTTCCATGCCAAGGATATTATGCTAACATCCAAATACATGGCTTGTTCTATAGGGAGTTATGTAGAAATAACACCAGAATTAAAATGTGCGCTCTGGAAAATTAAATAAATATGTTTAAAAGCTGGAGAAGCTGTACTGAATAAGATCATGATTCATTACGGATGATTAGATAAATCGATGATTGAAATGATAGATAGATAATAGATAGATAGATAGATAGATAGATAGATAGATAGATAGATAGATAATAGATCAATAGATAGATAGATAGATAGATAGATAGATAGATAGATAGATAGATAGATGATAGATAGATTGCAAAGCTAATAGAAAGAAAGAACGATATACCGCATGGAGAAAAATATGAAAGAAATGGATGAAAAAACACGAATCATGTGAAAACGCTTTCAAGTTTTCTATCAAAAAAAAAGAGTTTATCATACAGTTCATTGGCTGTGAGGTTGCAAAGGCAAACTGCAACTAGAAAGAGGAGACCCCCGGTACAGAGCTGAACTGAGCTGTTGGAAATAGTGTGGAGCTCCAAGGCAAGCGGGAGTCCGCCTTGGCTCCATATAGTGAGTGTCCATCCAAAAGAACAATCAGGTGGAAAGCCCTATGGCAGGTGAAATAACAGGGAGGGGGGGGGAGTCAGAGAAGTTTTATAATTTTAGGCTTTTGATGATTTTGTGAATGGTGGAAATGCAACTCTGTATGTCAGTACTACTAATTCATTATCTGTGAATGTGACCTTATTTCCAATGGCTTCGTATAATTGCAAACATCATCACCCGTTTGGGTGTCACTTCCCTCGTCTGAGCGTGAGAATGGCACACTTTGCTCTCTACTATAGTTACGTTTGATCTTCAAACCTGGCAAAAGCCGACGCGCTCCGTTTTTATTATTGCAACACGGAGAGAGAAAAACGTATAAAGAAAATAATAAACACCCATAAACGAGAACTAGTGTTTGCTCAGTTTCGTTTTTTTGTGCATTTCGTTACAAGCTGCTTTTATATTTAATGTCACATTCTTGAATTCTATCTGACACTCGTATATTTTCAAACAGTCAAATTCTGGTTTAGTTGCAAAGATAGATGAAATCTCAGTCATGTGGCAAAGTAAACTGACCGTCAGGAATAGCTTAAAATCCTACTATTAATCAAATTAGCGGAGGGAGTGGGTGTAATTATTGCCTGTACTTATACACCAAAAGTTGAAATGTCCTTATTTTCATGTTACAATTTCTTATAAATATGGAAAGAAATAGTAGATTAAGGATTCACTAACAATTCATAGATTTTAATTTACGGACTGACTTTGTTCTGACATGTTTTGTGATGAGCACAATGTATAACGGATTCGAAAAAAATACATTTTATTAAACAAGGGCTAATAATAACTATTTCTCAGTACCCACACATACACAAACAGATATACATACAGTATGTGTGTGTGCAATGATATATTTGCCCCTTGTATTTACACCATCTTCCCATATAATGCCTGATCTGCCTTAATATCACTTAAATCCAGTTGAAAGATTAGTGAATATTAGATATTACTTTTGGGCGTAATTTCCGGTCCAAAGGTTTTTTGATTTATCTCAGAGATTAAAACTAAATTCTGTACCACAGAGACGAATTGTCACTACTCTTTAGTAGCTTCTTTGTAACTTTTGTTGTGTCATCGGCCATCTCTAGATCGGAGGGGAATAATATAACATTTGTCATTACAGTTTATTACAAAAGAAATGCATGATCTGAGAGTAGTGGATAAGGGGAAAATTATAATCATATTCCGAACATAAAAACACGGGCAGTCTCATTGAAATACAATCCATACACATACAATCCACACACACAAATATATATATGTAAAGCAATACAATTATCTGAGCGTAGAAGTCATGTGAATAAGCATGCTGAATCCTTGTAATAATTTACCAAATGACAGCTTTTGTCTAACTTCTAATTATTATTTTCTTCCTTTAGATTTTGCATGCATTTATTTTAGCTAACAACTGCACTATCTATCTATCTATCTATCTATCTATCTATCTATCTATCTATCTATCTATCTATCTATCTATCTATCTATCTATCTATCTATCATCTATCTATCTATCGTCATCTCTCTTTCTCTATTATCTCTCTCTCTCTCTCTCTTTCTATCTATAATCTCTCTCTCTCTCTCTCTCTCTCTCTCTCTCTCTCTCTCTCTCTCTCTCTCTCTCCCTATAATCTATCTATCTATCTATCTATCTATCTATCTATCTATCTATCTATCTATCATCTATCTATATATCGTCATCTCTCTTTATTATCTCTCTCTCTCTCTCTATCTCTCTCTCTCTCTCTCTCTCTCTCTCTTTCTATCTATAATCTCTCTCTCTCTCTCTCTCTCTCTCTCTCTCTCTCTCTCTCTCTCTCTCTCTCTCTCTCTCTCTCCCTATAATCAATCTATCTATCTATCTATCTATCTATCTATCTATCTATCTATCTATCTATCTATCTATCTATCTATCTATCTATCTATCTATCGTCATCTCTCTTTCTCTATTATCTCTCTCTCTCTCTCTCTCTCTCTCTCTCTCTCTCTCTCTCTCTCTCTCTCTCTCTCTCTTCTCTCTTTCTATCTATTATCAATCTCTCTCTCTCTCTCTCTCTCCCTATAATCTATCTATCTATCTATCTATCTATCTATCTATCTATCTATCTATCTATCTATCTATCTATCTATCTATCTATCTATATTATAGATCGATATATCATAAACTGTGTATTTGTGTGTTTTGTGTTCAATGCAACATTTTTCCTCTGGGGCCTAGTACAAGACTACGATTTTGGCTCTCCATGATAGTCGGAAACATACAAGCTATGTCACACATCACAAGGCAATTGTAATAATCGAAAGTATTTGACCAGCCTGGTTTTCTATAAATTCGCTATGATAAGCTCCATGATAGATAGAAACATACAAAATATATTCAGAATTCACAAGACAATTGTAATAATCCAAACTGTTGTACCAGTCTGGTTTTCTATAAATACTCCATGTACAACACCCAATAAAAATGATGTTTTTGTGCTCATATTCAAATAACATTTTATTCGATTATTATACAGGTCGGTTGCAGAGAAAATCATCTGCATGTATCTTATTTTTTATATCTTGACACCTGCCAAACTATTCGAATTAAGTATGGGGCTCATTATAATTGTACATTTACGTTTGAGAGTTATATTTAGGCAAATTTAGACTATAATTGTGGTAGTAATTCCGAATACTGCCAGCCCCGGCCAATTCTCATTTTCAAAAAAACATCTAATGATAACATACTGTTGAATGGGTATGGCAGCTCACACACACGGACACTTCCACGCTATTCCATGCACAACACACATGATATTGCCGGAGAGTCGGGGCACATCAAATACTCAGTTTATTAGAGGGTGGGGAAGTTAAAACCTGCTCTTTGAAATAAGAGCAAGTTTTCGTTTTTAACAGGCAGCAAATACAACATTTGTTTAATATCAGCGCAGCTTGTTTGCATTACATGGTGCCTGCTGTAACACTGTAACATTATTTGAACTCTGCTGAAACACTGACCTAAGTGCACAAAAAATGTATTATTCTAAGGCTGCTAAGGATGGACTCCTACATGTTTATATGAATGTGCAAAGTTGTGGGAGATACGGATGCAGGCTGCCTTGACATCTCCTATACAGGATCAGTCCGTGTCCCTTATTCCAATAGAAAATGTTTGTAAGAGAAGGTACACGTGCATATAACACAGTCTAGTGTCTGGTTTTATTTAGATGCCTATATCAAAGGCTCTTGATCAGAATCCTATTCCCCCTAGGTCTTTCTCGGTGGGATGCAGCAATATAAAGTAGGTGTATGATATACAGTTGCACTTTCCTGTGAGCCCAGCTTGGGGTCTTTGTTCTTTCCCCCAGTGAAACAGACTAGAACAAGGTTTCATTTGTAGTAAAAGTAACAGCAAAGAGCTACTGCGGCTTCACAACTTGCCCGGGGAGCCCCCAAACTCCTCTCTGTGCTGTAGTTCAGGTGGAGGTTTTTACATTGGTCTCTAATGGCATGTCGATTGGGGCTGCATCAAGCACAGAAGACACGAGGCACATATACGATTGTTCTATAAATGTTATACTGTATATTAATATACAGTTTTGGTTAACTCTCAGTGGCATTGCCATTCCCCTGATCTGCTGTTACTGGTAATTATCACAACTGCCTCATGTAAACTTACTTAGATGGCCATTTCTTTTGTATATCATATCATTGATATTTTATCCAGGGTACTATGTACCACTTTTTCTGCACTTTTGTAGCAGTGAATTATTTGCTGTGTTCCAGCGCTGCTGGCTTAAGTGTGTGTGTATACATGCATTATACAGAATGTGTCACTCTCACAGTTTGTTCTTTGGATCAAGTGTTATAAAAATTAATCTTAAAATAACTGGTAAATGAATAACACAATTCAAGCGAGTGTGACAAATAAAAAGAAAACCTAAAAACAACCATACAAATATGAAACAATATACTAAATAACTGTAACACGTTACTCCCATAAATTGTAAACTCTGACTTCGAATTTAGATTTTGAGTCAGCACTTCCACTAGAAGGGAGCAGAAAACAAAATATTCACAATTATTTTGAGATTTGGAAGAAGTTTATTAACTTTTGTCATAGGTGACCTCAAATAATATATACATATATATTTAGAGAATAAACAGAGATGCCATTATTCCTTACATAATGCAACAGAGAGAGAGAGCTGTATTTTTTTTTTTTGTCTGTGTGTTTTATTTTGTTCTATTAATTTTGTGGGTCATTGTATACATGACAATATACAGCTATGCTACTCATTTTGGAAAACTGTAATAAAAATAAAGTTAGAAAGTAGATTGGAAGCGCTATGGAACAGGGGCCTCTTTCATTCTGTCTCTCTTACCACATGGCACATAAGCTCTGTGTCTTTATATAAGCTTTGTATTTATTTATTATATTTATTATGTTACTTACTTGTGTTCCCTGTGTGTACTTTATATATTGTACAGCACTGCGGGTCCTTACAGGGTTTTATAAATAAAGTTATAAATATATACACACTGACCCTATGGGAGTTTAAAAATAATGCCTGTATCTGTGTCTATGTATCTATGTGTATGTATGTGTCTCTACATGCCTTTGGATGTCTATGACTGTATAATGTGTGTGTGTGTGTGTGTGGGTGGCGGATGGAATGCAGAACGTGTATTCATTGACATATTATATGTACATGTATATACAGTGTGTGTGTGTGTGTGTAAGTGCACCTGTGTGACAGTGAGTACAGGCTGCCATCAGGGGATCCAAGAGCCATGGTGGCAGATGGGGGCTCCATGATGGAAAAGTGCATCTAAAGGTTGGCAAGAGGCTTGCTGGGTGGTCAGAGTTTGTGTGGATAAAGGGTGACGCTCTGGAACGATTTGGAAGTAGCAGATCATGGGAATGGCAATGCATACATTCCTTATTGCTATTCACTGGGTCCAGGGGGCCCAAGTGAATAGTAGGCCAATAACTGCCATTCTTTGGGGAGAGCCATGCTAACTGAATGGTATGGAGCTTACGATTACTGGTAGTGGCCTTGCCTCAGTGGCTGTCTGATCTTTTCATTTTGAGACCACCTTAGAGGTCTCATCTTTTAGTCAGGTCTCCCCAGGTTACATATTTTGAAAACACATTGCTAAATCACTCATTCAGGAATCATTTCTAAAATTCCAGTAATATCTACAGGTATATAATGCATTGCACCCCAAATAATGCCATTATTGACTATTCAGCTATACAGTTGATTCCTAAATTTGAGTCCTTTGCTAAAGATGTTCAAACCCCATTTTGTACAGCTTCACTCTTACCATGCATTGCCTGTTCTAAGTCAAACAGGGTATCTACTACATTTCTACAAGAGATAATTTCAAAGAAATATCTTAGCACTTATGTCTGCTTTATGTACCCTGATCTGATTTCCTGTGGGTCAAACGTTTACACACCTTTTACGAGTATTTAGTGGCATTACCTTTTAATTTCTTTCCATGAATCAAATTCATAGGGTAGCCTTGCACAAGCTTCTCCCAATATATTGCTGAATTTGTGCCTGTTATTATGTGTGGTGGTGTCAAAAATTAAGTTTGAATATCTTTTTTACAGCTGTATGTAAACTGTAAGACAGATAGGCATTCACTTCAAATCCCACCCAAGGTAGCTTTACAGGCAAAAAACAATTTCTCAACATTTCTACCATATCTGGACTGAGAATCAAACTAGGCCTTGGCATTTCAGGTACACAGAGTCCCAAATAGCCCACACAGAGGCACAAACCCCCTATCAGTCCAATAAATATTAACTGTACATGGCAACTTACATTTGCCAGAATCCACAGATTGACTGTCTGGGCCTTATTTCTACCAATAAAAATTAGCATGAGCCAACCAGTTTGAAAGTTTTGGGATTGAGGATGATTTCAGCCATCTTGTTGTTTATCCCAGTACCCCAAAGTCAGCAGAAAGAACAGCTTCTGGAGAGCAACACACACATGAAGGGCTCTTTTGCTTTACGCAATTCATATAAGGAAGGAAGCCATTTTAGACATGGCGTGCTGCTTTTACTTGAGAGTATCTGCAGTGCCAGTGGCTCTCAGGTGCTGTAACCGCAATAAGGTTACACATTTTCCATCATAACCACCAGTGCTAAACAAGTCAAAGTCATATGCAATACCTACACTACACATCCAAAATTACAGATGATATATACAGAATTGATTTATTTGATTTATTCCAGTTGATAATCAGTACACATGATGTAAACTCATAGGTTATGAGTTAGTTGAATATGCCACCAAGGTTAAACTGGAATTGCTGACAAGATGGTGGTAGACACACTCCCAAGGGAAATATTTCATTGAACTCATTAGTTTAACAACAGTAAGAATGGGGGAAGGCACCTAAGTAAATTATGTTTGGTAGGCACATGATGTGAAAATTACTGTGTCCAAATGGAATGTGAGGGTCTCCAAGAATACGAAAACAAATGTAAAAAGTAGAAAATGTATTAGGACATGATACCTAACGCGTTTCGTGCCTATTGGGGCACTTACTCATTAATTAGGACATGATACCTAACACGTTTCGTGCCTATTGGGGCACTTATTCATATGAGTAAGTGCCCCAATAGGCACGAAACGCGTTAGGTATCATGTCCTAATAAATTTTCTACTTTTTACATTTGTTTTCGTATTCTTGGAGACCCTCACATTCCGTTTGGATACAGTAATTTTGACTTTGCACCTTGGGACTGAGGTGAACTGTGAGTGTTTTCTCCTTCATTCTTTACTTCATTTGGTATTTTTTGACTGAACACTCTTCCATTAAGTGGTACCACATTTATTTATTTTTTATGTGGCAATAGCACAAACCTTCGTTTCTATAGGCACATGATGTGCTCAGGTAACGGCCCAATTAGGTTTGCCATCGTTACATAAAACTTCCACTGGCTGGTGGTGGCCCTGGAGGGCCCAAATGGAAGGACAGACTACTCATAAAAGCAGAGTAGCAGACCAGTTATATTTTGTCTGAAATCACCTGTCGACTACAACTCAGGAAGTTTGGCAAGTCTAGGAATGTAAACACAGTAAAAGTAACGAAGCTTCTGCATTACAAATGATTAATTGGAAACCCCTCATGTGAGTGTAGAAGCCCACGCAACATATTCCCGCGCTTTCTGTCTCAGCACAGCGGTGAGTGACCAACTGGCTTCCTCTCAGCGCTCCGCACAGCAGTATGGCTTAGTTTCATTCATACCGCCTCGAAACGTTAGCCCACATATAAAAATAATATGATTTCTCTGTCATAAATCGCGAACTCCGAAGTCAGCTAATACCCTACTTATTTTGATAGATACGCTTTATGAGTTTGCAGACAAACTCTGGCCATTCCTTCAGCTAAGAGCGCTGAGCTCAGAGACTTCAGGAATAAAAATCGATACGTCTAAATACGCTATCCTTCTCCGCAGCGTTCAGGGCGCAATCAATTGGTACACGCGCACTTGTTGCTTCCGGTTCCGGTACAGAAAACTATTGCTTGGCTTGAAGAAGAAACCACGTGAATAATGTACAATGTGATGTATGTTATAGTCGTTGTTATTGGCTGTGCTGGTCTCATTTGATGTAGACAAAGTTCAGTGAGTGTGAATGTGAACTGATAGTTTATCTTACGTTCAGAATTGCTAAGTCTAATTTTCAAACCCAGTCAAAGTCAGCTACAAAACCAGCCCATAACTAGCCAAGAGGCTCTTCAACAGTAGCCCAAAATAGCACAATATGCGCAATGAAAAAAAAGTCCAAAAATAAATCAACATATTTAAAAATGAGCCTTTTTCAAATTATCACTATTTCACAAATTTTTCCATGAAGCAAAATGGGACAGATTTGCCCTTAATCCAGGGCTGTAACTACAGACGATGGCTCAGGAGGTATTTGGGTCCCATAAGGCCCTAATACATTTACAATTTCAACAAATATTTGTAAAACAGGTCAAACGCTGGACATTTTGGTGGCCTGAAGATTTTTGACCCAAAATTGTCTGAAATTGAGGAAAGTCACTAGAAAATTCAAGAATGGCATACCTCCCAACATTTTGGAAATTAAAATAGGGACAAAAAGGTTGGCATGAAATTTTATTTGACCACGCCCATTTTTTGTGGCCACACCCCTAATTACCATGTTCATTTTACAAAATTTGGCAGGTTATGAAAGTTTGAACATATTTCTGTGTTTTTATTTCAGTTGTACAGTTTTGCTAATGAAAGTAAATTGCCCTTTAAGCTGCGAGTCTAACTTTCCCCAAGGGAACTGTTATCTTACCGTATATTGTTACAATTACTTAATTTGCTTATCTCGAAATTGTTACAAAAGTATCTTATCTGAAGCTGTGGCTGTTCTGGGCTGTCTGCCAAAAGCCAATTAAGTTAGAAATACATGCTGGGTATTGTAGTCTTACATTAAACTGGCAGTCAGCAAACTGTTAAACAAAAACTACATTACCGAACATGCATTGGGAGACGCAGACTCGGCACATTAGAGCAAGACAAAAATTTGACTGGTTTCCAAAGCACAAACCAGCCAACCTGGCAACCCTGCTTACGTTTGCTCAAAATTAGTACTGTACTAACAGACCTGAAATTAGGAAAATGGGAAACCGAACCTGGTTAGGGTGAGAAGGGCTAAAAAGAGCCAAAAAGCTCTTCACAAGCAATTACATGCAAAGTGAAGTCTTCTGAAATCAGTAGGTATTTACTTGTCTCATGCCATACACACAGCTCTACCTAGAAACCAAAAATGAGAATTTTGATTCTCCCATAAGGCATCATGGGTAGGGACTGAAATTCGGAAAATTGTGTATTCCGCCATCTATTGGCAAAGTGAGGAACAAACATGGAGCAGCTTCAGTTTCCCTGTTTGTCCTGTTTAGCTCAATAAATAACAGAGATATTTCATTATTTAAACAAAAGGCAGAAAGTATTTTTAGCATGCACGTGATCCATTCATTGAACTCACGTGGAACAAGAGGGTGTACTGTGCCTTTAAGAGGATCACCACCCCAAAGTTTTTTATTGCATAATAATACATATGTCATTCTCTCTAACTTTCCAATATATATTCATTTTATATTTTCAGGGGTTTTAAAGTTATAATACAATGTAGTAAATGTAATTTCAACTGAAAGTAGTATTTGTTTATCTCCTTATAGGAGAACTAAAGGAGAACTAAAGCCTAACTAAAGAAGTAGGCTAAAAATGTTGTACATTAGATTTTGAGCTTCTGTACCAGCCCAAGGAGACCACTGCCCTTTTTCAGGGAAGATCTGTGTCTCCAAATATGCCACAGTAGCTCCCCATCTTCTTTTGATTCACTGCACATGCTCTGTGCTGCTGTCACTTACTGAGCTTAGGCACTCACTCACAATATACAGTACACATAGAATATAAATGTCACAATAAAAGGCTGATTAGTAATTACTACAGATAATTACTACATGGCAGTACTTAACATAAGAATTTAATAATCAGCCTTCTAGCATCCAACCTCATTTTCTGCTGGATAATTTGCAACGGCCCCTAAGCTTAGCTTCTCAACAGCTGCTCAGAGCCCACTGAGCATGTGAGTGTCATAACTAGTGTTGCCACCTATCCGGTTTTGACCCGGACAGCCCGGTATTTTGAGGGGCTGCCCGGGTCTATACTTCCTGCCCGGTTTTCCAAATAAGGAAAACCGGGCGGGATTCCCTAGATTGACATGGCGATTGGCCAATCGCTGTTTGCCACATCATAGCCATGCCCACTGACATCACGGGTCCACCCACTGATGACATAGCCCCACCCACTGACATCACGGGTACACCCACTGATGTCACGGACCCGCCCGGTCTCAGCCAGACATAAAAGTGGCAACCCTAATCACAACCACTTTCCAAGATGGTGACCCCCTGTGACAAGTTTGAAGTCCTGGATCATTGCTGATATTGAGAAGCTGAAACTTTAGGTTGATGCAATGTTCATCTTAGAAAATATGGCATTTTTAGCCATGGTAATTTTTAGGGTTTAGTTCTCCTTTAACTCAATGTAGCAGGTCAGTTCTCTTCCTGGGTTTTCACTACATTGATATATTTAGGAGTCAGAGCCACACAGTGCTGTTAGTAGCAATGTGGTTTACATACAAGGAGATGAGACCCTAGACACTTGTGCTAAAGCACTAAGGGACACAAAAGTTTTCAACTTAAAGGACCAGTAACATCAAACATTTTGCTTGATTTCTCCTCCCTGGCTATCTCCAATAAGGAAGGCAGGGAGGAGAAATCGAGTGCCACATGATGGATCGCCCGATCGCTATCTGAAGAGGAGTGCAAGCTTTCTGAAGAGGTGGGTAACCAGGTTTAGGTCCCGATTATTCTGTATAAAAGGTCCCATACCTGTACTATCTCATGGTGTAGCAATCCATAGCAACCAGTAATATTGTGGGTTTTAAAACAGGTGCCTACTAAATGCTGCCTGCTGATTGCTATAGGTGACTAGACATGTATCAAAGTTGTACATTTTATTATATAACTGTACTACACTATATATGAGGGAGTAACTTTGTCAGAAATCTGGAAAAAGTACAGGCAATCAAAAATTGTAGTGGCTGTGTGCACAAGGAACTGTGCTGAATTTTTCCATGTATATTCTCCTAACTAAATCTGGCTCTGCATATTACTACTAAACATGTTTTCCATGTATACGTTAATGCTTCTTTGGAATGCAATGTAAACATCAAGCTAATTCAGTCTTTAATAAATTTGGCCCCAGTCAATCTGTGGAAAAAATTGCCATTCAGAAAGGTATAGTCGGCATACTTACTGAAGTGCAACTGTAAAACTTCCATTATGTTGAGAAGTTTTATAAGGCAGGTGCAAATGTATAACAAGTTGAATAAAGGGAAAGATAATTAAACATACACGATATAAAAACCAGGTTGCAGTCTGTTTTGAAAATTGTCAGATTCCAGGAATGAAACTATTTGCAGAAATTAAAATAAATGTTGCCAATGATTATTTAAAGGGTTTAAAATTGTAAAAAGAGTTTTAAGAGGAATATTGTTTGCAACGCAAAGTGCAGTCACATAAAAAGCAGATTAGCTAGGGCTTCAGTAGATAAAGAAGAAACAGATGGAGCATGCCAGTCTGATATAAGCACAGAGGTTTATTCTTGTTTTCAGTAGAAAAGGTGAAACAAATGTGTGCGGCAGAGCAGTTATCTGAGCAGTTCAGCTGTCATCCACATGTGAAGTCCAGGAACACAAAGATCACTTTAATGAACTCAGGGCTTCTGCTTTGAGTTGTAGAACACAGAAATCCAGCTCAGGCATACAGAGACATCTCTCTATATAAAGACTGGCTTGTGTTGCCTAATCTGTTATACCTCTATGGGAGGAAGAATAGTTTTTTTTCCAAGAGGGAACTGTAATTGCCATTAATACTAGCATTGTAGAGTATACCATTGTAGATGAAATTTAATCCATTTGTTTTTCGCATTTGGGGTTTACCATGTTGTATTATTAACTATTATTATTATCATGATCTATTTATATTTTTCACTCTAGTGGTTAAATACTTTAGTGGAGCTTACCCATCCTGCTCTACAACCGTCAAGCACTTTGCAGCAAGAGTTCAAGGGAAAGAGGGCTGCACTGGTGAAACTCAGATTGTTATTGGGGGGCTTGGGTGAGTACTGACCATAGGAATTGCCACGTATCTTACGATGGCCACACACAGGATGACATTGGGGCCGGACAGATTTTGTCTGGATTGTTGGTTCATGGGTTCCAAATGGCAGCATGTCTGAACTATATCTGGTCAGTAAATGGGCAGACACTCAGGGGGTTATTTATTAAAGTTGAGTTGTATTTTTACCAAAAAAGTGGTTTTCTAGGGTAGCTTCAGTAAAAACTCAAATTATTCTGAATTTCATTTTTTTTATTGTACCCCGAAGCTGCAAATCCGAAACCTGTTGAGGTCATGTAGAAGTCAATGCCTTAAAGTCAATTGGTAGATTTTGGTGTTTTGGTTTTTAGATTTCCTTTAAAGGAACAATAGCGCCAAACAATGAAAGTGTTTTCAAGTGATTAAAATATAATGTACTGTTGTGCTGCGCTGGTACAACTGGTGTGTTTGTTTCAGAAACTCTACTATAGTTTAGGTAAACAAGCTGCTGTGTAACCATGGGGGCAGCCATTCAAAGCTGAAAAGGAGAAAAGGCACAGGATACACAGCAGATAACAGATAGGCTCTGTAATATACAATGTGATTCATCTGAACTTATCTGTTATCTATTGTGTATCCTGTGCTTGAATGGCTGCCTCCTGTTCCTTTAAAGTTTCATTCTCTGTTGCTGTATTTGGTTGCAAGAGGCACATAGAAGAGATGAGCAACCTGCAAAGAATGTTCTTACCAAAATCTTTGCCGTCCCTGTTCACAGAAAACAAGCTTAGCTTCCTGTATCTATTTTTCTGTAGTATGTCACTTCCTCTGTTTAGCAAATGGCTATTGGCTATGTTCCATTCATAACTTTTGATCTGCGATATTTTTAAAAAAATATTTGATTGTATATGAAGCATAAAGAGAAATCCATTTTTCAAGACATTTTTCATCTATTTTTACACATAAGAGTTGGCTACATTTTCTTTATTTCTCATATGTTAAATAATAAAAGACTCAGTGTAATACAGGAAGTGTGACATTACATATTCCTGAAAGTATGACCAACATTTATAGCCACATACGCAATTCATGTTGCCTCCGCCTACACTTTATTGCTACAAGTTGCTTTTTTTATCCACTAATGTAATTACCTGATACCGCAAGAATTCCATTTAGTTTTGTTGGTTTTTTTATTTGTGCTGTCCATCTAAATTGCTGCTTCCACTTTTAACCACCAACCCCGCCACACTTCAATTGCTTTTTTACTTTCCACTAATGGCCAGGACTAAGAATAGATTTAGGTAGGTAAAGAGAAAACTAAACCTTGTGTATTAGTTACACTGTTGTAAAGGAACACTGAAAGTAATTTGTGTTTGAGTTCTTATCTATTGATATAGTTTAAGATAGCGTTTGAGGGAGTTATTTATTAAAGTCAGAATACCAAAAACTCAGTTCGTTTTTTACTATAAAATTTTCGTGGAAAAAAACCTAGATTTTTTCAAGATTTATTATACCCAGAGGATGCAAAAAGTCAGAATCCAAATATGCAACCTGTCGAGGTTCTGTAGAAGTCAATGGCAGAGGCCCTATATGCAATTTGAAGATATTATGGTCTTTTCTGGGTTTGTACGATGATCCGAACATTTTTGGCTTCTCCACCGATTTCTGCCCTAAATGTTGGAATATGGCAGTACGTTAGGAGAAGTCAGTGCTAAAGGAAAATCATTTAGGGCTCCCTTGAAATACATCAAAATGTTCACAAAGCATCCACACCGAAATTTATACAGGTATAGAATTTGTTATCCAGAAACCTGTTAATAATAAAACAGTACTTTGCACTTGATCCCAGCTAAGATATAATGAATCTTTATTAGAGGCAAATCAATCCTTTTGGTTTTAATACATGTTTAAATGATTTTTAGAGGACTAATGGGTTATTTATCAAAAGTTGAATGTTTGGGGGTTATTTACCAAAATAATATAAATAAAAATTGATGCATTAAATAAAAAAAGAACGAGCAAACTAGAATCCACAATTTACCCTTATTTATCATTAAAAAAAACACAAAAAAATCAGATCCGGAAAAAACGTGACTTTTTCGAATTGTAGCGTGAAAAAAATCTAAATTGTTTTGATTTGATGCCGGAAAAGTCAGAATTTTTTTGTGAAATCCAGCACAGACCAAAATATCTTCAAATTGCAGTTGACATCTACAGGACCCCGACAGGTTGAAGATTGTTATCGAATTCGGACTCTTTTTGTTAAAAAACTTGCAGTTTTTGAATTTTTAGCATTTGAAATGTAATAAATAACCCCTTACAGTCTTTTATACCGCAAATTAACTCAAATGAACTTGAAACTTGAATGGATTCTTATTTAAGAAAAACTTGAATTTATAGAGATTTCAGCAAAAAAAAACGCGAATCGTTTCGAATTGATCGAGTTTTCTGGCAAAACCCTCCAAAAAAACCTCCAAAAAAACTCTGAAAACATAAAGGCTATTAACATCTTCACGTGGTTCAAGAGACTTCTGCCATTGACTGACTACATGACCTCGACAGGTATTAGATGGTATATTTTTGGATTCCAGCTATTTCAAGGGTCAGGGTATAATAAATCTTGAAAAATTAGATTTTTTTATTTAACCCGAAAATGTGAAATAACTTTGAAAACTCAAATTATTGTGGAAAACACATCTCGATTATAAATAAATAACCCCCTAAATTTATGGAGATCCAAATTAAAGAAAGACTCCTTTATATAGTGACTGGATGTCTAACATAATAGCCAGAATACTACTTCCTGCTTTTCAGCTCTCTTGGTTTACACTAACTGGTTACCCTGGCTACCAGGCAGTAACCAATCAGAGACTTGAGGGGGGGTCACATGGGTCATGTCTGTTGCTTTTGAATCTGAGCTGCATGCTGAAGATCAATTGCAACCTCACTGAACAGAAATGTCCCATGTGGCCCCCTTCAAGTCACTGACTAACTCAGAGTTAGAGAGCTGCAAAGCAGGAAGTAGTGTTCTGGCTATTGCGTTAGACATCCAGTAACTCCATCCTTTATGCATTACATTTTTGCCTAACTAACTATGATAGAAACATTTTTTATTTTGCACAGCCTATCTATTTACACAGTTTTTATTTTCACACTGAACTGTTCCTTTAGTTTAAAGTGATACTGACACTAAAAAACTACTTTTTAAAATATGAATATACATTAAAAGTTACCTATAGGTCACGTTGATCGTTTTTTGCTGAGAGGTTTATTTTTGTAAATAATTGTTAGTTGAAGTTTCTAAACCTGACTGTTTTGGCAACCTGACTATACAATCTAAGCCTGTCAGCTAGAGTTTCTAATGCTAACAGACTGCACAAATATGACAGCCCACTCATAAAGGAACATGGGGTATCAGAAAGGTAATGTAAAAGCATTGTGCAAATACTTTATGGCAAAGTTATAAGTTACCTTCAAAGGCATTATTATGACAGATGTAAAAATGAGTTTCATTTCTGGTGTCAATATCTCTTTAAGCATGCTTTGATGAATGGAATGCAGTTATACAGCAGGTGCAATATGAAAATATGCAAGAGAGCCTTGGAAATAACATCTGCCTTGAGAAGGAGTTACTTTGGGGGTCCCTTTTGTTTATTGCACCCACCCACTATAAGTATATAACATGCTAAGGTAATTTATTTACATTGCTCACATCATGGATAATAATATGTAGACTTTTGAGTTTATTCTGTACATGTAGTTTGATACATGATTTCACAAAGTGAAAGCTGTTCCATAACTTTTATATTGTTTACTCAAACATCTGCTAAGTACGGTATTCAAACTAGAGCCTTCTGCCAGCTAAGAGACTTATCTACTGATGTTGGATGGTAGTTTAAATCTTAGGACAGCAAGAAAGCAATGGATTTGACACATAGTTGCTCTGCCAGAAATTGTATCAAAATAACTAGATGATGTTCAGATATATTCAAGTCACATAGAACATCTAAAGCAAACCTTAAGCATACCTTTATTCTGAAACTAAATTAGCTTTGGAACAATGTAGGCAATTGAAATTGGAAGAAAAATAAGCCAGTTAAGTCTTACACTTTATTTTATTTAATCCAACCAAATCCATCTCCCTCTCTTTACATTTATTTCACAGTAAAAAAACAGAGCAGCTTTGAATGAAATCCAGTAATTTTATAGGTAAAAATTTTAGTCATTAGACTTTGAAGGCCTTTCCAACATTAATTATAAAGTTTCTGTGTCTGGATAACATATTGTTAACAGGTTTTTTTTTGTATGTGCTAATGGCAACATGGATGATTTCCAATAGTTTTATTGAGGAAACTGCAATTAAAACATTGAAGTCTAAAGTACACATGAAAATTTGGACAATTTTCCATAAGAATGCATTTAACTAATTAATTGCACAACAAGCTAATATGTATAAAATTTTCATAAAACAAATAATACCTGAATTTTAGTTATTGTTTCTGATCAAGTGTCAAATAGGAATGTGTGTACCTCTTCATAGAACCTATATATGAATGAGACACCTTAATTTCTAAAGTGGTCATAGGAATTCGAAAAATACCTCTAGATGGTGATCACCAGCAGGGCCTTCACAGCATTTTTAATGTATTTTATGTATTGTTGTTTTATAATTCCCCATTTTTGTACACTTTTTAGTTTTATAAGCCTAACACATCATCAAGACAAAGAGAGCACAGACCAATGAGGTATTAGAATAAACCTCATCAACAAAATGGACTCCAACACGCAAATCTATTAATTCAATTGCATTAAAAAGGAACATGGTTTTTTTCTTTGATAAATCATTACTCTGCGCTTGTAACATATTTTTTAGTTTTTTGGCTCTTGGCTCTAGGTACTTTGTTATCCTGCGAATCCACAAACCATTGTACATTGTTATTATGTATTACTTTTAATCTCACTAATGTAAAACATTTGAAAGTCATATTTTCAGTTTATATCTAATATCCCAGTGTAACAATCGTCAAGATGATCCTCAGAACCGTGGGTCTGGATACCTGAACTTTAAAGTGTTATTTCAAAACTAACTTGAGCTAATAGGTTACCGGTGCATTAACCGGACTCTCAGGTGCAGTGGAAGAAACTATACTATTTAGGTTTATCTGTTGCACTATACACCAGCTTGCAAGCAAGTAATTTTTAAATGACACAAATAGCCACCAATTCAAGAACCATCATTCAGTTTAACTCACTTTTTAATTTTTGGTTTCTTTTTGATCTAATAGTCAATTGAGCCTATACTTTAAAGACCAACTGTACAGTTAGCCCATGGAAACAGGGGTAAATTGGGAGTTTTAGCTCAGTTTAGCAATAATGCAAATGTTTATTTGGTTTGGCCCCTTGTGTATTGCAATTACTTATTGTTATTGGTTAAATAGAGAAATATTCTGAAATGCAATTATCATTACATTTAGCAAATACATTGACAGCTTTTTTTTCTGGATGATTGACAGTTATGCCACTCCATAAAAAAGTGATGAGGTAATAAAAAATATTTCTTTAGAAAAAACACAGGGTCAACAATAGATGTTTCTGGATCAAATGCTTTCATCTTTGTAATATAAGGATAGGCTTCTCTCATTCACACTTATAAAAATTATTTTCAACACTTTTTAGGCAGTATCTGTAAAATATTCTAAATAATTGACACTTTTCTCAGAGTAGATAGCTGGGTCAATGTGCTTCAAATGGAGTCTATAGGAGATTTCTGTAATTCAGAGTTTTCCTGATAATACATTTCTAGGTAATGGATCCAATATCTGTATATATTACTAACAGATTGTTGCTGGCTCAAGTTCTGTTAATAACTATACCAGTTATAATGGCAATCAGCCAAATCATGTATTTGCGTCAAGTTGCAAGATAGCAAGGATATACATAGACCAGTGGCTATGTTGTGCCACTCCAATGCTGTGGAAATACAATTTTTAAATCCGCACCTCAAGCAACCATATAACTGTCTTTACAGCAGTACATTTTTACATATGCAAAGCAATCCTGTAATGTTTGAGAACTTTCTAAGTAAGTGTTGCCGAATCCTGAAGACACATTTTAATCCCTTGGAACAGCAGCTCCTTTATAAACAACAAAATCAGAAAGTAAATTAAATTGGGAAATTATTGCAGAGATATGTTCTTGATTAAAACAGTCTAACTGATTAAAAAAGAATTATCCAAAAATGTAATAAACTGTTAGTTTAACCAAAACATTGCTAAATAAGCCTGCTTAATAGTCTGCTATTACTCAACTGCTGGTATAGATTTATAAGAAATAACATGATTTCAGTCTCTCTCTTCTTTTCACATACAAACAGTTTTGTTTTCTTGAGAAGGTCAAAAAGAGAGTTTTCAGTGCTTTTTGTTATTTTGTCGGTTTAAAGTGTAATTAAGAACCTGTTTTGCTATTCTATCATCATTGTTTCTTTATTTAGCAGCAACAATTTTGTTTGATTAAAAAAACAACCTTTTTTTTAAAAAAATACTCTTGTCTGTCAATAGTGTTTGTGAAGCTTATAACTTATAGTCCACTGCTGCAGCAGTGAAAAAAAAAAAAAGAAAGCATAAAGAGAATAATACAGGTATGGGACATGTTATCCAGAATGCTCAGGGCCTAGGGTTTTCTGGATAAGGGATCTTTCTGTAATTTGGATCATCATACACTTTAAGTCTACTAAAAAAAACATTTAAATATTAAATAAACCCAATAGGCTGGTTTTGCTTCCGATAAGGATCAGTTATATATCAAATACAAAGTACTGTTTTAGTATAACAGAGAAAAAGGAAATCATGTTTAAATTATTTGATTAGAATGGAGTCTGTGGAAGTTGGCCTTCCTGTAATTTGGAGTTTCTGGATAATGGGTTTCTAGAAAACTGATCCCATAACTTTAATACAAATTCTTCCGGCTTCCTCTGGATTGTAAAAAGGGTATGGTTGTGGCTTGCTCTTTAAAAAATTGAAAATGTGACAAAATTAGTTCAGTGGACTTCAGTTTAAGTTTACAACATACAATGGTGGGTCCAGGTGAGGATGCTCCAGACCTTTAGCAAGGGGAGTAAGCACAGGAATACTTTGTAGCAACATTTGGCTCCTTGTTCCAACTTTTTGGTCCAGATTTGTGTCAGTCTGCTACAAAGTATTCCTGTGTGTTTGCAAGTTCAGTGCTGTTCTTTGAAGGTGAACCTTTCTTTTACCTTTGCTACATGGTAATACATGGCAATACACTTACAACTCTTTCTTTCCATTGATTAACAATGAAAAACCTGTTGGCAATGTTTTACTGGGTCATGCGAGAAACATAAATATGAATTTCCGAAGGGATATTTTTGTATATAAAGAGGTTGATTCTTCCCTGCAAGTGGGATTGAGTAATATTTATCAGTTGTCGCTCTGAGTGAAAAAAGTGATGGGAAAAATGTAACATTGTTTTTGGGAAAATACTGGCCAACTGGGAATGAAAAGTTTATGGTGCTGTTTCTCATGCCTATATGATCATGACTAACAACCCCCCCCATTCTGTTGTAAACAAGGAAGCCTTGATTCGTTGATTCATTCATTCATTCATTCATTGAAATTAAACGCTTTGAATATTTGAAAATGATGCAAATTATATTACACCTGAAAACTAGGTCACACATATTATTCTGTATGATATATAGCAGTTTTTAATTGCAGAACGGAATATATTTAATTTGTTTTCTTTTAGTTCTAGGGTTCTAGCTGTGTGTACAATATGATGAATTATTCTTGATTAAATCACTAAGCAGCTAATTGCTGTTATACAAGTGGGGGATAAGAAAATGTTAATACTATAATCATATATATTTTAAGAATATATTTTAGAAGATATATATTCTAATATTTTTTTTATTTCTTCCAGTTTCCTTGTGTAAACAATTCAGTGATCTGAAAGGATATGATATAGTTGAACAAAGGGAATTTAGATCATAGGCATTTTTTATTTTTTTTATTACAGTAATAAGAATCATACAACTGGGAGAACACAGAGAGGGACTTGACTACCAGGAAATATGCAAACAGAAAAGTAGGCAAAAGCTTTTTTTCATAGGAAATAATTTTTTTAAATGGTATTCTCAGTTATTATACCATATACCTTTTTATATGATAGTGACCCTTATAGCCATCATTTCAAATATCTCCTGCAATTTTGTGCTTTAGTATTTGCATATTCAAATATGGCAGCTAACCTGAGCTGGTATTTGAAAGGACATATTTCTGTTTTCATCTAAATTGCTATGTATATTACAATGCAAATACAATGAGACACTCTGGTATCAATCCTTAATATTACAATTCCAGTTTTCCAAAGATACATGTTAAATAATTAAATTATGTTCCTCTTTGCATGAACCATTCTTAGTTATGAATGAAATCTTTACAAAAACAATATTTTAACAGATTATTTCTATTTTTACCAAAAAGCCTCTTCATTCATATCATTCCTAAATCTTCACATTTTCCAGATAGTTATAAATAGTTAAAAATAACCAGCAGAAGGAATGTGTCATCTTGCAACAGCTGGCAATAAAACCAACCACAAAATCTTTTCAGAATCAGTCCAAGTTTTTGGTAGAGGATGATAAAAGATTTATTGGGTGAGAAAAATAAAAGGAGAATGGGGGAAAAAAACTTAAAAAAGATGTTCTTTCAGAAACCTATAAAAAACATTTGTTATCATTTAACCTAAATAACATTTAAATAATAACAAGTTACACCATCTGACACATTTTATCTGAAACAGAAATGAAAATCAGAATTGTATCCCAAGAATTATACATAGTAGATATTATAAAGTATGTTTATTTTATGCTTTTGATGTAAGATGAAATACTTTATGATTTCACACTATACTTTGTAGTTCATAAAAGAATAATCAAAGCAAATGTTTCTTTTCACCATGCCGCAGCTCCATCAGAAATCAAATTGCTTGTGAAGCCTTCCCTCTTGATGTGTTTAGTGGTTCCATGTGGGATCTTTCGCCAGAGGGATTGTTAAAAAAATCAAAATGGGTCCTGTCTTATAATACTATTCCAATAACATTGTGGAAATGAGGGGTTGGCTTAATGAAAATATATATAGTTACAAATATGAATTTAATTTCTCCATTTCCTAAATTGCATTGTATAGATTGCCTCATTTTTTATTTAGACTATTTTGTTTTCTATCCACTACAGAAGCTTTCTGCACAACTGACCACGCCCCACCATGGCACATAGAGGTAAAGCATAGGGCAAGGCAACATCAAGGGGGTCGAAGGGCCACTCGTGCCAGTGATCAACCATTTTTAGTAAAATAAATAAAAATAAAATCATCTTCTAACACAGTAATCCCTAACTATTGGCTCGCGAGCAACATGTTGCTCTCCAACCCCTTGGGTGTTGCTCCCAGTGGCCTCAAAGCAGGTGCTTATTTTTTAAATCCTTAGCTTGAAGGCAAGTTTTGGTTGCTAATGATCAACCATTTTTAGTAAATAAATGAAACAAAATCATGTTCTGTATTTAAAATACATATGTTATTTGATTTTCATATTAAACAAATGAAATCAAAATGACAGCAAATATTATGCAGATAAAGAAAAATCCAAAATCATCTTCTAACACAGTGATCCCTAACCAGTGGCTTGCAAGCAACATGTTGCTTCCCAACCCCTTGCTTGTTGCTCCCAGTGGCCTCAAAGCAGGTGCTTATTTTTTAAATTCTTGGCTTGAAGGCAAGTTTTGGTTGCATAAAACTATATCTGAGCCTTCTTTAGACTGCTAACCCACATAGGGGCTACCAAATCGCCAATCACAGCCCTTATTTGGCACCCCAGAAACTTTTTTCTTGCTCTCTAGCTCTTTTTAGAATGAAATATGGCTCATGGGTAAAAAAGGTTGGGTACATCTGTTCTAACATATATAACATGTAAATTCAACATGTAAACTCTTTTGATAACATTTAAAAAAAAAGGTTCTCTAAATATGATGGTCTCAACATTCTCCAAGGGTTATCCTTTTTAAACTCCAGTGCTATGAAAGGATGTATCCAATTTAATTGGATTATATGTTTAGTGGTCCTTAGTTGTATAACTTATCACCCTATAGCCTAAGGGAAAAAGAAAGGGATAAAACATAAAACGTAATATGTAATTATTTTATTTTTAATTCGCTAATGTAATATTGTATACTCAATTGAAGAGTAATGTACAGATTTGTAAGTGATTTCAAGAATGATCAAATCACTTATAACCAACCTCCTTTTTGTTTCTGTCTGTTTCCTTTTTCCTAATAAATTGTATGCTCTTTTGGGCAGGGGCCTCATTCAAACTGTGTATTGAAAACTCCAAGCATAGACTTATCTTTTGTTACTGTATAACATAATATAACTACTGTATACTACTTTATATCAATAAATAAATGCATACATATATACAACACCATTGTTTATTTTTGGAAGAGCTAGAATCATAGAACTGTAAAAACTAGGTCATGTGCATCAAAACAGAAACGTGACTATAATAATTTAGAGGGGAACTATCACAAAACAAAAATATATTATAAGCTTCATCTTACTGAAATAAGAGACTTTCTGTATATAATCAATGAAAAATTCTGTACAGGTATTGGACCTGTTATCTAGATCTGGGTTTTTCCGGATAAGGGGCCATTCCGTAATTTGGATAGCCATACCTTTAGTCTACTAAAGAATAATTTAAACATTATATACCCAGTAGGGTTGTTTTGCCTTTAACAAGAATTAATTATATCTTAGTTGGGATCATGTACATGGTACTCTTTTATTATTATTGGGAAAAAGGAAAAAATTAAAATTTTAAAAAATTTAAATTATTTCATTATAATGGAGTCTATGGGAGATGGCCTTCCTGTAATTCTGAGTTTTCTGGATAATGGATCCCATCTCTGTACTGTTTATGAAATAATTAAGTTAAGGTGGCCATACACGGGCAGATTAAAGCTGTTGATATCGGTCCTTTAGACCGATTCAGCAGCTTATCTGCCCATGTGTGGGGGCTCCCTACGGGTCCAACCGATCGATATTAGGCCAAAGATTGGGCAGATATGGATCGGTCAAGTTTGATTTTTCGTACGATCCAGGACCGCATCGGCTAGTTGATGCGGTCCTGCGACCCGTCGGAGCCCATTTGTAGTATCTTAATCTGATCGTTCAGCCCCAGCTGTTAGTGGGCATATCGGGTCAAGAGCCGCTCATTTGTCAACCTTGCCAAACGAGCGGATCTTATAGTGTATGGCCACCTTTACTCTTCACTGTCCCCCTCTTAGCATGCTTTGTTTTGATTTTGCTGGAGTTATTTGAGTTAGCGCTAATACATCTGCTAGGAAAGAACCCCCAAATAATGTTCTAGACCTAGCTGTCAATCAAAATCAGACTCCTGCTTGAAGTGATAATGAAGAAAGACAGGTGCTGAGAATGTGACTTGATTATTTCATAAACAGTATAGAATTTTTTGTTCACCTTTAAATTAACTGTTAGTATGATGTAGAGAGGGATATTCTGAGACAATTTGCAATTGGTTATTTAGCTTTTTATTCAGCAGCTCTCCAGGTTGCAACTTCAGCCATCTGGTTGCTAGGGTCCAAATTACCCTAGCAACCATGCATTGATTTGAATAAGAGACTGAAATATGAATAGGAGAGGCCAGAATAGAAAGATGAGTAATAAAAAGTAGCAATAACAATACATTTTTAGCCTTCCAGAGAATTTGGTTTTTAGAAGGGGTCAGCGACACCCATTTGAAATCTGCAAAGAGTTAGAAGAAAAAGTCTAATAACTATAAAACTATAAAATATAAATAATGAAGACCAATTAAAAAGGTGCTTAGAATTGGTCATACTATAACATACTAAAAAGTTACTTTAAAGGTGAACCACTCCTTTAATGATTATATTTAGAATGTCTCATATCTGAATGAGATAAAGCTAATATTACATTTGTAGTATCACTGTAAACCCTCTTTAAATTTAACTAAAACATTAAAAATATCAGCACTGCTGTTTTTTGTTAAAACAAGTACATTGTTTTTAGGCAAAAACAAAACACGTTTTTCATGGTAGTAACCCTGTAAAACTCACTTATATCCTACAATCAATTGCTTTGCCGTGCTACTGAATAGGTTATATAAAAAAATAGAGTTGTGTTCTTTTTTTAATGAGCACGTTTTGCATGCTTTTTTAATGAGCAAGGTTTGCATGCTTTCTATTTTTTTTAAAAAAAAATAAAATATGTTTTTTTTTAGAAACTCATTTGCAAGGATTAATTTATGATGCAATGCAATGTGCAAACTGCAATTTTAGATACAAATTGCTCCCACAATTGGGAATGCATGCTTATCACAAATTAGGTGAAAATTGCAGCTAACAATTTCAGAATGGGAATTGAGTCATTTCCGGCACGTAGTGTGAAATTGCATTCGTTTGTGATTCTTTTTCTCAGGTCTGCTCTGCCTATTTATGCCATCGATTCAGTGTATCAGTAGCTTCAGGGTTCCCCAAAGTCAATACACACACTTGTTTACGATTTAGAAGAGGCAGGATGGACAGAATGCTACTAATATCAATATAAAGAAGAGCAAAGAGCATGTTTCAATACAAATACCATTGCAGGTATGGTTGCAAGCACCATTATTTCAGTATATTTGCATCAGTTTTAGGGGCCCATTTACTAAGGGTCGAAGTGAATTTTCAAATTAAAAAACTTTGAATTTCAAAGTAATTTTTGGGTACTTCAACCATCGAATAGGCCAAAATTCGATTAGAATTGAAAAAATTCGACCATTCGAAAACCTACTGTCTCTTTAAAAAACTTGGACTTCGACACTTCGCCACTTAAACCTGCCGAATTGCTGTTTAGCCTATGAGGAACCTCCTCAAGTTTTTAGAAGTCAAAGTTTTTTACTTTGCTTGAAAACGCCCGTTTTTGATCGAAAAACACTTTGACTATCGAAGTATCAAATTCGATGGTCGAATTTCGAAGTTTTTTAACTTCGTAATTCGACCCTTAGTAAATGTGCCCCTTAGTGTGACTGCACTTGTGGCTGCAGTTCTAAATGAGCTGATAGAATTTCATCAAATGCTACCGGTATGATATTCCCGCAAAAGTGATAGATATAGGAAGAGGGGTGAAATTAATAGTATAAATCTATTTAATATAAATATTTAATACATATAAGGAAAAATGTATGGAAGAGTAAAGCAGATCCGCTGTCATGCAATACTTTATGTAGCTCTTGCAGAATGCTACTAATATAAATATAAAGAAGAGCAAGGAACATGTTTCAATATAAGTACCATTGTAGGTATGGTTACAAGCACCATTATTTCAGTATATTTGCATCAGTTTTAGTGTGACTGCACTTGTGGCTGCAGTTCTAAATGAGCTGATAGAATTTCATTAAATGCTACAGGTATGATATTCCCGCAAAAGTGATAGATATAGGAAGAGAGGTAAACTTAATATAATAATTGTATTTAATATACATAGTTAATACATATAATAGATAGGGAATAATGTATGGAGGAGTAAAGCAGATCCGCTGTCATGCCTTCCTTTATGTAACTCTTGCTTACAAAATGCAAACAGATGCAAGGGAAGATCCGCTCCGTGTGCCCCCGTGCCTTAAAGGAATTGTTCAGAATAGAAATAAAAACTGGGTAAATAGATAGGCTATGCAAAATGTTTTCAATATAGTTAGACAAAAATGTAATGTTTTAAGGCTGGAGTGACTGGATATCTAACATAATAGCCAGGACACTACTTCCTGCTTTGCAGCTCTCTTGGTTTCCACTGATTGGTTACCAGGCAATAACCAATAAGTGACTTGGGGGGGCACATAGGTCATAACTGCTTGCTTTTGAATCTGAGCTGAATGCTGAGGGTCAATTACAAACTCACTGAACAGATGCCCCATGTGGCCCCCCTTCAAGTCGCTGACTAACTCAGAGTTTGAGAGCTGAATAGCAGGAAGTTGTGTTTTATGTTTCTGTTTGGCATCCAGTCATTCCAGCCTTTATAGATTACATTTTTTGGCTAACTAACTATATGAGAAACTTTTTTTATTTTGCACAGCCTATCTATTTACCCAGTTTGTATTTGTACACTGAACTGTTGTTTTAAACTTGAGGCTGATGGCACACAGGATGTATGCTCAGGTTGTTGTAAAATGCAAGGCAGAGAGAAGTTGATCTACTCCTGTGTGTGTAGCTCCAATAACTGCCAAGGTACCACCCTGAGTTCACTACATGGATCTAGATCAGCCTAAAAAAGGCAAAAGTATGCATTTTCAAAACTGACATATTTTTAACATATCATTCATTCAGAATTTATATATACTAGATTTGATGTAATGACTCAGCATCTTCAGTTTTACTGCAGAAAAGTATGGTGTATAATTTAAATAAATAATATGGGTTTTTCGTCTTTTTTCTTCTTTGAAGCAAAATTTAATTGTTTCCAACATATTGTCTAGAAAGATTTACTGAAATACAATTATGTATAATAATGAATTTTCCTTCTAAAAAAAATATAACATCTGTGCTACTTAAAGGTTTTTGTGTAAAATTATGAAACTTTTACAGTAACATGGAACTCCTAGTGGCAGAAAGAAAAGCTAGCTTAATCAAAGTCAACATGAAATGTGTTTCTAATTTACAAATTCGGCAATTTTTCAATAAAAGTTGTTGCACTTTGTCTGATCCATTCTCAAAATACGGAAGTGCTTGAAGCATGACCACCTGCAATAACAGATTACTGTTGCCTTAAATATTACCATATACCTACAATGTGGAGGCGTAAAAACTTCTCTACAAGAGATCTTTGTTATTTTTCCTTAAAGAAAAGAAGTGATCCCAACTAAAGCTAGTTTTCAGCAGCCTCTCTACAATCCAATGCAAATGGCATCAAAGTCTAATGAAAACCTGTTTGCGGACGCTGGAATAGGGCCAATATATACTCTTGGCATACTCCGAGCCCCACGGGACATGACTCATATAAAAAACACAGGGCTGTCATCAGATGGCTGGTGGCTCAAATAAATCAAATTTACTTTGAAAATTGAGGCATACCAAAATTTTATTAGGTGAAACTTTGGCATTTCTTACAGCCAACTTGCACAGATATATTTTTATTACTTACAGCAGCTTAAAGGTATGCTACCAATCATATGCAAAACAAGAAAAGATTGCAAGTTATATGTTTTACCATGTGAGGGTAGAAGTTGTGTTTAGAAACTAGTACTGAATATTTTTATAGTAGTGGGAGAAAGACGTGTGGCACCAAACATTGAAACTCGGTGTTTGCTGTATTGGGCTTAATAGTATCTAGAAAATGTTTATATGCACTGTGTTGCAACCCTTGCACACACCATGATAAACAAACTTACAGATTCAAATCATAGTTATCTTTGTAATTACAGGGAAGGGGATCTAATATGCTGAGATTCATTATCCGTAAAATTCAGCAAAAAATAAATAAATCTTTAATGTCCAAGTTAAACAAGCAATTCTTTGCTATGCCTCTGTAATAAGACAGCACCATTTGCTTTGTAGAGAGTGCTTTGCATTTTCAGATAAAAGATCCTATACCTGTTCTATGGCTCGGTTAACAAAATGCTAACTATTATATAGGATATAAAAGTACATTAAGGTAAACATATATATGTTCTATAGTTTAACAAATTGCTGTCCTTCCGTACTGTATTTTGTATTTCTGACATAACATTTAACTGCATATTTATTTTACTGACCACATTGTTTTCTAGAAAGTGTAAATAAAACTTCAAGTTATATGTAACAATCTCTATTGGGCATGGCACTATACCCTAACATAAAATTGGCAATGAATTAAGAAGGCTTAGGCATCAATTTCCTTTCCTGCACAGGACTATAAACTGTGTTTTTGCACAGCACTCCAACACAAAAAGCTGTAATGTCAACTAATCCTCACTGCCACATGTAGACACAGTTGTCCAGGCATACTGGAGGCACATAAGATTAAAGAAAGACACTTCATTTGCATTCATCATGGGTGCCATCCATAGAATGAAAACAAAATTAATTTGTAGGGTATTTTGTATACAGTGACCTTAAATCCCTACCTTTACAACCTATTATATATGCTAACAGAAGATGCCAAGGCCCACTCATCTGGGACAATGACAACAGTGAACAGGGAATCATGTATTCAACTTACAAAAGCAGAATATAATCAAATGAACTTTCCATATATCATAAAACAAAAAAAAAAATATGCCACGGGCAGAGTGACAAAGGTGAAGAAGTCTGAGATTTCAGACCAAGTGAGAAGCTACTGACAATTTAAAGTACATAAAATGTATCAGCCCTGGGGAAACATAATGCTGACTATGCTGCCCCTATTTACCTTTCCGAGGCACCCTTAACATATGCAAGTCTAGCCGTAATATATTTCCTATATACAGTATATAGGTTCTGCTCTATGGAAACCTTTTATTCAGATAGCTGCAAAAGTGATGTGCCCGCATCCCTTCTGTGTACATCTTCAATTCAGCAGCTGGAATGGTGGCCAGTTGATCTTTCAGCAGTAGAAGTGAGGCAGATAGGGAGAGGGAAAGTGTAAGTATGTGTTTTTTTGTGCAGAATTGACAGTATTGGCTATATAATCAGCGTAAATATGCTTTTCATGTGTGTTGTTACATAACTACACTAATATATACCTCATTTTCCCTTTAGCCAATAATAGAATTAGATGTTTAATATGCAGATCACTGATTAGGTTCCATCTTTGGCCATTGCTTTCATGTGGAATAGAAAATGCAGTGCATTGATATTTATTTTGGATAAAGATTTTCAAGTGCTATACCCAAATGCAACACAAGAGGGACTGTGTTTAGAGCACTGGGGATGGTCCTACAAGCAGATGATACAGACTGTTGATCATAAAGGTCTATTTTACGTTTTGGTTGTTTGGAATCTGTTATTTAAAAATACAGTACACTGTAGATTTGTTGACATAAAGTTATTATTTTAAATAGCAACTTTTTATGGAAGTATTTTTGAATTGATTTGGTTTGTTACTAAGTCATATTTGCGTTATTTTTTTTTGTCTTCTTGCCTTTTTGTTAGGATAGACCTTATTCAGTTTTGATCCATGTCCCCATATTTTTACATGTGACTTCATATGCACATTTTTGGGGAAGAGAAGTGGTAATGATATAGTGATGCCACATACACTCAGTCATTCCTTAAATAGCATAATAGTGCGGTGCTAATATGGTTGCCACATTTTGGGGCAGAGAAATTCAGGCAGAGGGCAGGTGACATCAGGGGAGAAGCAGTGCCATTTCAGGGGCGGGATAGTGCCATCAGGGGGTTGGGCGGTGCTATGTACTATGATACGATTAATGAATCGCTGATCATTCACTTCAGAGTGTTGTCCAGATTTCCTATTGGAAAAATATCATATACATTTAGTAGAGATGAATGTGAAAAAATGTCAGGAAAGAAGCATCTGTACAAAGGATAATAAAGGATAACAGTTTTATAAAAATGAAAGCTGTACTTTTTTTTAGTAAAGGGGAGCTTTTAGCTACAAGAACCAATGTAGATATCTAGATAGAACTGAAATAAGTAATGACAAGTAAAGGAGTGAACATATAAAAAAATCTGTACCAGATAGGTGATCATGCTTGTTATCACATAACACAAGCATGGCTGTACAAATGTTTTGTTCACCTTTGCTGTTAGAAAATTAATTCTCAACGTCCCTTTCCCTCAAACCAAAAACGTGACTGTACAGGGAATTTCTCTTAGGAAATAGAAAAGTGGAAATATTGGATACAAAAATTATAGTATAAAAAAGGTTTGATAAAATTGCTATTTGGCATTCTTGTAAATGCAATATCTTATTTATTGAGTAGCAAACCTTATATGCGGAATCACAATACAGATTATGCCCAATTGTACTTAGGTTGCTTGTCTCAAAGTAACTCACCATCCTAATTATTCACCTTCATGGTGTGAAACATATTTGAGTTGTTAATTGTGGAAAGTCATAGGCCCCACATTTGTGCATAAGAGATCATTGCTTTGTGTAAAATAGCAGTTTTAAACTATTTTGAATTAAACCTCAAATTGTTCTTGTTGAGTTTTTAAGGGTAAAACTCAAATTTGTAGAGGGAAAATAACGTTTAATTGTTAGAGATTTATTATACCCAAAGCTGCTAAAAATCCAAATCCTATAATACTCCATCTAAAACCTGTTGCTGTCATCTAGAAGTCAATAGCAGATGTCCCTGAAGATGTTTCTTAACACCATGATCTGTGCTGGTTTTCTGTCCGATAATCCGATAAATTCAAATCGTTGCACCAACAATTTGATAAAGTTGAGTTTTCAGAGTGTCAATTCTATAAAAGTCTAACAATTTGAATTGACTCATGAATTTGCTGACTTTTTTTGTACTGCCATTTTTGAAAAGAATTATTGATAAATTAGTTAAATTTCAGAAACCTGAATTTTAATTCACTGTTTTTGCAAAACTCAAATCGCAGTAGGAGCTTGAATTTGAATATTGATATATCTGGCCCTTAGTGGTGCCTGACTTCTAATGCAAAGAGCTTTAGTACAGGGAGAACATTTTTTCTCTCTATTACTCAACAATTAGGCAATTTCATACTTACTCACTTTTAGCAGTAAGACTAAAGTCTGATGAGCTTGCCAAATGATTAGATCCATGCTACCAGAAAATAGGAATGAGGTAGTGAACACCAGAACTTTAAGATGTTTAAGAAAAGAAAATAGATTCTACCAATAAACTAAACCTTTAAAACCCAGTCAAAAATTGTGCGGAATATTTATTCATCCCAAATTAATAGTAATGACTAATAAACATGTAAGATTTTTTTATGTGTGGACAAAAAAATAGACCTTAAAAAAACTATTAGAGAGGCACCTCCTTATATCGTCCATATTTGCATTTTCTTTACAATTTTAGCTTTACTCAATTAGATTTCTGGTATACAGGCATTAAGAATTTTCTGTGGGATTTGCTCAAATACCATATTATGATATGACACTACTATTGTTGCCTGGTTTGACCTTTAAAAATCAAATGGTTTACTCATGGAACAGTATTGGTGCAAATAATTTTAAGACTACCTTTATTCTGCTTTGAAAATCATTATTTCATTCACTATGCAACCCAAATATCCACAGAGGACCAAATAGGTTACTGGTGAATGTGTGTTTATTTAATCTTTCTAGTAGTTTAGAAAAAGAGAGAAGGGTGGCATTTAATCACTGCTAGGGATGTAGCGAACGTCGGAAAAAAAGTTCGCGAACATATTCGCGAACTTGCGCAAAAATGCGAGCGGTTCGCGAACGGTTCGCGAACCCCATAGACTTCAATGGGAAGGCGAACTTTAACATCTAAAAAAGACATTTCTGGCCAGAAAAATGATTTTAAAGTTGTTTAAAGGGTGCAACGACCTGGACAGTGGCATGCCAGAGGGGGATCAAGGGCAAAAATGTATCTGAAAAATCTGCCTGTGTGTGCTTGGAAGAGATAGTGTAGGGGGAGAGCTGTTAGTGATTTCAGGGACAGATGATAGTAAGTTTGCTGGCTAGTAATCTGCTTGATACTGCTCTGTATTGGAACAAAAAAATAAATAAAAGCAGTCCTTACAAGGACTACTGTTATTGCAGCAGTCAGCAGATGAGATCAGAAGCAGGACAGCTGCCCACTGCAGCTACATACAGAGCACTGCAGTAGAAGGTAGATTACTAGCCAGCAAAGCTACCTAAGCTTAAATGTCCCTCAAACCCCTGCAGACTTCTGTCCCTCCAATAACAGAGCAGTATCAACACGATTACTAGCCAGCAAACTTTCAACTGTCCCTGAAATCACTAACAGGCAGCAGCTCTCTCCCTACACTATCTCTTCAGCACACACAGGCAGAGTGAAAAAAACGCTGCAGGGCTTCGGTTTTTATAGGGAAGGGGAGTGGTCCAGGGGAGAGCTTCCTGATTGGCTGCCATGTACCTGCTGGTCTGGGGTGAGAGGGCAAAAAAAAGCGCCAACAATGGCGAACCCAAAATGGCGAACGTCGCGCGACGTTCGCGAACTTCCGGCGAGCGCGAACACCCGATGTTCGCGCGAACAAGTTCGCCGGCGAACAGTTCGCGCCATCTCTAATCACTGCCACTATCAGTATGAGAAAAGCAGAAAGCTGGTCGCTATAATATAAACACTCACTTCTGCAATCAGAAAATACCGCATATTAATACATTACTTTAGTATATACATAATAGAGAGTTTTCTTTATTCTGCTGCTTGAAAATTTACCTATAGCATTCATTTGAATCATTATTTTAATAATACAGTATAATACATACTTTTTTTCATTAATGCATTGCTGTAGACCACAGTGAATTTGGAAAAACTAATAATATGTAAACTTAATTAACCCTTGCTTACAGTATTTACTGTTATGGTAGTTAAAAAATATTGGTGAGCTGGACTGAAGTCATCCATGTCACCTATAAGGTCAAAGTGCAAACTCATTTATAGCCACAAAGCCATATTGTCTCATGGTAACATGAACTGAGAGCGTTCAGCAAGGCAGACATCCAGACTGTAGCTATTGCCCTTGGATCTCCTTTAAGTGTGACTGCAAAAGTGTTAATGATGGAAAGGTGCCATAAGCAAACACAGAGATTTCCATAGCGAACCTAATGCACCGAGGTTGTATGCATGTATTTTTTTTATCAGTAGCTGAATATTATACTTGTAGTGTTTCACATTTCAACAAACAGCTCCACAGTATTTACTTCTCACTTTTGAAAGTATGGCTTTGCTCATATAGAAGGCAAAGGAGCTTTATGTTAATTGAATCTGAAATACAACGTGCAATCGGCACTCATCTACTGGCAAATGTTTTCCACCTAAGGTGTGAAAGAGGATTATAGACTAAACATTTAAATGTGTAATTGCTGCATTTAATTAGAGAAAAAACAAGCAATTGTTGTCTGTGAAGGACTAATTTAAGTTCGACTCCCACAAGCACGGCTTGATTTTGGATTTATTACAAAGTGTTTATAGTCTTTGACCTAATGTATTTACTTCAGTTCATTTATTTTTGTGTGTGTGTAAATTAGTATAACTGTATGTTTAATGTTCTGATTTAATACATATCATTTTTTGACTGGGGCTTTGAGAACATTAAAATAATATTAGAATAGCACTACTAATGTCAGATTTAAAAATGACCTAGTTCATAGGTGTTCCTTTTAGCTGTATTGACTATTGACACATTAAATGAATATCTAAGGACATATGACTGAAACAAAATAAACATAAATACAGAAAGAGTAAATCATCTTTTAGAAAGAGATGCCATAGCTTTATCTGGTTTCTTTGTTTTTAGAAGCAGTATAAAAGTATGTTGTATTACCCTTGTCAAGTAGCAAGCTTAAAGGGCCAGTAACAACATCCAATGAAGATATATTTGCTTTATGTACAGCTTATTAGGTAATTTACAAAATCCCCCATAGCACCTTATAAAGCGGTGCATCAACGGAGCACTTGTGGCAGGCTGCAGACAAAGCCCTGTTCTTAATACATGTCATAGGGCAGGTGATAAGTACAGGGACCCGCTACATGATGCTTCCACCAGCACTCCCTAATATGCATACCTGAATGATGCACTAGTCAGGACTTGTGCTACTCTCAGTCTTCATTAGGGAGGTGCTTGCACCCTGCCCATGTTTTGTAAATGTCCCTTTATATGTGCAACCAGCACTTTTTCCTGTTGATTTTTCCAATATTGATATACCATAAACTGAATTTGAGCCTCTGAAGCAAAAGCACAGTTTTTCCCAGTGAAACAAGAGTATTTGAATGTCAAGAAAAGTCTTTTGATGTTACTGGTCCATTAATAGCAAGAAGGGACTGTTTGATCAAATATGGAAATGTGGAAATCATGAAGGATTCCCATCAATTTAATATTTCAAGCATCAAAAAATATAAAAAAATGAAAAGATATATATAGATTCCCAATTTGTTCGAAACTTTCCTGACTGGCAGAAGCATTTTCATGCCTGGAATTTTTTTTAAAGAATTGACATATGTATCAAAGCTGATAAATGTCAGTTCCAGGGCCAAATTTACATAGCGGGCACCCCTAGGCCTGCTGATGTTCCCTCCCTATTCATGCAAATTTTCATCATTGGGACTGGAAAAATAGGATTGGAACATGGGAAATGTAAGCTATCTTATCTTCTGTGCATTCCCAGTGTTTCTGAACCAATGTGGATGTGGTTGGGCAGCATGCCACCCCCTAAAATCCCCCTAAAATCCCTAGGCCTTTCCACAAACCCGGCCTGGTCAATTCATAAGAATGTGTTTGACTGCTTTGAGGAGCCCGGGGGCCGCCATGCTGCTCAGCAGAAGTGCTACAGTGCACCCTTCTAAATCCTGTAAATTACATGCGGGAGAACGAATTCAAACAATTATTTTCCATGCTAGAATTAATTGTTCCAGAAGGGAACATACATTGTTAAAAGACTCTGGGTTATTTACTAGAATTTGATTTTATATCATTCTTTCAATTAAAAAAGCATGATAAAACCGCTATCCCTGATTTTACCTTATTTATCATCGACTAAATTTGATTGGGAAAAAACTTGATAAAATCAATTGATAACCAGAATCGTACAATTTTTTCGGACTTTTCTCCTTTTTGCCCAAAAACCCAAATATTTTTTGTTATTAGGCTAAACCCAGCGCAAACCACAATATCCTCAAATTGGGATAGGGACATCTCCTATTGACTTATACAGGACCTCGACAGGTCTGAGATGGTGGATTTTCAGATTCTGTTTTTTTGCAGCATCAGCATTTATATAAATATATATAAATAAATCTATAATCACCACTATGGTCAGAGATCAAAAATTTGATAGAGCTCTTCACACATGTTGCAATCCCATTAGACATACAAACTTTTTTACTGGGGAAACCATGGGAGGGGTTACCCAAGTGTACGCAGATATTAGTGAATCAGGTTTTAATGGCAACACGCATATCGATTGCGTGTAAGTGGAAGACTAACTCTGTACCCACTAGAAAGGAAATTGAGCAGAGAATAGAATGCAATAGGAGATTTGAATACAGTATAGCTTTTATTCAAAACAATGTTACACGTTATATGAAGATTTGGTCCATGTGGGAATTACACCATCTATAACCATTCTGTGTGGCTTTCTTTTGGGAGCGGTTCCCTATGTTATATAGAGCCCTATGTTTATATCAATCTTCTGGGCCCCTCTTTCTCCAGATGGCTAATAGAGAACGTTTAGATGTGTGATTGAGATAGCCTGGAAAGGAGTTTGCTAAAGTACTTATCGAACACTGTTGACTGTACTGATGTACTATTACAACTGCTTTGTATGCTGAGATATGCTGTACCGAAATCTTGTTCTTTGTTTCCTTTTTTTTTTCCTTCTGTATATTTCCATACTGCCTTTTTTTTCTCTGTAAAAAATAATAAAAATATAAGTTACAAAAAAAAATCTATAATCAAATTTTGTCCCAAAACCCCCCTTAATATTGTTAAAGGAATAGAAATGTCAATTAATAAAAGTAGGTTAAAGGAATTCAAATATAATGTACTGTTGCCCTGCACTGCTAAAACTTATGTGTTTGCTCCTGTGTAAGAAATAACTAGGGATGTAGCGAACTGCCGATTTGGTGTTCGCGAACGCCGTTTGCGAACACCGGCAAAAAATGCGAACGTTCGCAGACAGTTTGCGAACTTCGAACACCCGCTAAAATCGTTCGATTCGAACGATCGAAGGATTTTAATCATTCGATCGAAGGATTTTCATTCGATCGAATGCTAAAATCATTCGAATCGAACGATTAGAACGATTTTTAGCGTTCGATTGAATGAAAATCATTCGATCGAATGCTTACAATCGTTCGAACGAATGGAAATCGTTAGATTTTTAGCGGTCGAAGGAATTCGAATGGTCGAATGGTCGAACGATTTTTATTCGAATCGAACGCGAACTCAAAATGCGAACGTTTGGCGGACGCGAACGGTCGAAGTTCGCGCTAACTAGTTCGCAGCAGAACAGTTCGCTACATCCCTAGAAATAACTCCACTGTATGGATGCCTCCATGACTGCACAGTAGATTATTTATATAAACTATAATAGTCTGTAGAAAATACACCAACACACATCTGTGAACATAAAATTGTTGTGTTTGGTTATCTAGAACTTTAAATTTGTCTACTGAAAAAATTCCAAAACTTAAGAATCCTGAACCAATGGCTGGATTTGGAGCATCAATATCATTTTGTAAACAGTGCTTTATGCATAAACGTAAAACAGTGCAACTATCTTTAAAACATTTAAGTATGTGTGTTAGGGTTTGAGCAGTTTATATTTCCAAGTAATCTCTATCCAGAATATTTTTAACAAAGTGACTCTATCTTTTACATGTGGCAGATTTCAATGTGGAATACTTGCATCTCAAGTTGAATACTATTTGTATAGGGCAGCAAGTGAATAATGGGTGACTGTTAAATAAAACATGATTTAACAAGTTTTAGACTTTTAGAAACTTAAGATGTTCATCAACATTTGTCTGAACCCAATGTTAGACTGTTGGACTGTGTTTTGGATACGCTGATTAATAAAAGATGATGCCTCAGGAAGGAAGCTTAGATCTTTGAAAACACTGACAAAAAAATGCAGAACGGAATCTACATATGAAAGGATCCAGTAAAAGTAAACTCATTTACTATGAAACACTTGGCTAACGGTTTCCTATGTTATATGAATGGAAAGCATTGGCCAGAAACTGGCTAAAAAATACTGAATTAATTTACAAAGATTGAGATAGTTTTTCTTTCAAGTTTGAAACTTTATACATTTCCTCTTTGGGTTTCTTCAATAAGGTTTCTAAATATTGCAGGCTTGTACCTTTAGTTTCCATTTTTGACACTGACCAACCAGATATTGTTTTTTTTCCAGAAAAAAATTTCTTGTTAAAATGGCCATCAAAATGTATATCAAAGAGAGGAAAACAATAAAAAGTATACATTTCAGGCACAACTAACTATTGTGTTAACTTTTAACAAGAGAAAGAAAGGAAAGAGGGAATCTCACTGGGCCACGCCTTTACACTCATTTGCCATCACATATATGTTTGGCACTGCAGTGCAATACTAGAGTTTGCTATTTAATTGTGTGGTGCTGAGACACTATGGAAGTAGCAGGCACTATTTTTCTTATGAAACACTGGGTTTGGGTTTTGTTTATGCTTAAGCTTTCTGTATGCGGAACTAAGACATCACTTCCATGTTGCAAGTATTGTGCAAGCTAACTTTTCAGGCAGCTCTGCAATGATTTGTTTTAACTTATATTGCTTCATTTGATGTTTAGAGTCTGCTATGATGATGATAATACTATGCAACATATCATCCTGTATAAGAAGCAGCCATCTCTATTCACAATTTACAATTTCAGCAGCATTTTGTTGTGCCCAGTATGATTGTCTAATTGTTTATATGAAAACTGTGTCACTTGTAGAATTAGGCACATCAATTACAACATACAGCTTAATTTGTATTCCTAATAAAGATAATGTTTTGAATTCAGCATTACCTTTGAAGCTATTTTAGAACAACAGTTAACTTTTTTTTTAATCCACATTGTACAGTTTCGGGAGAATACTACTCTACTTTTCACATACATCCAAATTGTGTATTTATGGAGACATTTGTGCTAATCTGACTAAAGAACACCAAACTAAAGATGTTACAGATGCACAAAAACAGGCAAAGTTCTTACATATGCATAACAACTGAATGATGCACTCTGTAGAAAAGAAAAGATCCATAATGTTAAACACCTAGAAAAAAAATCTACAGTATAGCCAGGGTAGAAATATTTTTTATAGCCAGGGAAGAAATATTTTTTAGGGTCAACTCTACAACTGATTTCAATATGCTGTGGTTATATTGCAGGACTACAAATACATATTTTTTAATTAAAGGGGTGGTTCACCTTTAAGATAACTTATAGTATTTTTTAAGTTCAGGAATTTTTGCAGCAATAAAAATATCTTAAAGGGATGCACATTATGTCATAAAAACCCAACATATTGTTTGGGTGTTCCAGCTACTTTTTACTATTGTTTTATCAAGACGCCATTTTTTATTTTTTCGCTTCATAAAGAAAAAAAAATGCTCTTCAATTCTGAATTGATGAATTTCGATGTACTTCAATATGATAGATACTATTGAGCCTTTAGGTAGACTTTTCACAGTCAAATCCTTGATTAAAAAGTTTGGAGCAGTTATTTTAGCAGTATTGTACATTTTTCTGCCAGAACAATGTTTAGTTAGCAGTTAATAACTAGCTGTCTGGACTTCCTCAGAATAAACATGCTAAATGTTTCATCACATATGTTCTATTCAATTATACTTGTCATCAAATGTTATTATTTAAAGCATAATATATTATTCACCACAGGCACGTATGATTGATGTTGAAAAATCCATTATGTATTTAATTAAGACAATGTTATTCTTTCTAGATAATAAGGAGCTTTACAGTCCAGTTGAAAAAAGCAAATAAAGTACCGTTCAAATCAGAAGTCCTTGGGTAATTTGACAGTATTAAAAGTTCATGGAATACATACACAAATACACAAAGAAGGTAACTGAGTCTATATTATATAAGCAACTGTATATTGCATATCCTTAAAAAAGAAATATAATCCCAATGTAATTGGACAATGTGTAATTTGTAAGTAATGCTTGTGTCATTATTAAAAATGTAATAGCACTACTTAATTTTCCCTTGTTTATGACAATTATGCATTGCATTATTTGTCAAGCATCTGATTGGTTTTCTTCACAATAATGTACAGGCTTACATTATTGGTAGCCCTTATTACATTGGGTAGCAGCTAGGCTGGGGGGGAGGTCTATGTAGGGTAGGAGGTAGGGTTTTTTAACTTTAGGGGTTAGTTCTCCTTTAATTGCAAAGTTCTCTAGACTAAAGATGACAGGGTTCTCCTGCATGGCATTTCCACCCCCCAGAAAATACAATTGGCCAGATTCAAATGAATGAGAAAATGTTATTTTATGGTTTATCACACGAAAATTTCTGGGCAAAATTCAATTTGAGGAGAGAAAAAACTTTACTCCTAATTCATTTCAATAGACCACATAGACTTTTAGTTTTCATGTGCTAAACAGCGAGATACATTTTTCTCATTGAACTGCATTGGGCTCTATGGGATAAACTAGAAATTAATTACGAGATACATTTTTTTTTAGAATCTGGCCCAATATCTGAAGAAAGTGGGTTTTTGTTTTCCAATTGTGATGTGCAGAAAAATATTGCATTTGCCGGAAAATAGTTTGGTAATATATTTAATCATAAAGAATGCTAAATAGAAAAATAGAAAAATCCACAGAGTGTTTTGCTAATATCCCTTATGGAAAGTACATTTGTGAAAGCCATGATACTTTTATAATGTAGTATTAAAACTAAAATTGCCTTGTTGTAAACTTCTACTTCTTTGGTAAATGTGTGTATATATTTGGAGTATGTGTATACAGCTGCAGTCTGTTATGCTATTATACATAAATAAAACTGTTTGGGTCTTGCCACCGGCACTTCAAATAGTTAGAAACGTATGCCCTTCATGATAATGTTCTACAAAAATAATAATACAATAATATTCTACAAAACATTTGGAGTATAAAGGTATACAAGTACTATAACAGTTTCCACAACATGTATACTTATTTTTATCACCAAGAATATGAGATCCCTCAGGTTTCAGAGGTAACAACAACATGCAGTGTAGGGGACCCTTCTTCAAAAGCACTTTCCCACAGGCACATGCTGAGAAGAGAACCCTTTGAAATAGAGGCTCAATATATCTCCGCTGATCTAGTTATGTTGTTTCCTGTTGAAGCAGTGACACCCTTTTGAACCATGAAGGAATTTATTTTGAGCCATAAGAATCCAGTGTAAGCGTTAAGGCCAATAACTAATGAGTGCAAATATAAAAAAAAACAGGAGAAACATTTAAATACATCTGGATATGACTTCACATTTTAGACTCTTTGACTGATGTCATATTTCATCAAAGTAATGAGATGCTGGCTCGTGTGATTTTAACATCTTATGCCACAAACTGTGTGTAGAGATGCAATATGAAATTTACTGCACATGAGAAAATGTAGATTCAGCACTGAAATGGGCAATACATGAAAATTAACAGCTTTCCTGATCTGAACTTATGTTTCTCATGCTCTTTAGATTTTAGTGGGGTTAGTCTTGTGTTGTTTGCACCCTAGGGATTAACATCTGTGTAAATGTAATATTGTAAAGAGAGTGAGCTGATGAATTCATGAATTGTTCTCAATGACATTAGCTGACACATTGCCTTGGACCAATCTTTGTTGCAGGTGCACTGACCACACACTAATTGGAAGGATTATTTTCATAACGTTCTGTGTAGTCTGCAAGGTCTTTGGTAAAATGCAGAATTGTTTAAAACAGCTGTTTTCTGCTATGTTTTCACAAAGTCCCCAAATTAAACATCTCAATAAGAGGTGTTTTAAGTGTTTATTTTCAAGGCAAAAATATGCAAAGCTTCCAGCACTTGGAAATATATTGCCTATCACTTATAAATTGTGGCCAGAGCTGTGAAATGGACAGTAGCTGACTCTGGTTAGTTAAATTGATATACATATATATATATATATATATATATATATATATATATATATATATATATATATATATATATATATATTTAGAAATATATATATATTTAGAAATATGACTATCCATACACATATATATATTTATGTATAGTCATATTTCTAAATACTTATATCATTACTGTAACTAGAAAATTATAGTTCTGAAATAAAATAGCTACTGACCACATCTGGATTTTCTTTTGCTAGCCTGAAATTATTTCCTGGGATAATTTGGAATGTCAAATGAAATGTTTATGTTTATGTAAAAAGAATATGCTGTTATTAAAAATGATTTATTATTCAATAAAATGGCAGCTGGGACTTTAACAACTGATTTTATGTAGTGTGTATTTTTAGGCATAGTACATGCTAATTATCTGCTTTGTGACTATACTGCTGGGCAACAGATCTGGTTATACAGTAACTTGCATTTTCCAGGCTTCAAAGCATAAAGGAACATAAAATGACCTGGAAGTTAAAGTATGAATATGCTGATAATAGAGGGCAATATCCATAGGAAAAAAGTCAAAGCTAATAAATATTATAATAAAATTACTTAGTTAGATATATACTGTAATTCTAAAAACATAAACCCTTTGTGAACTTTTAGGTGCAGATTTATCAAAGTGTGAAATTAGAGCTCACTGCAGTAAAATTCTGCCACTCTCTATTCATTCCTACAAGATTGTTAGAAGCATATTTAACAATGGACAAAAGTTAGAGTTTACCATTTGATAAACATACCTCTAAAAATCCCATAGAAATTAACAGAGAATGGTGGAAATTTAATATTGAGAGGTCTAATTTCACACTTTGATACATTTGCCCCTTCAAGTATTATTTTAAATGTAACATCTTGTCTCTTAAATGTAACATCTTCTGGTGGGACCTGCTCAGTTACAAAACAGCCCAAGCAACATTTGCTGTATTATAGTTTGTTTATAATTATTTCCTGTCATAGGCACACTACCAGAAGCTACAGTTAATTTCATGAGTAACCTATTAACCTACCAAACATAGGGAGAATAAACTTTATAGAGTTGGGGGCAGATTCCCAGCGTGACGTCATTTCGGAACTTCACCAATTTCCTAATTTTGCCGGTTAGGCAATTTGCCCCATAGTGTCCAGGCTGGAATAGAACCAAGGGGCAAATTCCCAAAAACAGCGAAAATCCGGCAGGTACAGCTTTGTACCCATCGCAACACTTTGCCAGGTGTAAATTCGCTAGGACAGCGCCAATTCACTAAAGTGCAAAGTTGTGTCCAGGCCGCCGAACGCTGGCAAATTTTCACTTTTGTTACTTAGTCAAAAAAAGCGAAGATGTACTAGCGTTGCCTAATTTGAATACGGCGGGAAAGTCCAGGGAACCTTAATAAATAAAATAGAGTTGGTATAATGCCCTACACATGAGCCCAGTGTATAGATTATGTTCCATATGTTAGAAAATGGAGGGGGGAATCCGGGTTACACAAATAAAATTTTACGGACCGTTGCAGGCTATCAAAAGGCTATCAAAAAGAAAAGACGCCATTGTTTTTTGGGACGTTTTTGTACTAAAAATTGAGGAAATCCTATGCACTCCATTGCACTTCGCCTGGTCTGAACTGGCAAAGGCAAGTCTGGCGAATGAGGTATCGTTCAGTAAAATCGCTTGGCGTGAAGCAATGCTAGCATCTATCTCCTTCACTAGCGAAGTGACGCCTGCACCCATTAGGAAATTGGCAAAGTTCCAAAATGACGTCATGCTGGCGAATTTTCATTAGCGTTAGTCACTTTTTTCCTGTAGGGAATCTGTACCCAAGACTCTAGTGCTATGAAGTAGCAACACAAACCCTGTGACACAGTATAGTTTATGCTTTTTTAAAAATGTTTTCAATTCAAGTTTTTTTCGAGATTTCCTAGACCCATTGAAAATGATGAGTAGAATATGAATTTGCTGCTTTTGGGTTTTTTTTTATTTGATCATGTTTTTAGGTTTAAATTTGTTAATAAGCTAACATTAGAGTTTGGTTAAATTTGGAGTTTATTTGAATAAAAATAAACTGTAAGATTCACAAGTTACAATTTTGATAAATGGTCCTTTAAGTAGAGTTGTAGTGTCACAAGTACAACTACATCAATAATACTTTCTTGAGCATGGATGTGAATTACAAAATCAAACAATAACGTCTTAAATCTTTATGATTGTGGTATCATTTAGAAAGTTTTTCTGATTTCATTATTTTTATGAATCCTAAATCATCACCAACAATTATTTTTACTCAAGTGAGTTGACTGCATAGGTGCAAGACGCACCGGGACATTTCTCCATACTCTTACCTCCTGGTGTGTCTCTCCTGGCTTCTGGGGTGCAGGCGCGCGATTCCAATGACGTCACATGTTCTCGTCTTGCACAAGTGACGCCGAACTGCAAGATACAAATTTTTGGCACCAATTCTCCTTTAAAATTGCCTTCCTCTATTTTAACAGTGCCCAAGCTGGCTTCTGTTTACAGAACCTGATGAAGCATTAATTACTGTTGGAATTTCCTGGTTTTTGACTTCTGCCTGTTTTGACTTCGATTCTTGTCGCCTACCTCGACCGTTTTGCCTGTTTTGTGACTACGCCTTGCCTAATCCTTGCCCGTACCTCTTTATGGACTTATTTCTATCAAACACACCAATTCCTTGTTGGTTCCGCAGCAGAAAGCCCAGGCCTCAAAACGGCCTTCTAAGGACCATTATAAAGTTATAAACGTTAAAAAAACTGCAATTAAATAATTAAATTACAGGTTTATAATTCCAGCATACACTATGGGGGTTATATATCAAAATCAAAATTTTTCTGATTATTTTAAAAAGTCAACCAAACTAGAATCCACCTTCTACCTTATTTATTATTAAAAAAGCTTGATTTTATTGGATGGGGGAAAAACTCATTAAAATCGAGCGAAAATCGAAATCATACAAATTTTTTCAGATTTATTAGGGTTTTTTTAGATTTTCGCCCAAAATAGTAGATTTGGGCTTTTTGCTGTATTGGGCTTTAATAAATCTTGAAAAATTTGAGAAAAGAATTAAGTTTTGCCCCAAAAAGCCTGACTGGAGTTTAGTAAATAACCCCCTAAATGTTTGTCAACTAAATGTTTTTTTTTTGCATGGCAGTTGTACCTCTGATAGTACACGAATGTGATCTGTTATTTGGAAACTAATTATCCAGAAAGCTCAGAATTACAGTAAGGCCATCTCCCATAGACTCCACTTTAATCACATAATTCAGATTTGTAGAGATAATTTAGTTTTTCTCTGTAATAATAAAACTGTAGCTTGTACTTGATCCAAACTAAGATATAATAAATCCTTATTGCAGGCAAAACAATCCTATTAGGGTTAATAAATGTTTCAGTGATGGAAAAGACCTCTTATCTGGAAAAAGCCGGGTCCTGTGCATTCTGGATAACAGGTCCCTGTATAATAAAAAAAGATAAAATCCATTGTGTAGAAAAGGTAAATATGCCATTAGAACACATTGTTACTGGAGTTCGTTTGGGCCCAACATGTCATATTGTAGTGTACAGAATATTGTTGTTAGATCACCAGAAATAATACCCAATAGTTATTTTATCAGGTAGCAGGTGTTTGAATGTGGTTACATGCAAAGGGGATCAAAGCACACATATGACTTTTCCATAAACAGGTGTAGCTTTATGTTATCTGTTTGATGTAACATTATTTTATCACAAAAGTAAGAATAAAATGAACATGCAATAAATATTCTACTATACTGTTTATGAAATTTGCCATTAATATGTGTCCATTTCCTCAATGTCCAAACTAAAAGCAGGTGTTTTTGATACTTTTATTTTTTCCTCATACACACACACACACACAAACAATTTATTTGCCTGTAGTCATGGGATTGTATTTATGAGATCAGAAAGTTGGAAAGGCTGTAAATAACAAAATTAATCACATCTGTAAATTATGGTTGTAATCCTGCATACACTTCAGAGCTAAAACATTAGCCAATTTTTTTAGATGCTGCTAAACTTGTATCTGCCAACACAATCTCCATCTGTAAATAATTGCTATTTTAACTACTAGAATAGTATATAGAGCTACATTCTTTGTTGAAAGAGAATTTTTCCCTTTCATTCTACAAAATGACATAATCTGCACAGAAACAGAAACTGAAAATCCTCATTAGAACTGCATTAATGTAGTTTTATTGTCTCAGCTAATTAAAAAAGTGCACCAATATGTACAAAAAGAATTTGATAAGCCAAAGTTAGAAGGCAAGGAGGATGTGTTAGAAATTACATTTCCAGAAACAGGTATTGATTATACATCTACCCATATGTGGCAAATCTACAGCTGACACAAGAAATTTCATTGATCAACAGCCAGCTTAACAGGAAATTTTTTCAAAAGTCTAGATACATTAATGAAATCTCGACTTAAACGTAAACGTAGATTACAATTTATCTGACATTTAACAATTTTTCACATATTCACTTGTGTTTTCTTCGCTCAATCAACTCAGTAGCTCACAGTTGTCAAGAACCATTCTATTTAATTCTGTTAATAAAGACACAGTAGGCTTACTTGAGAATTCCTGAGTGGGGTTAGAAAATACATTCAATGTAAGCACAACCTTCAAACTTTCTAGTAATGTGTAGAAGCAGCTCAAATTCCAAATGATCCAATAAAATATTATGTTTGTCTGTTAGCATGTAAACTACAAGTTCCTTTCAGTTAAATTCAGAATGTAGTAACATTGTAAATAGATATCAATTTATGATATAGTGCAGAGACATAAGGACCTCAGGCAAAACATAACTTTTATTTCATTTTGATATCTATAAACAATGAACTACACAGACAGGCTAATTTATTATGCACAAGGAAGGTGAACTGAGCCACCATTTATCATATTTTGCACCCTCCCAGTTAGTGAGAATCTACAGATACAGGTATTTGCAGTAGAAAATGGAGACCCAAGGCCTGTGCTCCCCCATGAATACTGTACTGTGAGTGGTGTAAGTGCTGTATACCGCAGCACTGATGTGGTGTACAAGCGCTTCAGTGATTTGATGAGGGGTATTCGCAGAAAGTTTGTGGCGAGGAGAGAGAGGATGCAGAAGGCAGGTGGAGAGCCTTCTGGAAGTTGTGGATGAAGAGGTCTGTGGAGGGGTAGCAAGCGACTACCTGGTCTCAGAGAGGAGACACGTTTATTGTCCCAAACCCATGTTCTCAAAAATGTGATCACAAAAATGAGGCCCCTATTTGATGTGCCTTGAGACTTTCCCATCTGCAAAAGAGCTATAGGGGAATGTCAAAAAAAGCATTTTTAAAAAAAAAAAAAAATAGCACAGCAATAGAGATGCCTTAGGATTTATCATTCAATATAAGAGACAATATCTGCGTGGGAGGCCACAAGCTTGCTAGCTTCTTTTCTGCCTAATTTGTCCTCTCAACGCAACGATGCTCTCCGCCAAAGGCTCGGTATGGCCCGTATTGATGGCCATCTAGCTGACCTGAGGCGAGAAGTAGTTGCATTGAGGGAGTGTGCAGAACAAAGGAGGCTGGATAGAGAGTGCCAGCATCAGGCACACATGGATGCTGAGGCGCAGTGACTGGCAAGTGAGGAGGGCGAACAGATGCTCTGCTGGCACTCCTGCAGCATGCTCTGCATGCACCTGGCTATGCCTCTGCCGGGTCTGCTGAAGGGTCAGTTCCTGGTCCCTCTTCTCAACCACAACCCCTACCTGCTGCCCAACAGCCTAGGGCAAGGGGGCGTGGAAGGGGCCTGAGGAAGGGGGTCCCATCCTGACAGTCGGCCTGCAAAAAAGCGCAAGTAGGTCTCCTATCTGTGTCCCTGCTTTTGCTTAGCAGCCTTTAGTGAGCAGACCTCTTCACTTATTTGCTCCCTAGCCACAAACTAAATGAATGCCCTTATTCACAACTCACAACATCCACTACCTGATCCCATTGTAGAAAACCTCATCAACCCAAGCTGAATTCTCCTCACTGAGGGGCCCACAGTAATATCTATAGGCATCCTCCCAAATAACATCTGGGAAGCACTATTAAAATCCAAGTGCAATCTAACATCTGTATTTAACTTATGCACAATTACAAATAGTGCGCCACTATAACATCTATTGGTGGCCTCCGGAATAAAATCTTGGAAGCACTATTAACATCTGTAATGTGTGTTTGCACAATAGTGTTGTGCCATATGTTGCTGATGCTCAAAACATACATATATGGTTAATAAATGGTAGACACAATAACCTGGAGGACTGTGTTGGTAACTACAGAAAATGCAAGCAGCTATTACATGATCCATGCATCTCCCTACTTTCACTCACATGAATGACCAATAAAATGTGTGACGACATCCTTTTTAGAATGATGATGGCCACAGCTTTATTAGAGAAACAGTGCACATAATGTATCTAGTATAGGTCAATCTAAAAACAACTGGACTTGCTGAGTAATCAATGAAGACGTTTCACTACTCATCCGAGCAGCTTCTTCAGTTCAACTGACTGGTGTGGGAAGTTCTCGGCATATAAACTCTTCCACTAATCCATTTACAATGGCACATTGTAACTCTTCAAAGAGGTGACATCTGAAGAAACTCACAGAGGTGTTGATTCTGTGTAGTTGTGATAGGATTATCCAATGTGTCATGCAACTCCTAGATACAGGTGTTACTTGTGAGAGTTTCATGAATGGATGTGTGAAGTGTTCTGAAACCACCGGGGTACAGATGTTAGAACAGCATTGTATGTAGCAGACAGGTGGTGTCTGTTCAGAGATGGTCTCTCCACCTTGACATGAATCGCCTCTTTCACGCCTCGTTCAAACCAGCGGTCTTCTTTATCCAAGATTTGGACCTTGCTGTCTTCAAAGGAGTGTCCCTTGTCTTTTAAGTGTAGAAAGACAGCTGAGTTTTGACCTGTAGAGTTCTCCCTCCTGTGCTGAGCCATTCGCTTGGAGAGCAGTTGTTTTGTCTCCCCGATGTATAGATCTGTGCACTCCTCGCTACACTGGACTCCGTATACCACATTGCTTTGTTTTTCTTTTGGTGTTTGATCCTTTGGGTGTACCAGTTTTTGTCTCAGTGTGTTGCTGGGTTTGAAAAACACAGGGACATGGTGTTTGTTGAAAATCCTCCTGAGTTTCTCTGACACTCCAGCTACATATGGGATGACTATGTTTCGCCTACTATGTGTCTCCAGGCGGTTATTTCTATTGGTGTTCCTGTTGGGCTTGGTTGCTGCTGTTTTGACAAAGGCCCAGTCTGGGTAGCCACACACATTCAAAGCTCCTCTGAGATGTTTTTGCTCTTTGTCTTTGGACTCTGTATCAGTTGCCACACATTCCGCCCGGTGGTGCAGGGTTCGAATGACACCCAGTTTGTGTTTCAGTGGATGGTGGGAATCAAACAACAGATATTGATCCCTATGAGTGGGTTTCCTGTATACTTCCGTCTTCAAGTTCCGTCTTCATTGATTACTCAGCAAGTCCAGTTGTTTTTAGATTGACCTATACTAGATATTCTATGACCTGGATGAATGAAAATCTTCATAGTCAGTGCATATAATGGTAAATACAACAAAATTATCCAGGACTCAATACCAAATGTAAACATAAATAATCCATACATACATATATTACATTCATATACTGATAAGTACAATTCCTGTCTCTTGAGCCGCCTGTCAGTCTGCCCTTCCTGAGCCAAAGTGAGCCACGATATCCTCCAGCTGCTAAAACCTTGCTCAGTGGATACCTAGCGCCAACCCTGAGCCTCATTAAGCTCCCCTTTTATAGCACTCCATCTCCTCCCATGGTCACCCACCTTAGGGGTTAAACCATCCACTCGACCTGATCTGGCCTACCAGACCAGACCGCATCCCTGGCAGACTGACAAGGACCGACAAAGCTATGACAAAAACCATATGCCCTCTCAGATTCAAAATTTACCTGTCTATTGTCCCGTTCCTTAACCTACTAACTACATAACTAGTGTACCCCTTAACTCTCCAAGGCCACATGCGGGACAACTGGTAAAACAACAAACAAAATAATAAAACCACCCCCCAAACTAAGGGAGGGTGGGTGGGGACCTTTTCTCTGAGCTATCCATCTAAAATGGTGCCAAACTGCTCCTCCCTACTTCTCCTTATGCCCCCTCCTCCCCCCTTTCACCATGCCCTTCCCCAACTTCAAACCTAACCTATCAGCCCGCTCTTGATGCAGAGACGGGTCATGCAACCCCTCTTCTGACCCTGCTGCTCTGGGGCTGCCATTATCTGTCACTTATGACTTGACTAGATTTAGTTCAGGGGCTAATGATTAGTGAACAGTGAGAGGTGTTAAATGTTAGACAAAGATTTGCAGAAGTGGTTGAGTGGTTGTTTGAATTTTATATTTAGAAGACTATTTAACCTGAAACAAACTTTGTGCCAAGTTATTTAACAGAATGATGATTGTTTTGTAGTGAATAGAGGTTTAAGTACATTTATGATATACTGAGCTATTTAGTCATGTGCACCTTTTCTTGATATGATGTATAGATCTATATTGTTTTAGAAAGCAATATTATCCTGAGAATGTGTGGACAGGTGATTACCTTTGTATGCAGTTGAATGTGCTGAAATGAATTTAATTATATTTTAAAGCTTTTATTATGCTTGCGGAAGTTCCCTATCTAAAAACGAAAATGTTAACAGAAAGTTTGAATAAATTCCAGCAAGAGTTTGGAATTTAGCAAGCTCCTACTGTTTCAGTAAATAGAAAACTATGTAGCACTGGGTCTTTGCCAGACCAATTGTTTAACTTGCTTTGATTGTGGATGGAAGTCTGCAGGGCTAGGTTCATCTTTTCATCACTGGATATCCCACTATTTCAATTGAGAATGGCTAATAAGTTTCACTCAGGCTTACACTCGCTTGGGGAATATAATGCATTTTTGCCATTCAATGGAAGCCACATGAAATAAAGACAAATATTGCTAAAAAACATTCATTTCAATGAGTCAAAACTATTTTGCTTGTTAGTATGATTTTTTTTTTGCATTTCTTTTGGGCTTCTGACCTCTGCAACATGTATTTCACCATAACTCTGCCCTAGAGCTACTGTAAAAATGTTTATTAATAGCAAGCATAACGTTTTTGATGTAGTGTTTTTTTCACATTCTGTTGGATAAAAATAGTCCAAAATTTGTAAATCAATTTGTATGAATTTAAGAAAACCCTTTAATCCCAAGTAGCAAAAAAAATGTTGGGATTTAAAGTTCTTTTTGAATGTTTCTTAGTAAATAATGGAACTCAGCTGCTCAATGCTCGAAACTAATTTTTATAAAACCATTGAGCCATTGAGACAAAAGATAAATACTTTCATAAGTTAGCAAAATTATTAAAAAAAAACCTCCAGAATGTCAGGGAAAGGTTAGTAAATATGATATAATTAGAACTGCTGGGAAAGTGTCAAATTCTGCCCAAATCCTGCTCACTGTTTGGCCATGGATAAATAGCATTGTATACCCTCAACAGAGTTCAAGTGTACCGAATGCTGCAAAATTCCCTATTTTAAGTTGTATGAACCATAATGCAAATTAGAAATCACTAAAACATTTAAAGCTCAGCTTGTCATTAAAACCTATGGATTATATGGTGTCCAGAATTCATATGTATTTATATGAGTTCTGCAATAACAGATTAATGCAATCATTCTTTCTGGGATGTGATACACTTTATTTATCATTACATAGTTACATAGTTACATAGTTAAATTGGGTTGAAAAAAGACAAAGTCCATCAAGTTCAACCCCTCCAAATGAAAACCCAGCATCCATACAAACACCCCTCTCTACTTTTAATTAAATTCTATATACCCATACTAACTATAGAGCTTAGTATCACAATAGCCTTTGATATTATGTCTGTCCAAAAAATCATCCAATCCATTCTTAAAGGCATTAACTGAATCAGCCATCACAATATCACCCGGCAGTGCATTCCACAACCTCACTGTCCTGACTGTGAAGAACCCCCTACGTTGCTTCAAATGAAAGTTCTTTTCTTCTAGTCTAAAGGGGTGGCCTCTGGTACGGTGATCCACTTTATGGGTAAAAAGGTCCCCTGCCATTTGTCTATAATGTCCTCTAATGTACTTGTAAAGTGTAATCATGTCCCCTCGCAAGCGCCTTTTTTCCAGAGAAAACAACCCCAACCTTGACAGTCTACCCTCATAATTTAAGTCTTCCATCCCCCTAACCAATTTAGTTGCACGTCTCTGCACTCTCTCCAGCTCATTTATATCCCTCTTAAGGACTGGAGTCCAAAACTGCACTGCATACTCCAGATGAGGCCTTACCAGGGACCTATAAAGAGGCATAATTATGTTTTCATCCCTTGAGTTAATGCCCTTTTTTATGCAAGACAGAACTTTATTTGCTTTAGTAGCCACAGAATGACACTGCCCAGAATTAGACAACGTGTTATCTACAAAGACCCCTAGATCCTTCTCATTTAAGGAAACTCCCAACACACTGCCATTTAGTGTATAACTTGCATTTATATTATTTTTGCCAAAGTGCATAACCTTGCATTTATCAACATTGAACCTCATTTTCCAGTTTTCTGCCCAGTTTTCCAGTTTAGACAAATCACTCTGCAAAGTGGCAGCATCCTGCATGGAACCTATAGTTCTGCACAATTTAGTATCATCTGCAAAAATAGAAACAGTACTTTCAATGCCCACCTCCAGGTCATTAATAAACAAGTTGAAAAGCAAGGGACCTAGTACAGAGCCCTGCGGTACTCCACTAACAACACTGGTCCAATTAGAAAATGTTCCATTTACCACCACTCTTTGTAGTCTATCTTTTAGCCAGTTCTCTATCCAGGTACAAATACTATGTTCCAGGCCAACATTCCTTAATTTAACCAGTAACCTTTTGTGTGGCACTGTATCAAATGCTTTAGCAAAATCTAAGTAAATCACATCCACTGCCATCCCAGAATCGAGGTGTCTACTTACATTCTCATAAAAAGAAATTAAGTTAGTCTGGCAAGATCTTTTACGCATAAAACCATGCTGGCACAAACTCATAGTATTATGATTTGCTATGAAGTCCAGTATCTTATCCTTTATTAACCCTTCGAAAAGCTTTCCTACCACTGACGTCAGACTAACTGGCCTATAGTTTTGAGGCTGAGAACGGGATCCTTTTTTGAATAGAGGCACCACATTAGCAATTCGCCAGTCTCTCGGCACTATGCCAGATCTCAATGAATCCTGAAAAATTAAGTAAAGAGGTTTGGCAATCACAGAGCTAAGCTCGCTAATTACCCTGGGATGAATACCATCTGGCCCTGGACCTTTGTTAATCTTAACATGTTCTAGTCTCTTTTGAATTTCATCATGTGTGAACCATGCATCATTAGTTGTATTACTAGAATTGGGACTGTTAAGAAGGAAACCTTCACTTATTGGTTCCTCATTTGTGTAGACAGATGAAAAATATGAGTTCAGAATCTGCGCTTTTAATTTGTTTTCATCAACTAGCTGACCCCCCTCTGATAGTAAGGGACCCACCCCTTCCTGCTTCATTTTTTTACTATTAACATATTTAAAAAATTATTTTGGATTTTTTTTAATGCTTGCTGCAATATCCTTTTCTATAGCAATTTTAGCTTGCCTTATAGCTTCTTTGCATGATTTATTGGCCTCCTTGTACCTTATAAATGATTCGGCTGTACCAGCTAACTTGAAAGTTTTAAAAGCACGTCTTTTCTTACCCACCTCAACACCAAAGCTTCTATTGAACCAAAAAGGTTTTGCTTTGCAACGACGTTCCTTGCTTACAAGTGGAATATACTGACAAGTATATTTATTAAGCAGCATTTTAAAGACTTCCCATTTTTGCTCTGTGTTTAACCCTGAGAAAAGCATTTCCCACTTAATATGTTGCAGAGATGCCCTTATACTGTCAAAGTTTGCATGTCTGAAATTTAGTGTTTTAGTTACTCCCTTATAGAATTGCTTCTGCAACAGAATCTCAAAGGAGACCATGTTATGATCACTATTCCCTAAATGCTCACCCACACAAATGTTAGAGATGAGTTCAGTATTGTTAGTTATTACAAGGTCCAAAAGAGAGTTATTCCTAGTAGGTTCTTGAACGAGCTGGAATAAAAAGTTGTCATTTAGCATATTTACAAACCTACTAGCTTTTTCTGTCTTAGCAACCCCATTACCCCAGTCAATTAGGTATGATAAAAACTCAAGATATCCCCTATGTTCTCCTACTCTTTGATTCATAACTCTGAATGTCTGCCTAACTTATACCAGCAAACATGGACATGAGCTTTTAGACCATATATAAACCACAATCGTAGTTCCACAAGTAGTTCTTCTTTATAACTTAACTGCATAAAGGACAGTACAAACAAGGGCCCCTAAAATGTATTTAAGTTAAGTGTAAATGGTATAACTTAAGCTGAGCATACATGGTAAAGATCTAATAGTTTGGTTGTCATCCAATTATCTTTTTTATATGAAGAACTACCCACACACAGCTATTATGTTTGATATTATTAATGGGGTTAATAAGGCCCTACAAGACTCCAAGTTAACAATAATTATAATGAATCTATACAAAAGATGTATTTAATAATTATAATTGCCTATGAAAAGGTGCCTTTCTTGCCCTTGCCATTGGAACTCTGGAGGGAAAGTTAAATTGTATCATAATAGATTAGTTATTATAAACTGATTTAGCCAAATAAATGTGCAATGACATTCATGCCTTGTTAAATTAATCGTCAGGAGGTGAATTCACGTAATGGTATTGAATATGATGGTTAAGAGTGGTTTCAGAGTGCTCCTGTTTGATTTGTCTTGTTTTTATTGTTCAGTTTTTGGATATATGCAGCAAAAATTATGCTTTTGTCATACAGCTGGATTGAAATGCTGACCATCTTAAAAATCTAACATGTTAGCAGTATAACTTAGGGCTCTGCCGAGTAATTTTACTTAGGTGTGTGTTTTAAAAAAGAAGTCAGTGTGGGGCTGCCTCTTTATTATAATAACTTGTCCTGCTAATAATTGCTATTTATAAAAGTGAAAATAATTTAGAACAGTGGAACCCATGCAACAATTTACCACCTTTACATTCCTGTATTTCCCCGCAACACCCTACAACAACAGGACCAAAATATTTCCTAGCATGGCCCCAATAGGTACCTATAGATATGAATTGTACATTATAATAATATCGTAAAATAATAGTAGTTTTAACAGTGCATTGGTATATTGTTTAAAGGAGGTGAGGAAAATAACTCCAAACAGACTGCAATTCCTAAACGCCATGTACGTGTCCATCTCCAGGAGTGAATGATACTGATCACAAGCTAGCTACATCGGAATGAATGTCAGGCTATATGGTCGGCCCTCAAACATTTTCCTCCTTGCAAAAAGTTTGGACACCCCTGTTTTAAACTAAACATTCCAGAAAGATAGGAGTAAGTGTTGGTACCAGATATGATAACATTTTACAATACATTCAAATTTAAATATTTATGTGTTATGTGAGATGGCCCTCCAAAAATATGTGATTAAACCATATTTTTTTCCAGCACTAGACAAGCTGGGTTTTTTTCTTTTTCCTGGAACCTGCATTCCTTCATCTAGAGTGTGAATTTAAACATCAACTCATTTCTCTTAAGTGAATCTAAAAAATATATTTGGAGCACAGTAATGTGATTTCCAGTACATGGATTAGCAAATTTATGGCCTGATTACATTCTGAGTAAATATTACAACAGTGTTGTATGCGCTTGTGCTAAATTAATGAATTTACGTTTGTACAGTACAATATAACTTTCAATTACCCTGCACTAAACAGAAAAGTCATTTTATTTAAAATTTGTTTGTTTTCTACATAATACACTGAATAATTATGTTCGAGAATGAGAACTATTATGAATAACGTTAAATAAAAAGTTTGTGGACGTTAACTTTTATGAGTAACAGTGTCAATTTGAAAATTATTAGGCATGGCTACAAAAAGTCAAAGACCACATTCAGAGAGAACTGCATGAATGCATATTTTTCAAAAGTGTTAATGTGCTAATCTGCTGGTTACTTGATCTAGGCAAAATGCCATGATATTCCACATAAGCAAAATACCATGGTTCTCAGAGATTTTATATAAATATCGCCCACTGTGTTTTAACATTTCACATTAAATGTCTCTATAAAAGCCAACAAGCTAAAACTGCAGTTAGTATTAAGTAAAGAAATACTGTTATATTACTTCAACCTTAAATGACATGAGTTCAGTTTCATTTTTATTAATATTAACACATCGGAGGTTGAAAAATACCCCAGGTGTCAAATTTGAAACTAGAGTTGATCATATGAAAGTTTGTATATGTAGAAAATTTTAAAACATTATTTAATGAATACAAAAGGATAGGCACAGTGCTTAAAATTACTATTTAAAGTCTTGTACTTAAAATTACTATTTAAGGGGTTAATACAGCAAAGACATACAGGCATTTGTAGTTGGAAGATAAAGACATTATAGGTCACTACTGCAATCTATCTCTTTAATTTATGTCTACACCTTTAGGGAGGACTGGTATTTCATATATTTATAAACTATCTCCTTCGGAATTGATTACAATTATAGGCCCAGATACAAATCAATGAGAAAATGTTATTTTATGGTTTATCACGTGAAAACTTATGGATGAGATTCAATTTGAGGAGTATAATTTTTCTCCTAATTCAGGTTTTTTTCCCATGGGCTTCAATCGTATTTCATGTGATAAGCGGTGAGATCAGTTTTTCTCATTGAATTACATCTGGTGCCATGGGAAAATCTTTAATTGTATTAGGAGATAAGATTTTATAAAATTCTTTTACTTGACAAACCCAGACAAATCCCAGATTTCCACATCAGTAACTGTAATTAGTAACAACACCATATACCTATCAGTTCACAAAGGCTAGTTCCCCAGCAATGATGTAATAAATAGACATGGATCAGTGCCCCTACCATAACCTGACATATTTATGCTGGGCTTTTACAGATCTCCACTGGACTGGATATTCTGTGATTACAATTTTTTGCAACATTTTTTAAGACCTGCTTAAATGGGTCACAAAAATCACTTTTTCAGTAAGAAGTTTTATTCTATACACTGTTCTCTGGTGGAAAGTTAAAAATTAAATTAAATTCATGCAATTAATAATTTTTCCCAGTGCATATATTTTTCCTGTTAACTTTTATTACATTCACCAAATAACTAATATTTCCTTTTTACCTGTGTAACCCTGGTGGTAATATACTGTATATTCACAGTAGTGTGTGAAATAGAGCAGACCTGAACCTTATCTTATTATGGAAGAACGGAATGCTCTGTGAATGTAGCACTGTTCATTGCTCATCACAGTAAAAGTCCACCACTTTCTATACTTCCTATGGGATTTTTAGAGATCATTGGGTAAAAGTTAACGTTCACCTTTTAATAAATATGCTTCTAAAATCCTGTAGGAATGAACTGAAAGTTAGTTTTTCTGTTGTGATCTCTAATTTCAGAGTTTGATAAATCTGACCCAATATGGAAATGCTGCATCATTTTTATCTTTATTGAGATATAATAGTACACAAATTGATCCACAGGAGATGCAGTTGCACAGTATTTCTTTTAACAAAGGAATGAGCACAGATGTACAATTTATTTATTAAGTACATTTTCACAGTGTGAGCAGCTAGGGTTAATACAATTTACAATTTGCCCCCTTTTCAGTCCACAGCTCTTTTCCAGCAGAGAGCACTCTTGATCCAGTTATTTTCTTACATTTCCAAGAACATGTATAGAAGATTTTTGACCAGAGTCAACAGGAATGTTTAAGTTATCAGCCATAACATGAGCAGGAGGTGAATCATTTTCTGTTCTTGGCTGAAAGCAGGCAGTAGTAGCATCTAAAAACCCCTTTGAGGCAAGCCTCCCCTTGTCACAGGTTGCATGGACTGTCCAGGGCTATTAGATGGAGGTATAAACCAGTCATTGCCATCAACTTGTCCTTCTTCACTGTCAGTAGGTACATCTTTTACATCAACTGCAGTATCGGGCTCTTCATCAGCAGTGAAAACTTGGGATATGACAAGCAAATGATTTTGGTTCCAAGCTTTAATCCTTCCCACAGGACCACAAATTCAGTATAATGGAATATTAGGTAGTTTATCCACCACCTTGAACAACTTTTCTCCACCTATTTGCTAACTCATTTTTGGCAGTAGGACCCAAATTACTTTATTACCAGGCATTAGTTCTCTGTACTGCACCCTGGCATCTTTTGTAACCTGTATTTATCTTTGCAGTATCTGCCAAATGATAGGCCTCTTTTAGACTATCTTGGACACATCTGAATGTCAACTGGGATATGTGTCTCCCTCGAAAACATGAGGAACATAATGATCAGAGAACTCCCATAACATCTTAGCTATAGTCATGCTTACTGGTGTTTAGTGGGATAAGCTTGGGCATAACACCTGTAATGATCAGTCACAATCAGAACATTACCGAGCAGCCCTCTGCTCCTACAAGGGAGTCCACCAGCCACAACTCAGAGAAAGCTATACAATCTGCCCGGACAAGAGCTGTAGCACAGTGAGCAGCCACTGCTGGACCTGGGATTGTCTTAGAATAAACTTCAAAAAAACATTGGTAATAGCCGCAGTATCCCAAGTTAAATTGGTTGGATGCAGGGGCGATTCTTAGACATATGCAGCCCTGTACATGATGTGTCCTACAAAGTGCACAGACTTATGCATTTCACCCTCCTTTCTGAGGTGTTCAGATAGACTGATCAGTCTGTCATGCTCCTCCAGAGTAGAATCAAAACAGTAATATCATCCAGGTAAACTATGCAATTCCCAGGGGGTTGGAATTCCCAGCAATTTTTTGATAATTCCCAGATCTTAAAGAAACAGGAACTGCCATGCAAAGCATCAAGTGCCTTATCCATGTTGGGCAGTGTATACTTATTAGGAATGGTTTGTCTGTTCAGAGTTCTGCAAACCATTTCTAAATGAACACTGCCATTTTTCTTTATTACAATAATTATTGAAGAAGCATAAGGACTTCAATAATCTTTTGGATTTGTTCAATTCCCTCTCCACCCACAACAGTCTTCTCAAAGCATCTTCCAGCCATCGGATGAAAGCAGATACATTCTATGACTTTAAAACATATTAAACCTGGAATGAGGGTTACACATTCTCTAACTAAAGCATCATAAGTAGACATGCAAAACATCTTTCCAGTTCGACTAGCAGGAGCACACACATTTTCACTCAAACAAATCCTTTTCACCACATGTGCAGGAGAAACGACTGAAAAGAATTTTAACTTTGGATATTTAGTCCCTCCTACAATAAGGGTATGGGGAACATAGACTACAGGTAAGGTAGAACTAGCAGGGGATTCTTTGGTTTCAACAGTCTGGAATGTGTTGATATTTGTGTTTAAGTATTAATATTGTTTTTCACCTGTGGAGGTAGTCTGGAGTAGATACTTGGGCAGCTAGATGGTCAGTACGCACAGGAAGAATTGTATATGGCCCCACATCATTGAATAGTTCTCTGAATTGCATGATTACAATGTTCCATTTCTGTATCTTAACACTGGTGGTAATTTATATTCACAATAGGGAATGGTGTTAAGTAACAGCAGACCTGAGCCTCTGCTTATTAAGAGATAACGGAATGTTCTGTAAATGTTGCCTCCACTCAATATTAGATTGTGCATCACAATTTTCCTTATATAGTACAGATATAATAGTACAGGTATCAGAAGCCCTCAAACCAAAAGTGAATATTTGGTGTTTTGGATGATAATTATCTGTTTGGATTTTCATATTTTGGGCCAAATTTAAATCAGTGTGAAAATGGTATCTTATAGTTCATCATGTGGAAACGTATGGGAGAGATTCAATCTGAGGGGAAAAAACTTTTCTTATCATTCAGTTCCAGTTTTTCCCAAAGACTTCAATAGAGTTTTTACGTAGTAAACAGTAAGATACAGGTTTTTTTGAATGGCATCTGGCTCTATGGAAAAGTGTATTCTTCAATAAGGAGATACAGTAAAATTTTCTCATCAAACTGAATCTGGCCTAGTATGTTTTAGTTTGCACTATCCATCCAAGAAAGGAAGAGCCTTTAGAATTTTATTAACTTGAACTTCAAGACAGGAGTTAGAGGAGGGACTATATTCTAATATATATGATATTTAGAATGAGTACAGCTTGTCCCTTGGTTCAGGCAAAAGTCTTATCAGGTGAATCATTTTGACTAATAAGCCATCAAGAAATAGAAAACATGCTATGAATACTCTTTAAAAACATACATATCCAGTCTATATTTAACAGCACACATTTAAATTATCTACTACACACCTAAAAAGTGGAATATTACAAAATCTCTGCAGCTATTAGATCTTTCTCCAATACTTAGAAAACCATACCACAGCTTGAATTTACTGTCTAATCACCACATCTAAGCAATGGAACATTAGAATCACATTAGAATATGAAAGAGTTAATACAAACCAAATTTAATTCAAAATATCTTTGGATGGTTATAATTGAATCCACATTTTTGGTATTTAAATACCAAATAACCTGCTGCTTATTATGCATAGTTTTCTGTCCCTGTAAGAAAAACACGATGTCGCAGTCACGCTGTGAGCTCTAAAGATACGTTTCCCTGTTTATATTAGCATCTGTAAACAAAGCCTGAGAAGATCACGCTTTGAACACAGATTGTGCATTGTTACTTTAGTACTCCCTAAATTGGGACTTTATGGATGCCAAGATATCTACTGCATGCTATTTTTATTAGTAACTATGTTGTGTCCAAGTTCACTATGCACCTCCAGCATCTGCAGTGAAAAATACCATGTCGAGTCCTTTTAAAACAATAAGTATAATCTCAAGTACAGTAGAACCCCCATTTTACATTTTCCAGGAGACCAGAAAAAACTTATGTAAAATCCATAATGTAACAACAAAACAACAATGTAAAATGAGGGAAAACTTAGAATCAGGGGATGTAAAATGGGAGTTCTACTGTATATCAATTTATAATTATGTATGAAATATCAATAGAGATAATTCTTTCTTAACCTGCAACATATAGTGAAAATCGTGTTGTATATACTACATGTTCGATACAATAGAGTATTTAACTTCTGTACACCATATTAGAAGATAAAACCCACTTTAATCAGTTTATCACTTTCAGAGCTTAACACTCACAAATGAGTACTTTTTTAAATTAAATGTATAAATTTAGCAAAATAAACACTAAATATAAATCAGCTTCCATCCCCACTAATACCCTCAATACATACTAAATTAGTATACTAAATAATTATGCAGGCCCGGATTTGTGGAAAGGCCACCTAGGCCCGGGCCTAGGGCGGCAGGATTTTAGGGGGGCGGCATGCTGCCCAACCACACCCACATATGTTCAAAAACACTGGGGATGCGCTGGAGATACAATAATTTAATACATTTCCTGTGCACCAATCCGCATTGCTCCTGTCCCCCTAGAAGGGACAGGGGTGATGACCGGTAGATGGCCTAGGGGTGCCCACTATGTAAATCCGGCCCTGTAATTATGTGTTAAAACAGCAAAATAAACTGACATATGGTTATCTGAGGATTTGCCACATTACCCTACATAACCCATGTGACCGTATTAATTAGTCACTATCCCCCAATCACTACCCAGTTTATACAAATAAGAAAAAATTAGGCATTTCTGTAAATCCTAAATATATATTAAGTGTTTTGTACACCTATATATAGGGTATTTTTAAACACATAAACAGATATGCTAGATGTGTTTCCTCGGTTTCATTTCTCAGTTTGCAGAAATGTCAGTCTATTTATTTAGTTAAACAACCTGTCACTGTAGAATTAATACAGAAAGTGCAGTAGGAATGCTAGGAATCTCTGAAGGGATATCATGGTAAGAGCAGATAAGCATAATGGTAATAAGTCTCCAAAATACCTGGCCCCCTGAGACTTCGGCATAGACTACAGTGATGACAAGGTAATTCTTGGACTTGTGTATTAGTGAAACAAGTAAGACTAGTGTAGCAGTGTCGGACTGAGACACCAGGGGCCCACCCAAAAACCTTAGACCAAAGGCCCACTCAGTAATATTATTATTCTTCTCCTCACTCAACCGCTATTCTCATAGTCTCTATTCTTTACATATTATAATCTATTATTTCATCTATTTAGCCTCTTTGTGCTCAAAGAAATAGGAAATGGCCATGAAATAGGCCAAATCTTTAGCAGCACAAGGGCCCCCTAACACCTGGGCCCACCAGGAGTTTTCCTGGTATCCCGATGGGCCAGTCCGACACTGTAGTGTAGTAATAGTAGGAATACAGTACATTGGATATTTTTACAAAACAGGAAACACGAAAGAGTGATACTCTGGTAAAGTAGATGAGGAACCAACCTACCAGTAAGTAAATTCATTGGTGATATCCCCTCTATGATATTAGATCTTATCTAGGGGATGTTTTCAAAGGAAGTAGAATGTATATGCTCATAGAAGGAAAGTGATATATAACTAGTAGGAATAATCTCTACTTTTTATTTATTCTTCATTTATTTACTTAGTCTCCCCTATGATATATGGTTTGAACTAATTCTGGGGTGGAGAACAGTTCCATTAAGTTTTTCATTAGAAAATTAACATTTCAACATTTCAAATAATATTTTTATAAATAAAGGAAACATTGATAATATGATAATGTTTATGAATATATAGATCTAAATGTCTCAGAAAGTCTTATATGACCAATAGTACCATGACAGAGGACTCTACATCTTTCTCTTGAATCCTCCCATGGAAGAGTCTTTCCAAGGTCTTGTTTGGCAGAACTTGGTATAAGGTTAAGCTGGCAAGGGGGACTACTAGTGAACATTATCCAATGCAAGAATAGATGCTCAGCATAGTTGCTCTAGGAACTTAGAGACCTAGTTATATGATTTATTTTTCATTAGGTAGCTGAGCAGTCCTGCATTCCACCATGGGATTGAAGAAAGCTGTACAGAAAACTCAAATTGTCTAGTTATTTAGAACATCTGTTTAAGAACCACTAGAGCCCAGCATATTCTTGCCTAGAGCAATGTTGTTATTGCCATTTCCCATAGACTCCATTTTAATCAATTACAATTTTTTTTCAAAAATTCTCTGTTATAATAGAATTGTACCTTTTACTTGATCCAAAGAAAGATGCATGGATCTATACTGGTGGCAAAACAATTCTATTGAGTTTATTTAATATTTAAATTATTTTTTGTAGACTTAGGGTATGGAGAGCCAAATTACAGAAATATCCCTTTTAGAAACATCCCAGGTCTCAAGTATTCTGGAAAGCAGGTCCCATACTGCTATTAGGTGATAACACCCCTAATAAGAAGTGTTTGTCCATCATTCAATGCACTGAACTGTCTTACTATCACAATATAAGGAATGCTGTTTCAAACACAAAACACCTATTTTATGCTCCATTTGCCATTTTACAAACCAGATCATTTTAACATTAAAATAGAATGTACATATATATGTACATTTCTTACTATTTTATGAAAAATTTTCATTCTCAAGATTTTAGTAACAATTTAACTAACAGTACTTGTTAGTACAGGTATGACACCTGTTATTCAGAATGCTTAAGACTTTTAGAATAAGGGATCTCTCCATACTTTCAAATCTGCTGAAAAATCATTTCAACATTAAATAAACCCAATAAGATCTTTTGGCCTTCAATAATGATTAATTATATCTTACCAGGGATCAAGTAAAAGGTACTGTTTTATTATTAAGAGTAAAAGGAAATCATTTTTAATAATTGGAATTATTTCTTTAAAATGGAATGCGAGGTGCCCTTCCCATAATTCAGAGCTTTCTGGATAACTGGTTTCCGGGTAACTGATAAGCGAAAAAGGTCTGGCACACGGAGCTAGTTAAACCGGGGTCCTACCCCTGGTGTGTTTATTGCATCAAGGACCCCGGTTTAACTAGCTCCGTGTGCCAGACCTTTTTCGCTTATCTTGATCCATTGGGAGTGCCGTCTCCCTCAGGTCCTGGGCACCAGCATTATCCCACGAAGGGCCTGAGTGTGCGCGTGGTTTCTCAGTACTTCCGGGTAACTGATCCCATACCTGTGTGGCAATCCAATGTCCATCTGTTTCCAGTTTTTTAGTTACGTGCAGCTGAAGAAACCTAAAGCAAAACAAAGTGGGACACTGCAATTTCTTGCATCTCGGACACTTTTATCGCAGTCAAATTCTCTTAATACTGCAATGCCTTCTATTTTATCAGTACTGATAATAGATTAGGTTAGAAATTGAATTTTCTAACAGAGAGCAAACAGTCGCAAATTGGAAACAGATTTATTCACACTTATTACAATAATGAAAACGTTAAAAAAAGTGTGTACTGTGTGGAAAAAAATAATGGTCAGCAGGCCTACTTTTTATTAACAACTCATCAGTAAGCAGGTTGTAATTCATAACAAAGAATTTACCCCAAGGTACAACACATGACTGTGTGCTTTTTAGTTTCCTAAGAAAATACATATGTTGTTCCACTTGGTTTGCTTTCAATAAAATCCAACAGTTAGCACTTCATTTTCAAGCTGTTCTGACAAATCAGACCAGTTAGCTCTGTCTAGGAAACAGAAGCCAACGTTTCTGTTGAGAATTTTAGGGAATTTTTTAATAACTTAAATAAATTTTCCTAACGGTAAGGAAACCACAATGAGGGTCTGTAAAACATATTAATTTGATTTTTCGTGTATAATTGGAAGGTTTTATTTTGTTCATTATTTTTGGGGCTATTGTACAAGTCTGAGAGACACATAGCTTGATAGCTTCTGTCCTTTACTATAAGACATTTACTAAAATGTATAGGAGAAATGCAGATTCTCTGCAAAACTAGAGAAAATGTTGTTACAATTTAAAGGGCTTTGTGCTGGTAAGCTGTTTTCATGATGATATTTAATAATAAACTGACATTGTCCCTGGGTAAAAAAATGTTTGTAAAATGTCTATAGGTTCGCTCACTCAAAAAATACAATTTAGGAGACAAGAGTGGTATATATAAAAGATAATGCTTTACTCAAATATACATCATATATACCACCCATTGGTTAAACATGACAAAAAGAAACACCAACAAGGAGCGGATACAACTACCAAAGGAATGAGAATAGCCCCAACGTTTTGGCACCAAGGCCTTTGTCAAGGGGATTCGGCACCAAGGCCTTTATCAAGGGTATACATGATGGGGCCGATTCACGAAATTCGGGTGAAGGGTTCGAATAAAAAAAAAATTCGAATTTCGAAGTATTTTTTGGGTACTTCGACCATCGAATTGGTTAAATTCGATCGAATTCGATCGAATTCGAACGATTCGAACGATTAGAAGTAAAAATCGTTCGACTATTCGACCATTCGATAGTCGAAGTACTGTCCCTTTAAAAAAAACTTCGACCCCCTACTTCGGCAGCTAAAAGCTACCGAAGTCAATGTTAGCCTATGGGGAAGGTCCCCATAGGCTTGCCTGTGATTTTATGATCGAAGGATTTTCCTTCGATCGTTGGATTAAAATCCTTCGAATCGTTCGATTCGAAGGATTTAATCGTTCGATCGAACGAAAAATCCTTCGATCGATCCATCGCAGGATTTGCGCAAAATCGTTCGACTTCGATATTCGAAGTCGTACGATTTTAGTTCCCAGTCGAATATCGAGGGTTAATTAACCCTCGATATTCGACCCTTCGTGAATCGGCCCCGATGTGTATTTGATGTAATGTATAATATTTGCCAATTAACTATAGTATTGTTTGTGAGAATTTTTTCTGCATAAGGGTAAAGCATTATCTTTTATATCTACCACTCTTGTCTCCTAAATTGTATTTTTTGACTGTGCGAACCTATAGACATATTGCGTAGTTGTGTTACCTTGTGTAGGGGTAACTTATGGTCTCTGCACCTCTCATACTATTACTTAGAATATTTACTAATCCGGTGTTCCCTCCATCCACTGTTAAAAAAATGTTTGTGACAGTGATTCAATTAGCACATTGGGCTTCCTCATTTAAATACATTTACATACTGTACTTTGATTTTGTATTGCTCTATTTAACAAAAATCAAATGACAGGGGATGCCCAGATACTCTACTAAAGAATAGCATTGTGGCATTGGAAAAAAGTGTAAGCACATGATACCCCCCTTGTAACTGCAGGGAAGAAGAGCCATGTACTTGACCCCATATGGATATAGTGTGTCATATGATGGCCTGTTGGCTGCTTCTGCTAATAAACCTACTGACATTGATCAGCTAATAGCATATAGAAAAGAATCTTGTTAAATATTTTTATAGGTAAGTCCTAGGTTAAGAGAGAGTTTGTCAGGATCAGTCTGGACTGTATGACAACATGGTGATGCATTACCTTTTTGAGCCACTAGAAACCTTTGGGAGCAAGTCTCCCAAAGAAGCCTTGTGCAGCATGAAGAGTAGGCTGATTATTTTATGCCTTCTGGGGGATAAGGTCCAGGAATGAGCGAAAACATTCATTAATAAAGAGGTACAATTTTAGAGGACCTCCTTCTATTCATTCAGAGGTAGAAGAGGTAGAAGATGTTGGTGAGTGGTGGTGTTACCAGTTTTTGTATGGCTTAATCATTTTATCAGAATTACCAAACTGAGCTCTGTAATGGTGCTAATTTGGTAAGCTGTAGTCACTATTCATGACTGATCAGATAAAGGGACTAGCCCTATAACTGGCCAGGGTCTGGACAGCCAGCAGAGAGGGGAGTTCAAAACCATCAAATTCTGGGACTTGGACTAGATTATAGGAATATGAAAACAAAAAAAATAGAAGAGTCACAAAAAGAATAACAATAAAATAATAAAATATCATGTAACAGTTGCATTTTTTTGTGGCCAGGGTCACTGACCTGAGCAACCAGATAGCATTTTAAATGGGAGGATGGAGTAGAATAGAAAGGCTTTATAAAGGCAAATAAAAAAATTAAATGAAAACTAACTAAAAATGGAGGATCCAACAATGACATACTAAATGACTTTAAAGAATTAATTGACTGAACCAAGTTTTTTGATGAGTAAATAAACTGGATATACATGTAGATTGGGGAATATGGATCCAAACAACATTCCAGACCTTATATGCGTCCTAATACACTGAAGGTCACCAATAGGTTAGCACCCCCAACTAAAATCACATAATTGTACTATATAGCATATCCACAATCTAAGGGGCAGAGCTTTTAACATATGAGGGATTTTTAAGAAGTGTGTTTATCAAATGGTTTAACTCTAACTTTTACTTATTGATAAATATGATGCTAAAAATCCCAATGGATTTACAAATCTCTTGGAAAGACCAATATAAGATGTGGAGTGCTGTTATAAAAAGATCCCAGGGCAGGTGATTTTTTTCTAAACAGAAGCACTGGCCTGGGGAAAATAAACTTATACAATTTAATTCAAATTGGTGAACCTTATAACTGTTTTCATATTTATATTTAAATATATAGAAATATAAATGAGTTTTGTGTCATATTTCATGCTTTTTTTTTTACCAATCCTGTCGAGTCAAAAACAGTGTTTATCAGAGTATACCAGTTATAGCCCTTTGGAAGTCCCCCTTAGCTCATAACAAGATTACAGCTACAACAAGATTACAGGTACAGATATATAATCTAATATCAGGAATGCTTGGGACCTGGGGTTTTCTGGATAAGTGATTTTTTTAATTGGATCACCATACCTTTATTCTACTAAAAACATTTATGCATTAAATAAACTCAATATGATTATTTTACCAGTTAATGCAGCTAATTAGCATCAAGTACATGGTACTGTTTTATTATTACAGAGAAAAAAACTGAAATATTTGCTAAAAATGCCATAATGCAAATATCCATGTATCAGCCACTCTGCAAAAATTATATAGGATAGCAAATAACGGTTCACCCTAAATCTTAGCCTAGCTGATCCTTCAAACTGACCTTTCATATACAGTCTATCTAAAAATAGTAATCTTGCTAAATTTTACCCTAACTACTCCCCTTAGTAAAATTATCTACATATATGGGAACAGAACCGAACACATGTTCATACAGCCCAAATAACCCCCCCCCCCCCATGTTCCCTTGCTTGAGTTTTAAAACAAACAAAAAAAAGTGTGGTCTTCAACTGTGGAAACCATTGTTTCAGAGCTGATTTTTGGTGAAGAGTCGCTCAACCCATGTGAATAATCAATGTATGCTATGAATATTATTGTAAAATTATCCTTTATTTCTTTATGTTGATGCAACCAATAAATAAACTGACTTTCAGACTGAGCTCCCTACCACTGTCCCAAGCAGTGTGGGAACCATTGGAACAATTGGATTAAAATATTGTAAAATAAACATTATGATCATATGACTATGACTTGAATTGAGGAAATTATCTGGAAGTTTGACAAGGTATTTTAAAAGAGTATAATATGTTACTATAAGGCATTAGCACTGTTAATAGAATTAGTTTGTCTGCCTATTTAATTAGGGCCATCTGTTTGTTGACATGTAAAAAGAAACCAAAACCTGTGGTTTGAATTTCAAGACAGCATTTGGAGCACCTGGATGAAACAGATTAAGTTTTATTTTCCCAGTACTGGATGTAAAATTAACACAGTATACATATTACATATTTTAAAATTCCATGGTGTGGAGAAAGCACATATGCTACCATTAGCGAGTTTTGTATGTATACTGCATTCTAACTGCATCTAATTAGGATACATTTTTCTTAGCCCTAAAATGCTATATTTAATTCCACTCTCTCCCTTCCTTGCATTTTGTTGCTTGCTTGTTTGCTGATTTTACTTCATTTCGTTTTGTTATATGCGGTAGTTCATAAAAAATGTTTCTTAAAAGGAAATACTAGCTAATTTAATGTTAGAAAGATAAAGCTTCATTTACTACTGAAACTGCAAGTGCAGTGCACAACAATGGACGAAAATGTATGTGCTTATTGAAGCTATTCATAAAAAGTTCCAACACCAAAGCAAAGACACTTTGTGTACCTCTGTGTACGTATGCTGAGTACCATTGCGCCCTTCTAGCTTGCTCTAATGAATAGTGCCCACATAGTGAGACAAGGAACCCTGAAATTACGGCTATTGACTTGCTACTTTGTAGTATTTGGGATTATGGACACTCAAGGTCCTCCTTACAATATGTATAACATAAATCTGCAAAGTCGCTCTGTGTATTATATTCTATTAGACATAGACATTCTAAAAGTGACAGTTTACAAACTATGCCTCTGAGGAAGCCAGCTGATTGGCAATGTGTCAGGCAGGAAGTGAAGTGATGTCACACAGGGAACACAGGAAGAGCCACAAGCCTGCACGGACCCTAGATTGAGAGTGCAACCTGTGCAAATATTTTTTCCTATGTGCGATCATTCTTCACACTAAATGTGAGTGCAAATTTGTTTTAAACTTTTTTATACTTCTTAATAAACGGTATTAAACTATCCTAGCTTTATATCTCTCTATGGGAACATGAGGAGCTAACAGGAGAAGGAGGGAGAGACCTTCTAAACACTACGTGCCATATATTATACCTACAGTTTGTAAGTAGGCAATACAGCCATACGGTGGTGGAAAAATTGGAAAAACCTTGCATGTCCCCAATAAGAGTGGAAATTTAAAGGGGAAATACACCTAATAAAAAATCTGGACACCGGGGGGCCCATTTACTTAGTTCGAGTGAAGGAATAGAATAAAAAAAACTTTGAATTTCGAATTTTTTTTGGCTACGTCGACCATCGAATTGGCTACTTCGACCTTCGACTTCAACTTCGTATCGAACGATTCAAACTAAAAATCGTTCGACTATTCGGCCATTCAATAGTCGAAGTACTGTCTCTTTAAAAAAAAAATTCGACCCCCTACTTCGCCACTTAAAACCTATTGAAGTCAATGTTAGCCTATGGGGAAGGTCCCCATAGGCTTTGGAGCAATTTTTAGGTCAAAGAAAAATCGTTAGTCATGGTCGAATATCGAGAGTTAATTAACCCTCGATATTCGACTGAAGAATTTAAATCCTTCGACTTCGAATATCGAAGTCGAAGAATTTTTAGGTCGAAGAAAAATTGTTCGATTGATGGATTAAAATCCTTCGAATTGAACGATTCGAAGGATTTAATCGTTCGATCGAACGATTTGCCCGTAGGGGCAAATTTACTTATGGTCGAATATCGAGGGTTAATTAACCCTCGATATTCGACTGCCGAATTGAAATTCTTCCTTTAGTTCGCAGGTAGTCCCTTCCTGTATGACTGGAGGAAAGGTTTACACACTGACTTCTTACACACTTTACATATCATGCAATAACTTGGACCTTAGTAGTTCTAAAAGCACAGTTAAGAGAGATAAAAATATACATATACATCCTTCCGCAGACAGCTTTAAATGCAAAAAGAAAGTCTTTTAATAAAGTACATTTTTGATCTTTATTGAAGAAGGAATCCAAGGAATTGTAATATAAAGGATATTTATTTGAGGTGAAAGCAGAATTCTTTTAGAGGCTCTGGCCAAGCTGAGACTTGCAAATCTAGTCTATACTATGTAATATTGTTTAACTAGTAACCAATGATGGCTGGGATTTGCCTTATTTGAAAAAGAACTTGCACTAAAGGAGTGTTCCACATGACAGCAATGCTTATGTAATACTAAAGCAGTTCTAAAATATAAGTTTGTAAGAAAATGATATATATATAGTTGCATGTTAAAATATTTGTATACCTAGGGGCAGCACAGTTTCTTCAGTATATTCACTCAATAGATTGTCTTCCCTGATGTCAATGAAAAGGTAGGGTAGTAAAAAGCCGGATGTTACTCACATCCATCCATCTGCCCAGTATTATATTCCAAGCCCCCCCCCCCCCAAGCTCTTCCTCGTGGTGGCTCTTTTATAGAGATTATAGGAAGTAGAGGTTTGTCATGTAACTTGTCATATCATTTATAACAATTCAACAATTAACATATAACAATTGGATAACATGAAGGGGAGTTTTAGACATTTTGAAATGGAATAACTTGTTCTGAAATGGAATAACAAGTGTCTATTTGGACAATAGTCAATGTTTGTGCAATTTTTTTATTCCCTCATGACATATATAACCATTGATTAGGACAATATTCCCCCAGATCCAGACCAGATCCTAAGCAAGAAGAGAAGGCATTATGTGCCAGAACATGCACGTGATGCACTCTAGGTGAGAGGAGTGTACTTGGTATAATGGGCATAAATTATAGTTGATCACAGATTGCATTGTGTTTATACAGTGAGTGCTCCACTGAAAATGTAATTCTTTCAGGAAAAAAACAGTATACTGTATATCTGCAATGTTTCCTCTTACAATGTGGCAAACCTACTATAAATCAGGTTCCAAATGTTGCATTGTATTCTGTGTAAATGCCATTTATGGCATTTATTTAAGAGAAAATTTACTCAGCAATACTTGGTAACACATTGAAGACAGCTATGGACCCTTGAATTATTGTTTGCTAATATATAGTTAATGTATTTGCAAGACGAGGGGATAATCCCTAATCTTCTGCAATAGCATATTTAGATCAGAGTATATAACAGTAATGCCCATAAACACTAATCCAACTGGGATCTAAAAATCACTCATTATTAGGGGAGCTCCTAAGCGATAGAGAGATGCATACTGCTATACAAGTACTGTGTGAGAGCTAACCAATGTTTAAAGGGCAAGTCAACCCCAAAATAAAAGTTTGCCTAATAAAAGAAAACATAATTCTAAGCAACTTTCCAATATACATTTATTAAAGTGATTTTAACGTTATTTGTAAAAACAACTGCTATTGAAAGCAGCATTTGCTTGTTACTTTTTAAAAAATGTTGCAAATGTCTTAGTTGTTTAATCAGCTGCCGTGTCTTACATTTGAGCAACCAGGGCAGAGAATAGAAAGGGACAGACAAAAGCTGCTTTCAATAGCAATCTAGGGATGCACCGAATCCAGGATTCGGTTCGGGATTCGGCCAGGATTCGGCCTTTTTCAGCAGGATTCGGATTCGGCCGAATCCTTCTGCCCGGCCGAACCAAATCCGAATCCTAATTTGCATATGCAAATTAGAGGCAGGGAGGGAAATTGCGTGACTTTTTGTCAGAAAACAAGGAAGTAAAAAATGTTTTCCCCTTCCCACCCCTAATTTGCATATGCAAATTAGGGTTCGGATTCGGTTCGGTATTCGGCCGAATCCTTCGTGAAGGATTCGGGGGTTCGGCCGAATCCAAAAAAGTGGATTCGGTGCATCCCTAAGCAATACATATAAAATAACTTAAGAACCATGGAATAATTGTAATGAATGTATAAAATAAAGTTGCTTAGAATTGTGATTTCTTTTTTAGACGAAAACCTTTTTTTTGTGTTGACATTCCGTTTAACATTGATTTTCCTCATGCTAAACATAGTGTAAGCTGCATAATTGTGAATGTTGGAAAACAAAGTGGTCTACAAGTGCCATATGAAAATGCAAAAGTATAGAGAATTTAATTTTGTCCAGTGAAATGAGGGATGCTGTTTAGGTTGTGTTACTATGTTTCGGATTTTCAGATTAGCCTTCCTGGAAACTATCCTGATAAGTCACAGTCCTAGTGGGGTATCTCCAGCTAAATGGTATATGTGTATGTATGTATGCTCAGTATATTTATATGTATGTTTGATCAGTATATGTCAGCAAATACACAATTATGGTCAGTTATGTATATAGCCCTCTAGTTGTGCAAAAAATAATAATAAATATGTCCACATGGAATACAATACATCCTGCCAGGTGGGCACACCTCTGCTCTATTCAAGATCCTTTGATTCTCTCACCCTACATTGAACAGAACAGTTTCTTTGCCTCTGCTTGTATTCTCTGCTTATGTTAGTTGTCGGAAGCAGTTGACAGTACTCAATATGTCAAAATGCCTTTATTAAAAGATAGGGCATAGAGAAGCAATGGCTCTTCATCAAGCTTTAAATCATTAGTCACTTCCTTTAAATACATTTATCAACAGTGACATCTACTGGTTGCTTAACAACACAATATATGTATTTCAAGTAAATGAACTGCCAAAATCATATAAAAATTAGCATCAATATTTTGTCTTGGATATAATTCAGTTTAAATCCTTAATTAATCCTAATAATAGGGACTTAGTTTGCCCAGGCGCAGTAACCTATAACAACTAATCAGCAGGAAGCTTTTACTGGTCACCTGTTTAAAAACAGACATCTTATTGGTTACTATGGGTTGCTGCCCCTAGGCAAAGCCTTTTAGTACATATGGGGGCTAGTATGGGCTCGCCACACACTTCAATGAATCTTATCCATCACATGTTTTATATGTGTCATTGGCATATATAAATTTAATTTCAAATTGTCCCCGTAATATCTTTGCATTGACAGGGCAATGTTTGACCCCTTCACAGTTCCTCTCAGCTATAGGTCGATGTCATTTTGGAATAAAAAAAAAATTCCATGTAAAAACCTATTATTATGGAGGGCTTGTGGAAATATAATGAATCTCTGTATTATATGGGCACAATTAGTTCCATATAAATTGCAGTTCTGTGTAAGTTGCAGTAAATAAATCATTGCAAATTCTTTTTGCCGTCTGCAAAAGTCACTACAAGACTTTCTTTCTGTGTGAATCCTACACCAGGTAGACACAGACAACCTCAACACCTCCACCATGTGAGATGGTAGTGTAGAAGCTCTCCAATACTATTATGACCAGTCAGGTTTCACCCTGTATATTTGTAAGACAAAATATGGCACAAACGTCTTTCTTAGGGATCCTGTAAGTACTTGTGTATCTTCCAAAGAGTTTAGAACACTGGAATCACAGGCTTAGACTGCATCAAATAGTGTGCCAACTGGAAATCAATAAATATGTAAAGCCTTAATTCTGCCTTGAAATCCATATGAATCATATGCCCTGTGCAAACTCACACATAGAATACATTTAGATTATGCATAGTGTACAAAATAGATTCCAGGATTCTTTTTGCAAACCTTAGAATCCTATCCTTAAATGTTAACATGATACAGTATAATCCAGTTTTCCTATAGACATATCTTTTTATTTAATTTAGCATAATCAATTTTATTATATTTCTATGAAAGGCTCTCCAACTGAATATTTGTACTTTCCTTTCAAATACTTTTTTGTCTTTAAAATAAGGCAAATAAGAAAAACTCATATTTTTAGCAGAGCATGAGAATGTGTTAATTTGGGCTATGGCACACTTGAATGAGATCATATTAAAGTCAAGTATTCCAATACATTTCACATAAAACCTCAAGCACATTTCATTACATAAAATGAGCCAAATATATCAAGACCCCTGAAGATGGAATGCTGCTATTTCTAATGTACTGGAAATTAGTAAAAATTATCCAACTACCAATATGCACAGATATTTCTTTGTAAGGTGAATTCATTGTACATTTAGCAGACAATACACAATTTTTCCATTCACTTCATATGAAAAGAATGCAAAATGATGAGGGATATCTAATGAATGTCAAGGTTGTTGTAAAGGCTGGAAATAACACCTAACATAAAAGACAATATTCAAATCCATCTGTTTGGTTCTCATACAAACTTTAATACATTAACCATTTCCCATCCAACAATGTCAGTAGCGCACTATGTCGTTGGGTAGGGGAAAGACATACCGCCAAAAATGTACTACCTACTTTTTGGGTTTAAGGTTATGCTACTGGAAATTCACATTAAAACTAAAATAAACTAAAACTGTCAGATCATTGTCAGAAAAAGGGTTAAACGTTCTTGTTGTTTTAGAACGTCAGTATGTAATCCCTCTGCTTGTTTAAAATCACTGAAATACTGGTACAGTTTTACAGTCCGTTGATGTGGCAGTCTGCATTGCTAGTGATAGATTTAAATAAAAGAATAAAACCCTGACTCCAAAAAATATATTGATCCCAAACAGCAAAATTATTACACAGGTGTGGGATCTCTTATCTGGACACATGTTATCCAGAAAGCTCCAAATGACAGGATTGCCATTTCCCATAAAGTAAATTTTAAGTAAATATTGGATTTTTTTTTTTTTAAATGATTTCCTTTATCTCTGTAATAATAAAAATAAGGACCTTGTACTTGATGGTAACTAAGCTGCATGATGGGTTTATTAAATGTTTATATAGTTTTTACTAGCCAAGTTATGGTGATCCAGACTACAAAAAAAAACATTATCAGAAAACCCCCAGGTCCAAAGCATTCTGGATAATAGATTTTATACCTGTACATACAAGATTATTGGGAGAGTTCCAGCCTTTTACCTGCAACTTACATTGTCTCTCTGCCTGCAAATGCACTTATTATTTCCCCAAGAATAGGGCCAGACACTACGGATTCTCCGCTACAGATTCTCCCCCCATCACTTTCTTTAGGAAGGGCAGATTTCAGCCCAAAATGCAAAATGTCACGTTTCGGCAACCAAATCTGCTGCGTCTGCCTCCACCTCATTGGATACAATGTTTCCAGGTGCAGGCAGGAGCAGAGGAGCAACAGTGGAGTGGATTCTTGGCCTGAGTTCTGCGATCCACTATGGTCTGGCCCTAGCCTAAAGGTAACACTATGCTTTCTACAACATGATCAAATATTCAGCAGTTAAAATACTATAGAGGCTGTTAGGTTTCCAAGAAAATATTTTGCATAGATGTAAAAGCAATAGTAGAATATATTTAGTCCAAAGTATAACTTATAAATAGACTGTATTTTGCCACTAAGTGACTCATGCAGATAAGATATTCCTAGCTGTGTTTACAGATACTTAGGATACTGCTTAGGTGAGCCCATCCTCCTTCATGCAAAAAAAGACGTCTTACTAATAATAGCAAGTGGGTGTTTGGCAGTCTGTTAAAGCCATTATCAGGATTCCTGATGACTGCCCTAATGGACAGCCAAAAAGCATAGTTGTGATACATGTTTTAGCAATACAGATGAATTGCCGTGAGCCGGATGCTTCCAAAGAATAAATGTAAACACATGCAAATAGGTTAAGTTAAAAGCATGATAAAACTTGCTATAGTCTTAAAACATATGCTGTTTTTTTCTTTATCAGATTTCATCACAGAAATGAATTCACTTTTTCCATTTATCCTAATGTAATATATTTAAATATGCAGAGTGACTGGGAAAAGCGTAGAGAGCAGTTATGTCTCGCCCAAAATGCTCCATGCTATATTGTGCGTCAAATGCAGCAAAATCTTAAAGAGAAAGTTCTGAAAGAAATAGACATTTTTTTAAAGGAGAAACAAAGCCTTAATAAAAAAAACCCTACTCCCCTACCCTACATAGACCCCCCCAGCCTAGCTGCCCCCCCCCGGGCAAATGCCCCTAACTCTTTACTTACCCCTCCATGCAGATTCTGTCCAGTGGAGTTCATGGGCACCATCTTCAGCTGCTTCGGTGCACATTCCCTGGCCCTCCTGCTTCATATGTATGCAGTATTAATGCAAGTGCATGTATATACAGTATAAACATGCAATTGCATATATACTATAAATGAACATAAAATTGGTAAGTCAACATACTACATCAAGGTAAACCTCATATGGTAGTCATAAATATTTACTTTTGGTCATATTTTTCATAGGCTGGCACCTCACTGCATGGTAGCACCTCCTGGGAAAAGTGCCAGCTTACCCGGTCATTGGTTGAAGGCTTGATCCTTTCCTAAAAGAGGAGGGAGACTGCCAAGACCAAATCATTGGTTTCACATGTTTAATCCTCCCCTGCTTGCAGCTTTTAAGGGAGACAGACTACCCAGACCAGCAACCGTTTTTAATGGCCTAAGACCACCATTAAAGACATGAGAGGGGGGTGCTAAAAACACATGGAAGCTTGGCCTAGAAAATAATTATGCCAAACATCCAGCAGAATAATTTGGAGAATAATAACAGGGGTAATGATTTTAGTTTTAGTAAAGATGGGGGACCAGTGCAGGTGCTGTGATTGGTGAGTCATTGCCTGAAAAAGGTGAATGGCTGGTACCTTGACATCAACCTTGACAGTCTATCCTCATAGATTAATAGATCAATAAACTTCCTTGCTGCACATAAGATATTGTAACAGGCCAACACAACTCATTGGCGATAAAATGGTATGTTTATCAGGCAAACGACCTCAGAGGTTATGGATATAATTTTTAAGTAATTTTATTCAGCGGATGATGTTGGTACCATTTTAAGTATTTCAGCTCATGTTCAGAATAGTTTTCTTTGTCAACCAGTGGGACATATGTAGAGTGTCCATTTGTAGGCAAGCAATTGAAATGCTAGTATACTGTGGAATCACCCACATAAAATCAATAGGAATAGCATACATTACCAACATGATAAGAGACATATAGAGAATGAGAGACTAGGTAGTAAATTGCACCAGTGTAGTTACCGGTTGCAAGCAATTTAACACTTTAGATTACGACAAGTTAAGAATTATAGAAAATATCTAATTGGGTAGTCTCTTGTATGAAGACATGTGACATTCTAAACCAAGGGCATTGGTTCATAAGAAAATAAATATCTAATATACAATACAGTCCTTCTAAATGCATTATTATTGTTAAATATGCAAGTTATATATGTTATGTTCCCTCTACCCCTAGATTTTCCAAACATTGCGTGTAGTCATTTATTAAGGCGAGTGGAAACAAGTTCAGCTCTTTTGCATATTACTAATTTAGAATATTCAGCGAGGATCCAGAGGTACAGGGAACTTTGAATCGTTGATGGAAAAGGATTAACCACATAAATAATTATAATTCTGTATTTTTTAATTCTGTAATGTTCAATTTTATTTTGTTTAAATACTACACCAGTAAGTGTTTTCTTAAAGGAAAACTATACCCCCCAAACAATGTAGGTCTCTATTAAAAGATATTGAGTAAAACAGCTCATGTGTAAAACCCTGCTTCATGTAAATGAACCATTATCATAATAATATCCTTTTTTAGTAGTATGTGCCATTGGGTAATCATAAATAGAAAATTGCCATTTTAAGAAATAAGGGCCGCCCCCTGAGATCGTAAGATTCACTGTGCACACATACAAACCACATGTAAGGTCACATGAGCCAATTAACAGACAGAGTTCTGCCTTTTGCTTCCTCACTTCTTCCTGTTACAGTTAGTGTTGTAGTATTTCTGGTCAGGTGATCTCTGAGGCAGCACAGATAGAGTCACGAAATGGTGGTTCAAGGCAAGAGATGTAAAAGGGCAATATTTATGTAAATATATATTCCAGTTTGGTAAGATTCTTTAATATGTCATTCAATTTGATATAAACTATCTGTTGCTTAAGTATTCATTTTGGGGGTATAGTTTTCCTTTAACGGGGGTCCCAACATTTTTTTTACTCATGAGCCACATTTAAATATAAAAAGTTAGGGAGCAACACAAGCATGAAAAAAGATCCTGGGGGTGCCAAATAAAGGGTATTTAGTAGCCTATTTATGGAATGACAGCCTACAAAAGGCTCTGTTTGGCAGTACATCTGGTGTTTATGCAACCAGAACTTGCCTCCAAACCAGGAATTCAAAAATAATCACCTGCTTTGAAGCTACTGGGAGCAACATCGAACAGCTTGGTAAGCAACATGTTGCTCACAAGCCACTGGTTGGTAATCACTGCTCTACGGTATCCGATGTCAGAAACACTTCAAGCAGCATACAAAAAGCCATAATACAATGCAATAGATATGCAATACAACAGACATAAGTCTGTTCATTCATGTGCATGTGTAATCATTGCTAGGCATGACTAAGAGCAGATTCTAATTACAAATTAGGTAATTTGGACCTGGTACACGTTGACCAATTTGGTTGAACATTTGCAATATTGGTTTAGTATTAATCATATAAAGTGTGAAATTAGAGTTTTGAGGTGTATTTATCAAACAGTGAAACCAAAGGGGTCTATTTACTAAAACCTCAAATTTTTCTGATCAAGCTTTTTTTGCCAAAACTCGATTTTTTTGTGGAAAAAAAACTTCAAATTTTTTGATATTTATTATACCCCAATGCTGCAAAAAGTCTAGATCTGAAAATCTTCCATCTTAGACCTGTCAAGGTTTTTTTTCACAATCTGATTAAATCTAGTTTTTTTATTCAATAAACTAAGCTAAGCTTTATAAAGCAATAAGCTAAAATCGGGCATGGGAGTTTGGTCAAGCTTTTTTTTATTAATATTATGAGATAAATTTGGATTTTAGTAAATAATTCCCTCACAGTCGCTCCACTGATAAATAAATCAGTTTATGCAGATTTCCTTACAATGTTTAAACATATGCAAGGAGCTAGAGGTAAGTGTTTTCTGAGTTTATCTATATCAGCAAGCCTGACTACCAATGAATTGTATCTCATTAAGAATTGCATTAAGAATGCAAACACTGCAACATGTTTAGCTTTCCCCCAATATCGTTCCAAAACGCCTCCACACGCCTCCACATGCTCAGATTTGAGGAGAATAGTCACCCAGTAACAAATCTCCTCTTCTTCGGGCAACTTATCTCCCCGAACTGCCTTCCCCTGCCCCCCTGTAAATCGCCACCCAGATTGCATGACTTCGGAAAATGAAGCGTTCCAAGTGCCATCCCGCTGGCGATTTACAATCTAGCCGACTAAATCTCCCTGAATCTCAGTGTGTGTCTCTGCCCTTATGCCACAAGTACCGAAATGTAAATGTAAGTTCTATAAACAAGACCCTGTAATAAACATAACTAATAATACTAATAATAACAACAATGATGATTTCTTTCATAATTATCACTATCCTATAGCATTTTAGTTCTAAATGATTAATAGCCTGCAAGATGGCAAAAGTCATGAACCCATAATGGCTGTTCTTGTCTTTTAATTATTTAGTATGCATCAGGAAGTGTGATTTTTAATAGGCTTATTTCCCGCAAAATTCAAGATCATTTTGGCTGGGTAATAAAAATAAAACTAGTTATTCTCTTTATTTTTCATAACACAGCATTATACAGAGCAGGCAGGCCAAACCCATAGTGCAGCTGAGCGAAAAGTGTGTGACAAGTATAACAGCACACTTTTTCTGCAAAATCCTTAACTTCCGTGGTTATAGCTATATTTTTATGGATTTTTTAAGGACTGCGGTTACTTAGTTTAGAGGCCAGCTGCTGGAGTCAAATGTGAAAATAAATACAGTGACATATAACATGCTTGATGTGAACAGCCGAAAAGGATAAAAAATATTCAAAGTAAAGAACAATTGGTAGCTTAATTATGAGTTTTTTAATGTCTTTTCATAATCAGTTAATAAATACCTGAACAATAAAATTGAACTTAAGCTTTTAATAGGCCATGTTGGCTTGAACCTAAACAACAGAATTAGCAGCTTCAGGCATTGTGCAATAACAGTTCCCTGCTTGGTGCCAGAAGACACAAAGCAATTCTAGTACCTCATTATAATAAACGCTTGCAATATTCCACCAATATCTGGAGTGCAAGACACAGATCTTATTTATCACAGTATGTGACACATCTGGCACTCGGATCAGGAAACAACTGTTTTACTTCATTTCTGTCATCACCTTCCAACAGATTTCTTTTACATTCCAATTTGGATGAAGGAACCTGGACTTCTCTCCATAAGTTCTGCATTACCAGTTTAGCTGTGAAGAGTTCTATTCAATGTCTTTTTTTTTCTTTTAGCCTCCTGGCAATTAATTATACTGAGCTGCCTATTTTGACTTTAATTGCTGTGAGCATCTGAAATCGCCGGTATTTGTATCTGTTAGCAATGTCTTTATTACACATGGTTTACAGTAGTGAACTCATACTGCAATTGTGTTGCCTCGGTTTTGCTTTCAAATAGCGGTGTGAAAGTTTCAAGTTGCAGACACCTAGTGGCTCCTGACACTGTTATTAACGTGCATTTGCCTTTGGCCTATTGCTGTGTTTCTAAACATGGGCTTGCAGCAGTGAAATGCTGGGCTTTGTTTTAAAGATGTTAAATGCTTTAAAAAAATCAGATAGAGTACGGCTCTCCATAAACTGCACAAAAAAAAAAAACAACATTCACATACAACTTGTAAGCTTGAATTTCAATCTGTAACCAAGAAACTGTTCAAATGAAAACACCATATTTAGGGATCTGGTGAGGAAATTTGGTGGTTTTCATTTTACTATTCCATTGAGGCCAATTACCTGGACATCACTTCATATACATAAGTTTACAGGCTTCAGTCAAAAAGTGGCTTTGCTGTGTTTCTTTCATTTGCTTTCAACGATCTCACCATACATTGAATATACATTTTGCATTTTAACACAGATCAGGAAAAGTATTGAGCCCAACTGTTGCATTGAACCCCTCTAATGTAGTTGACCCAACTTAGCTAATTATCATCAGAACGTATTTAATAAACAGTATTAGAAACTGATAGCATTATAGAACTGATCCATAATATCCTTCATATAATTAGGTAGAGTAAGAAATTCATTGGCTGAGTATTCCATTTAAGCTCAGAATGTTTGCATTATATAAAATAGTACTGGTGTAGGATCTGTTATGCAGAAATCTGTTATCCAGAGAGCTCCAAATTACGGGAAGGCCATCTTTTAATCAAATAATTTTTTAAAAAATAGTTTCCTTTTTCTCTGTGACAGTAACTTGTACTTCATCCAATCTAACATATTAATCCTTACTGTAGGCAGAACAATCATATTTCATTTATTTAATGATTAAATCATAATTTTAGTAGACAAGTTATGGGGATCAAAATTACAGAAAAGATCCCTTATCCAGAAAACCAACTGTCCCGAGCATTCTGAAAAACAGATACCTTACCTCTATCTGTAAAATTGCTGGAAGATTTGTGGAGTTTTTTGTAATAGGCAACATTTTTTGCAAATTTACATCCCATTTAACTTCGTGAATTTTTTTTGGCGGTTTCACCGTGAAATAGGGAAGTTTTTACCCATCAATATTAATAATAACTTTAATTTGGTTCATATGCAAGTGCTGAATCAGTTAGGGCCTATACCCAGAATACCACTAGCAGGTGTACGTCTGCCTCTGCCCCCCTATGGGGCAGATTTATTATGCGGTGTAAATTTGCCATTTATGTTACACAGCTTTTTACATAGTTTTTCTGTGAATTTCATTTTACACAGCATAATGAATATTAAAATTCACAGTACAACTCAACAGACAGTTGTTAAGTTGCCATATTTGCCAAACAGTAAGGGGCTTATTTATTAAACCTCAATATTTTCTGGTCGAGTTTTTAAGGCAAAAAAAAAAATCATAATAATTTGAGGGGTAAAAAAAACTAATTTTCTAGATTTATTATGCTCCAAAGCTGCTAAATATCCAAATCTGAAATTACTTCAGCTAAAACCTGTCAAAGCTGTGCAAAAGTCAATGGCAGACGTGCCTTTTACAATTTGAAGATGTCTTTTGCCTTCGTGATATTCGAGGGTTTTGGGCTGTTTGACGCCTGGAAATCCGAAACATGTGTGGTTTTCTGCAACAATTTGAAAAAGTCACACAATTCGAATTGTCGCACAATTTTGTCAAAACTTTGTCCGCACGTATTTTTTTGATCTGATTTTTTAGTAAATTAAGGCAATTCGTGGTTTGCAGTTAGATCAAATTTGTTTTAATTAAAAAGAATGAGTTTTAGTAAATAGGCCCCTAAATGTGCCCTATCGTGTTAATGAAACTATTGTATATACTATATACTATAGTATTTTATACTTGATTATATAAGACTGACTGTTATAACATCTAAAGGCACAGATTGTCCAGGAACCAATATAGTGATCACTGATATCACAGAGGTTTTGTTTGATGTCAGAAATCTATGATGTAGTCAATGATATTTTATAGTATTTTATCTTATGTATTTACTAAAACTAATTGTTTTATTAAAACAAAATCAATCTATCGCCCATCCATGAATTTAACTAATTTACAATAATTTTTCTTGAAAAAAAAATACTCTAAAAACTCGACTTTATCAAATTGTCGCCGCAAAAACTCGTATATATTGGATTATCGAAAAATTAGAGATTTCCACTTTATAAACTCTACCAGAACAATTTGAGGTTTAATAAATGGGCCCCTAAATCATTTAACGTATTATTTTATCTAAAAATCCTTTGGGATGCTTTAGTTAGATAGATAGATAGATAGATAGATAGATAGATAGATAGATAGATAGATAGATAGATAGATAGATAGATAGATAGATAGATAGATAGTTAGATAGATAGATAGATAGATAGATAGATAGATAGATAGATAGATAGATAGATAGATACTGTAGATTGATAGATAGATAGATAGATAGATAGATAGATAGATAGATAGATAGATAGATAGATAGATAGATAGATAGATAGATAGATAGATAGATAGATAGATTGTGCATAAAAAATAAATTTAATATCTATAATATTTATGTACAGTGGAAACTTAATTTTACATTCCCCGGTTTAAGTTGTGGCCCCACCAATGTATAATGCTTTTTTGGGGTGCTTTTTCTCATCCATGTTTTCTTGGTTTTTCTGCAAAAATATTGTTCTTATATTGCTAAAAATGCCTGTTGTCCCTGTGAATGTTATTAGCGAAATTAAGAGGTTTAAAATACTAACCCAATGAATATGTTTTCATGGTTCTGTCTGTAAATAGCCAAGTCCAATTAGTCTGAACCTCATACAGCCATTCACAATCACTTATTGATTTAGGTTGTGCGTGTGACCAGTGTCGGACTGAGCCGGTGGGACACTGGGAAAAAACCCAGGTCCATACCCATATCAGCCTCTTAATGCTGCGACCCCCTTTATTGGAGGTTGCGGCGAAAAAAAAAATCTTGTGCGCACATTGTGTGTGCATGCGCACAACCAGTGAGCCGCATGCGCAGAGACGCAGCGCACACGCCGGTGCAGAGACGCCATGAACACACCAGCGCAACAGGGGGGCTGGAGGGGGGCCCTGGGGCAATATGTGGGCCCCGGGCCCCCCCAGTCTGACCCTGCGTGTGACTGTCAGAAAGATCATGCACATGCCCCCACCCATAGTGTAACATTAATACTGCAATACTTAACCCTTGTCATTAACACAGTAAATATTGGATTTCAAAGTAAAACTGGCTCCTGTACTTATTGTACTTGAAGAATAAGTTGCTTTAACACATTTCCCTGATTCTACATTTTCCTAGACTTACACTATTTTTCTTGGTTCCCTGAAAAACGTAAAATGGTGTTCTATGGTATTTATATTTTATTGATAAAAACATTAATACATAGCCATTTTATGGCTACAAAGGATATTTAGTTGATATTTCATCAAGTTTACTACCTCCACACTAGTGATGTATGGGCCAGCCCAATACCTGCGGGTCAGGCAGGTTTGGGCCAACCTCAGCACACCCTTTGCGGGTCGCAGGACCTTACAATGCCGGCTTCCTGCATCCTTTTTATACTCTCACACACGCCCCCTCCCTCCCTTTTGTGATGTCATCAGCAGGACGGGGCGGCACGGGTCTATATTTGAAGGGGAGGGAGCTGGCGGGTTCGAGTTGAGTTTTTCTTGACCTGCATGTCACTACTCCACACGTAAAGCATATATGCCTTGGTTAATTAAAAGAAAAATAGATTTGATTATTTAAGTATTTATTTTTTTATACAAATCCGGGCCTGAGCATAATGCATAATTAAGTTACAATTAATTTAGTTATGTTACAAAATAAATATCATTTAACCTGTAAGTAAAGATCTAAACATATTGGGATCATAAAAATGCCGATTTTATTTCTATTTGCACTACATGAAAAGGTAGAGAACAGAGCTATAAAAATAATGATAACAACAAAGAGAAATAGAGATTTCTGACTTTCTGATATAAAAGAACTGCTGCTAAAATAAGTTCACATTGTGGGCTTTACAAAGTCAGCCAGTCAGCCTTTTAAAATATTTTCACTAAAGTTCTTTTTTTGGTAATGAACACAAAATGGCAAAACTGTAAATTAATGCTGGCAAGATAATAGATTTTATCAGCTGGATCCTTCCAGTTAAAGTTACTGGTAAATCATACCACATATCAAGACCCCTTCCTGCTTAATATCTCCTACTTATTGTAAGCCATATCTGCAGAGAACTAGACCCACAGACATGTGCATTTCTCTGAAATGTGGTTTTTAATTGGCTCTTCTTTGGCCAAGAAAACTCATTCTTCTCTGGGTTTATTCTGTAACGTGAAAAGGTGCTAAAACTTTTTTGCAAGATCAAGCATTTATGGAATGAGCTTTGCTAGGGTAGCCACTGATTTTTAGTAACTTTTTAGCATGAATTCATTTTATTTTAACTTAAAAAGCTAGGTTATCTGATGATAATTTAAGGTGCTAAAAAGCCATGTTAAAAAATTAGTAGAAAACTGTTGTTTCGATATAAAAGGAAACATTATGGATATAAAGAAGTAAAGGTCTGCCAGTATTCTCCTTTTAATTAGGGATGAACAGTATGAACAAGCTGAGGAATCAGGAATGCTCAGGACCTGAAGTTTTCTGCAAAAGGAATCTTGCCTTATTTGGATCGCCATATTCAGGGCCGGCCTTAGGCCAATTGGACCAATTGGGCCCAATTGGGCCCCGCACCTCTGAGGGGCCCCGCACTGCCCCTTTCCTTTCTATTTTGTGCCTGTATGCCCTTATTTTCCTAAATACTTGCTGTGTCAGTAGCCAGCAACACTTTGTCTAGGGGTCCCGCCAACATGGTCCCAATTGGGCCCCACATTTGATAGGATCGGCCCTGGCCATATTACTAAAAATAATGTAAACATGAATTAAATCCAGTATCTTTGTTTTACCTCCAATAAGGATTAATTATCTAAATCTTAGTTAGGATCCAGTACAAGTTACTGTTTTATTATTAAAAAAAGGAATAATATTTAAAAATGTTAATTGTTCTTGTAATTTGGGTCTTTCTGGATAACAGGTTTCCGGATAATAGTTTCCATGCCTATATGTGAAAAATAAAATCACAAAAAAGTGTGGCAACCCCTGCAACTTGATTTTTTCCTTGACTGTTGCATTTTTAATTAAAAAAAAACCCCAAAGGAATTGACACCAACCATTTTTACATGTATTATAATCATAACATTATCTGTGCATGTGCTTTAAAATTTCACCTTAAAGTATTTGCCCAATGGTTTTATATAACTTATCCCTTCCCACATGATATTAGGGATTAACCACATTTGTGCTGTAGTAGTTCATTTTAAAAATGTTGGCCAAACAGTCAGGTTTGAGAAGTAACATTTAATGGTACTCCAGTACAGGGATTTTAGAATTAAAGTAATAATGACACTAAAAACATGTTGTTGTTTGCTGATAGGTCTGATTTTGTAAATAATTGTTACTTGAAGTTCACTCCAACACTTACTTGAAGTTCACTTACTTGAACAACACTCCAGCAGCATTCTGAATTGGTGAAAGAAAATGTTTTATTCTCGCCACTAATGGTGGCGTTTCAGGCTTTTCCCAGCCCTTTATTATGCCTACACACTGTGCAACATTTAGCCTTAAATAGGGCTTTCAGCAGAGGGGCGCACACACAAAATCCCACCACCCAGTGTGAGACACAACTCCAAGCATCCACTGAAGAATGAAATATCCAATATTCCATTTTATTACATTTTAAAGTGAATCGTACAAAATCTGTGCTATATAATCCAGTCCATTATGGTCCAATATTCAAGTATCATAGATGCATAATTATCATGTGAATAATGTCACTGTGAAAAATACATATCCATGTGAATAAATGTTCAAATCAAAAATCTTCATGTAGAATGTTCAATATCAATTGAAGTAATTTATATGAACTATTTTACCCCTTCAAGTAATGGCTGTTTACAGGAAGTAATTTATCCTCCCAACTAAACAAGTGCTTGTATGAAACGCTTTGCCTCACTCACAAACCAGCCATTTGTTTTTTATAATTCAGTAATTATATGTTCTGCTTTGTTTAACCAAATACACAAATCACATGTAAACAAACTGTAACACTAGTGACCTCCAATATTCATCTGAAGATTGGATGAATATGGTTTGTTTTATGGTTTCAATCCTGTAAATGATCTGAAAGTGCATGAGGATTAGAAAGAATCTAAATATTTTACCAAATTGGAAACATGGGCAATGGCAAGCTGGAAAATAAGGTTGAATGATAATAAATGCACTTTGGCAGAAATAATATAAATGTGATTTATACACTTAATGGCAGTGTGTTGGGGGTTTCCTTAATTGAGAAAGATCTGGGTATTTTGTAGATAACAATTTGTCTAATTCCAGGCAGTGTCATTCGGTAGCCATCTTCCCGGTCTTCTTGTATTCTTCTGGCACTTCGTCATTTTCCATCAATTTTGCAAACAGGGAAATTGCTCAACTGCACACGAGCCGCCACTCCGTCTAGTTCTCAGATTACTGAAGACCCGGAAGATGGCTGCCGTGAACTCTCATCCCTGAATTTGCACTGAGGGGTAAGTAAAAAGTTAGGGGCATTTGCTCGGGGTAGGAGCTAGGCTGGGTGGTGGAGGGAGGGGGTCTATGTGGGGTAGGAGGGTTGGGATTTTTTTAATAAAGGGTTTGTTTGACAATTAAGAGGGATATAAATGAGCTGGAGAGAGTGCAGAGATATGCAACTAATCTAGTAACGAAGATGGACAGCGACATTTTGTGCATACTGCTATAGTCAGGTGATCCCACTGGTGTCTAATAAAAGGACAGCCAAGTATGGAGTTTTACTTTGAAAGCAGCAAGTAAGTTGCAGGTAAAACCTAGTCCCTTTGTAAAATGTATAATGAAGCAATAGAATTCTTAATGAATCAGATGCAAGTTGAGTGTAGGACTGGCCAGATATGGGATGACTTTGACGTAGTTGGCCAGCTTAAATATATTGCAATATATGGACAAACAATCCCTGTTTTGTTTAAAGGGTAAGGCATTTTTTAGTAGCAGTATGCACAAAATGTCGCTGTCTTAAATATATTGATAATGGGCTGAGTGCAGAGGACTCTTGACTATATGTATTTTGTGGTCACAGCCTCATTGCACCCCCGCCTAATGGTTTTAAAAATTAGTGGTGAGCACAACTTTCCCTTGTTTGTTATAGTTATACAGGAGCAGTGACCAGCTCCATGTTGTAGCTCCCACCCTTCCCAGCTATAGTCAGGTGATCCCACTGGTGTCTAATAAAAGGGCAGCCAAGTATGGGAGTTTTACTTTGAAAGCAGCTAGTAAGTTGCAGGTAAAACCTAGTCCCTTTGTTAAATGTATAATGAAGCAATAGAATTCTTAATGAATCAGATAAAATTGAGCATAGGACTGGCCAGATATGGGATGACTTTGACGTACTGTAGTTGGCCAGCTTAAATATATTGCAATATATGGACAAACAATTCCTGTTTTTATATATATATATATATATATTGTTTATAAATGTGAGTGCATAGATAGGTCAGTATAGGGGGCCGATTCACTAAATTCGAGTGAATTCGAGTGAAGGATTCGAATTAAAAAAACTTTGAATTTCGAAGTGTCTTTCGGGCTACTTCGACCATCGAATGGGCTACTTCGACCTTGGACTACGACTATCGAACGATTCGAACTAAAAATTGTTCGACTATTCGACCATTCGATAGTCAAAGTACTGTCTCTTTAAAAAAAAAATTCGACCCCCTAGTTCGGCAGCTAAAAGCTACCGAACTCAATGTTAGCCTATGGGGAAGGTCCCCATAGGCTTGCCTAAGTTTTTTTCATCGAAGGATATTCCTTCGATCGCTGAATTAAAATCCTTCGAATCGTTCGATCGAATGAATAATCCTTCGATCGATCGAATTTCCTGCGCTAAATCCTTCGAATTCGATATTCGAATTCGAAGGATTTCAATTTCTAGTTGAATATCAAGGGTTAATTAACCCTCGATATTCGACCATTGGTGAATCGGCCCCGAAGTGTGTGTGTGTTTATGTGCACTGGGGTTTATTTGAAGGGGTTGAACTAGATCAGGGGTCAGCAACCTTTACTATCAAAAGAGCCATTTTGCCCCCTCTTCCACTAAAGAAAAAGAGTCCGGAGCCACAAAACATAACACAGCTTATAAACTTTGTTTTAACCTTTTTTTAATTGTAACTGTTACAACAACAGAATACATCAAACAGAAGTGCAGTGTGTATGTGTAGGCCTTCTTTGAAATAAATGCAACACTGAATAGCCCTATTAAATGCTAGTGTTCTAATTTGTTTAATGTAACTTCTGTTTCTGAAGCTCCATGCTGATCTTCCCTCTCTTGTCTTGAGTGTGTGACTAGTGATGGGCGAATTTGCGGCGTTTCGCTTCGCCGAAAAATTAGCGAATTTCGCACGAAATTCGCGAAATGGCGAAAAATTTGCGAAACAGCTCAGGCGTCTCGTTTTTGACGCCGGCGCCCGTTTTTGACGCAGGCGCCCGTTTTTGACGCTGGCGTCCGTTTTTCCGAAACAAATATTTTGACGCCGGCAAATTTTTTCCGTGAATTTTCGCGGGCGTTTCGCTGATGGCGAATCGCGCAAATTCGCCGCGAATTCGCGCCTGGCAAATAAATTCGCCCATCACTATGTGTGACCGCAGTAAGGACCATGCTAAATCATCTTGCTGCGGCTCAGTCTTGCCTGTCACCCCTGGGACGTCTATACAGCCCTCGCACCTGCTGGTGGCTTCTGAGTGTGCGACCGCGGTACGCTGACCGTTGGCTTACCAATGTCGCACAGGTGCAAGGGCTGTATAGACAATGCAACAGCCAAAGCCACAAGACTGAGCAGCAGAAAGCAGGATGAAGAGCCGCATGAGGCTCCGGAGCCACAGGTTGCCTACCCCTGAACTAGATTTTTTTTCTTTTTAACCAAACCTAACTATATTTACTATGTAATTAAGGTACTTTTTCTACTCCAAATTAATCACACTCAATATTTGATTTAAACCAGAAATTATCATTCCAGATAAAGATGATTTTACAATTAATGGATGAGTATAAAGGATATGGTATGGCTAAATAGGGAAAATTTAATAAATAGCCTTGTCAAAAACTAACAGGGCAAGAAATGATTAAATATTATTGTACTAGCATTTGCATTTTATATAGTAAAAGGTAGCTGCAACATTGTCCTTTTTAAGATAATACAATTTGTACAATTTGTTCTAAAATCATCAGAGCCATCAAAAGTAGATGTGGCAGACTCTGACATAATCAGCATCTCTTTCCTCGAAAGTATAAAAATGCATCATTTGCTTCTCTTCTGAAATAAATAAAGCCATGCTCATTAGAAAAGCCCAGAAGCCAACAGAACTGATTTTTTAATTAGAAATTATGTTTAGGAAATGTAGACATTTAGGAATATACAGTGAACATGTGAATACTCTGTACAGTGAATGCTCTGTATTTGTAAATATTTTTTTATGAAATGTAGTGGGAAGCCCAGTTATATAAATCATTTATGTAATGTAATGACAAGGTTTGCTATGGGCTAATAAATATTTGTTTAAATAAGTTGTTTATTTACTAAACAGTATTGTGGTAACGCTTAAAGCTAAAAGTCTGACCATTTCCTACAAATACTGTAAAATACCATCAAATAAGTTTTCCTTAAGTAAGAAGCAAACAAAACAAAAACATTACAGTACTATATAAAATACCAAAACAAGTTGAAAGAGCATGTGAAATATATGCAGTTCCTATAACATACATATGGTGGCACTATGTGCTGCTTGAAATTTTACTGCTTTATAGGTGAGCTATAAAATACAAGCAAAATAGATACATGAACAGAGCAGCAGTGTTGGAGAGAAGGGTGTGAATTATACTTATAGTCATAGTAAACAGCTGAGTTATTTTATGGTCATTAAAGCTACTGCCATTTTTTTCCCTAGAGGACTTTTCTAGCCAACTGGGAATCCTGACATCACTACAGCTTAACTGACCTGTCTCTACAGCTTTTGCTCACTGTGCAGTCACAACTAAAATACAGTGTTATTTTATTTCAACACTTACAAAACAAACAACACTGACAAAACAAGATGTATTGTTTTGAGGATACTATTATAAAATACCAAACAGCTACCAATATCACACAGATAATAGCTTATTTAAAAATGTTAAAATGATTCTAATATATATTTATTGTCAGTTATTCATCTAGCACCAACACATTTACACAGATTTTTATCATTCACATCGTCATGTTACGGTTCCGATTATATTCACACACAAGTGAGGTTTGTAAGAACCCAGTTAAATGGATGGTTCACCCCTTGTTAACTTTTAGGGGCAGATTTACTAAGCTCGACTGAATAGTTCGAATCCAAAAATATTTGAATTTCGAAGTAATTTTTTGGGTACTTCGACCATTGAATTGGTCAAATTCGATTCGAACGATTCGAAGTAAAAATCAGTTGACCATTTGACCATTCGATAATCGAAGTACTGTCTCTTTAAAAAATCCTCAATACTTCGCCAAATAAAAGCTACCGAATTTTATGTTAGCCTGTGGGGACATGTAGATTTTATCGCTCGATCGAACGATTTTTATTCAATTTTGCGTTAAAATCCTCCAAATTCGATATTTGAATTAGAAGGATTTTACTTCGAGGGTTTTTTAACCCTCAAAATTCGACCCTTGATAAATCTGCCCCCAGGTATGTTATACAATGGTTAATTCTAAGCAACATTTCAATTGGCTTTAATTTTTTTTATAGTTTCTAGGGATGGGCGAATTTTTTCGCCTTGTTTCGCCGAAAAAATGACGCCCATAGACTTGTATGGTGACGTGCGTCAAAAAAAAAAGACGCGCAACATAATAATTTCGCCGCGCGACAAATTATTTTTGAAGCCCATAGACTTTAATGGGCGTCAGCGACATTTCGCCGGCGGCGAATTTTTGGCGAAACGAAACGGGTCAAATTCGGCCATCCCTGATAGTTTCTGAACCATTGCCTTTTTCTTCTTACTGTTTCCATCATTCAAGTGGGGGTCAGTGCCCCCATCTAAAAACAAATGCTCTGTAAAGGTGGCCATAGACGCAAAGATCTGCTCGTTTGGCAACATCGCCAAACGAGCGGGTCTTTCCCCGATATGCCATTAACAAGCATGACTATATCGGGGGTAATCTGATTGTTCGGCCGTATGGCCGAACGATCCAATTACAACGTGCCATGGGCTCCGGCGGGATCAGTCGGGTCAAAATCAACCGATCGACCGTTCGAAAGATGTCGGCACACGCTACACACAATCTGAAAATTGCACAAATCCTTGATTCGTACTATAGGATCTCTGTGTCTATGGCCACCTTTAGGCTAAAAATGTATTGTTGTTGCTACTTTTTATTACTCATTTTTCTATTCGGGCCCTCTCCTATTCATATTCCAGTCTCTAATTTATATCATTGCATGTTTGCTAGGGGAATTTAGACCATAGCAACTGGATTGCTGAAATTGCAAACTGGAGAGCTGCTGAATAAAAAGCTAAATAACTCAAAAACCACGATAATAAAAAATGAAAAACAATTGCAAATTGTCTCAAAAAATCACTCTCTACATCATTCTAAAATAGTGATGGGTGAATTTGTTTCGCGCTGCTGAAAAATTTTGACGCCCATTGACTTCAATTCATTTCGAAAATGTTTCTCAGTTTTGCGAATTTCACAGGAAATTCACAAAACTACGAAAATTTTTGAAACACATTGAAGTCAATGTGCTTCAAAATTAATTTGACGTGCATCAATTTAGACGGCGTGACAATTTTTATACACGTGCCTATTTTGTACAAATGCACTAAAGTCAATTGGTGTCCAATTTTTTTTTGACGTGGCAGATTCTTCGCTGGCAAATTTCCACTGCAGAATCTATCCACTGGCGAACTCGGAAATTCGCCACAAATTCGCGCCTGACGAATTTATTCATCCATCTAGTGAATAGTTGAAGCCCTGGACTGGGCTTTCAAAATAGGTCCTGGCTAGTCATGGCCGAATTTTTGCTTTGCCGAATTTCCCACGAAATTCACGAAATGCTGAAAAATTTGCGAAAAACATTTAAGTCAATGGGTGTCAAAAACTCCTGCGACAATATTTATAGCACGCCTATTATGTCCAAATGCATTTAAGTCAATGGGCATCTGAATAATTTTGATGTGAGACGATTTTTTTTTGACGCGCAACCAATTTTTTTTTACGCAATGGATTTTTCGATGGGCAAAACGCAAACACTCGCCAATTTGCATAAAGAAAAAAGGCAAGCACTTGCAGAGACCAAACTTCCAGGCAGGCTTGTCAAATCATCAAGTAGTTTATTTCAGTCCACAAGGATACAGCCTTACGCGTTTCATATCACTCAGATACTTAATCATAGGCTACTAGAGTTCTACTTAAACCTGAGCATTTTCTACTTTTCTACTGACTTCTAACAACAAAAGTGTGTGATTTTGCATTCGCCAATTGGCACCTGACGAATTTATTAGCCCATCACTATTCTAAGTTAAGAAGGTAAACAACCTGCCTGCGTAATTTTGAAGTGTGGAAGTAATACCTATCCAGACATGAGGAAACATACAAATTAATTGCACAGGCCAGAATTGAACATAGGACCCCAGCACTGCAAAGGTTACTACCTGCAGTGGCGTAACTACTGGGGGAGCAGGGGGTGCAATTGGGCCAGGGCCGCACGGAAGAGGGTGGGGGCGGGGCCCGGCTGCACGGCCCGCACCAGGGCCCGCCCCCACCTAGTTCCGTCTCTGACTACCTGCATCAGGATCGGTAATTCAGCTGGTCCACCTGCAGATATGAAGTAATGGCAGGTAACTAGGTTACAAGGAGGATACATGAACTGAGCAGGCAATTCTCAGATTAGAAACACAACACAGGAATGTCAAAGAATATTGCTTTCACTGTGTTTTCTATTTTAAAATGTTAGGCACACCCCAATGAAAAAAATCACTAAGCGAAGATTTAGAAATGTTCATATTTTTATTTGTTATCCCGATACATACTTAGGGAACAAAAGTTGTTTTTTCCTCATATAACTAAAACCCATTATTTTTTTTCGTAATTTAAGGGGCAGATTTACTATGGGTCGAATATCGAGGGTTAATTAACCCTCGATATTCGACTAGGAATTGAAATCCTTCGAATTCGAATATCGAATTCGAAGGATTTAGCGCAGGAAATTCGATCGATCGATCGAAGGATTATTCATTCGATCGATCGATCGAAGGATTATTCATTCGATCGAACGATTAAATCCTTCGATTCGAAGGACTTTAATCCAACGATCGAAGGAATATCCTTCGATGAAAAAAACGTAGGCAAGCCTATGGGTACCTTCCCCATAGGCTAACATTGAGTTCGGTAGCTTTTAGCTGCCGAACTAGGGGGTCGAATTTTTTTTTAAAGAGACAGTACTTCGACTATCGAATGGTCAAATAGTCGAACGATTTTTAGTTCGAATCGTTCGATAGTCGTAGTCGAAGGTCGAAGTAGCCCATTCGATGGTCGAAGTAGCCCAAAAAAAACTTCGAAATTCGAAGTTTTTTTAATTCGAATCCTTCACTCGAATTTAGTAAATCTGCCCCAAGTGTAAAAAACACAAAAAACTCTAATACAAAAATAGGTCATCTAAAAGCTGCTGAGGCTATATAGAAGTCATTGGGAGTTGTCCTTCTCTTGCAAAATCTTTGTTTTTTCTTTACGGTTTTCGTGGATCTGTTTGTTTCGAAAACTTGTATGATATACTGTATGTCACAAAAGAAGCTTCTCATGCTCTTATTTGGATTGGTCAGTGTTTTTTTTTTCATTACAACTTTTTATAATCAGATCTTTTAATTCATTTCATGACATTGGTGGTTTTAGGGAAAATTTGGTTTTTCAGGGTTTCAAAATCCTCTAATACTACACAAATACAAATTTTGATAAATGGGCTTTGTAGTCCCATTGTAGTCATCTGGTCTTTGCGCTATTGTGCAGTAGAGTAGTAAAATGCTCATTCCTTGTTCTTTAATAGATATTAGCAAAGTATGAAACAGAAAACTGTATGTGTTATGCATGTTTGTTTTGCTATTATTTCATCAGTTAAATATTTCAAGTGCAGAATAAACCTTCATCTTAGTTTTACAAGAAATTTCTTTGTAAAATGTAACACAATAATTTGACTTTTACCATATGCTGTAAATTACTGATGCTAAGCACAGGATGAAAAAAGAAAAATAATTATAGGTCTTACTTTGGTGTACTTTTCCATCCCTATTCAAATGCCAACATTTTCCTCGGTCCTTACTTTTGCCTCGGAAGGACCTCAGGTCCCTGGCAATTTCATTAATTAAGCGAAGTAATACACCCAGCAAATCTTGCTTTTTATTAAAGGAGAACTAAACCCTAAAAATGAATATAGTTAAACATGCCATATTTTATATAATGAACTTAATGCACCTGCCTGAAGTTTCAGCTTCTCAATAGCAGCAATGATCCAGGATTTCAAACTTGACACAGGGGATCACCATCTTGGAAAATGTTTGCGACACTCACATGCTCAGTGGGCTCTGAGCAGCTGTTGAGAAGCTAAGCTTAGGGGTCATTGCAAATTATCAAGGAGAAAAGGAGGTTGGCCTGGAATAAAAGATGATACTACATATCTTGAGTGTTGCAAAGTAAGCCTGCAGTATATTTTCTTTCATACCAGCGCCTGTGCACCAGTCTTTATATTCATGGTCTGTCATGCAACAAATAACTACACAAACCCAGTCGAATTCTGTACAAAGTGTCTGAGTTTGAATTACTTTTATGCTTGACATCAACCTGTTCTAGTTTTTGAGACATCTTTAAGCTTATGGTAAGCTTCCTGGCAGTGTCCATCTAAGAGTTCTGTTGTCTGTGGGCCCTAATTTTAAAGATTTGGGGGGAGGGGGTCACAAAAGTGGAGTAAACCGGAGTAATATTAGTTAAACTGGAGACAAATGATAAAAACATCCAATTCAAAAAAAGACAAACCAGTTTGTGAATACTGTGTGTTTTTCTGCTGTAGGATTTAAATTGTCATTCCTAGTGATGGGCGAATGTATTCGCCAGGCGCAAATTCACGGCGAATTTGCACGATTCGCCACCAGCAAGTAAATTCGCAAAACGCCAGCGAATAAATTTGCGAAACGCCAGCGAAAATTCGTCTGAAAAAATTCACGGGCGCCGGCGTCAAAAACGAGACGCCGGTGCCGTTTTGTGAATTTTTCGCCGTTTTGCGAATTTCGTGGGAAATTCGCGAATTTTCCGGCGTAGCGAAACGGCACAAATTCGCCCATCACTGGTTATTCCACAATTAATTTCGCAATGACACTTTGGAATTTGGAGAGCTAAATTTCTTCATAAAGTGTTGGTGTAAGTTTTTGGCCTTATTTGAGGTGGTGTTAATAATAAACCACTAGTGATGGGCAAATTTGTCCCATTTTGCAGAAAAATTTGCAAATTTCCAGTGAAATTTGCAAATGGCGGAATATTCACAAATGAGAATTTTGATGCCCGCGTCAATTCCAACACTTACGTCAATTTTGACACTGACATTAAAGTCAATGGGCGTCCGAACAGGGGGTACTTTATTCACTTTAGAAATAGTACATTTTAATATCAGAATACTTTATACAGGTATGGGACCTGTTATTCAGAATGCTCGGGACCTGGGGTTTTCTGGATAACAGATCTTTCCGTAATTTGGGTCTTTGTGCCTTAAGTCTACTAGAAATTAATTTAAACATTAAATAAACCCAATAGGCTGGTTTTGCTTCCAGTAAGGATTAATTATATCTTAATTGGGTTTAAGTATAAGCTACTGTTTTATTATTACAGAGAAAATGTAAATCATTTATAAAAATTTGGATTATTTGGATAAAATGGAGACTCCGTAATTCGGAGCTTTCTGGATATCGGGTTTCTGGATAAGGGATCCTATACCTGTACTGGTAACTGCAGTGTTTAACATATGGCAGTATTATAGTTCAATTATATACAGTAGAAATGAAATACGTTCCTTTACTTACGGAATAAGTGTGCTTATTTTTATCTCTCTTTGGATTTCAACAGGTGTCTCCCTGGGGTTTTCAGTGTTGTCAGTTGTTTTGTTAAAGGTTTTTCTCTTTTAACTTTTCTAGTTAATTTGAATTATTTAGCCAGGTTTTACCTGTGTTCTCCAGCACTCAGTGTCAGGATGCGACTGGTGGTATCTGATAACCTGGGTTAGATATCTTGTCAGTATGTGCTGGGGTTGGGTGGTAAAGATAAATTCACTCTGTTTTGTTGGTCCTTGTATACTGTAGTTTTTATATATTTCATAGTTGGTGATTGATAAATAAATGTACCAAGGAATGAATAAATACATTGTCAAAAACAAGCATCATCTGGATTTCTCCATTTATTCTACTGATTCATCTTTTGTACTTGGCTATTAGGGTTTGCATTTAAGTGTGTTATGCTTCAATATATGTTTTTTGTGATAATTAAACATTTAGTGACTGTGTAAGGCTTGAGTAAATGTGAAAATGAGTATTTTATGCCAGCAGAATGAATTCTGATACCTGTACACTTCTTTCATTTTAGTGAAATGACAATGGAAAAAAGCACATGCACAGGCAAAGTAAATGGATTTCTGTGCTAATAGAGTTTTTACCATGCAGGCCAGTATGTCAGAATATGTGTTGCCTTTTTATGTATAACTATTTAGAAATATTATAATACTTTACTCTCACCAGTGTGAAGCTCCCCAATTGGCTCCCGAAGATCACTTGTCCCACATTCTGCTCCCTGGCAATGGAGTCTCTTCAAAAACAATTCCAATAAGGATTTCTTTGACACATATAATGATGAATAAAAAGCTTCTTTATTTGTTATTGTTCTGTCATACTGTATATTAATAGTATGTCAGCTTTGACTCAGTGCATTAAGTCTGTACTACGGATGCGTTCTGTGCCTCATGGCACTTCCTATATATATATATATATACAGTATGTATAGAAATATTATAAAGCAAGCTTTTGGAACTCTGTGTTCACTCTTTTAGACTGACATTCTAATGTGAAATTTCTCTGTCACTCTCTGTCCCTTTCTACTTCCCTCTGGGATGTAATATTGCCCTTTAGCACCACAACTTTCATTTTTAACAGGCAGTGATTGATGTTTCCATGTGGGGCATTCCATGTACAGTTTTCTGTAGATAACAGTAGATGTGTAGAAATTATCACTTAGAGATCATAAAGCATCATATGACTTCACCATAGTGTTTTTTTATTGGAGGGATTTCTTGCACTATATGTTTGGCCCAACCTGCCTTCCCCAAAATTGTCACGTGCATAAAAATTGTCGCTAGTCAAAATTATTCGGACACCCATTGACTTTTATGCATTTGGACCAAATAGTAATTTGCCAAAATTATTTCAATGCCCATCGACTTCAATGCGTTACGTGAATTTTCACGAATTTTGTGGTAAATTTGCAAATTTTTTGGCAAAGCAAAACAGCACATATTCACCCATCACTACTTAGTAATCTCTGTGTGATATTCTTTACTTAAGAGCTGACAATCAGCACAAGGTCTGCAGCTGTTGGGAAGTCTACTGTATACTACAGTACAAGGGGAAAGGACAGCTGTTATGTATTGACTTTATACAAGATCAGATGGTGATGTTACATGTAGAACTGTTGCTCTCTCTAGTATCTGTCTGTGTATCCTTTTTCTTCCTCTCACTTGTTGGCAGTTCGGTACACCATACTCCACTCCAGTTACAATAAAATTGCCAGTGTTCAGACAGATTTACAGCTTTTGCAAAAGATTTGGAGCGGCCAACATGCACAGAATAAATTTTAGCCACAAACAGATGTACACTGGGTTATTTACTCCACTTTATCTCACACTGATATATGTAAAGTGTATCTCTTTAATGGATTAATATTCAAAATGGATTACTGGCAGAAGAGATTGCCTTTGTATAATATTGCAGTTCATGGTGCTTCTTTCAAAAAGCAATAAGCAAAGCAACAAAAATGTCACCCCAGCATTTTTAAAGTGACATTTCTCTGCACATAATTTATAAGGAATAATAAAACATGCCCAGGTGAGTGTTTTTATCCTGTGTTTGAGGGCTGTAAATGCGGGCACAGGAAATGTTAGCAACCTGTTTGTGGTCTGCTGCTATTTATCATAGCGTACAGTGCTAAATGATGTAGAACAGATTCCCTACCAGCTTTCTGATGCCTTTGGAAAGTATTTTTTTGTGAGTCCGCCACTATGTCTTGTATTTGCACATTTACACTTTGGAAGTCATGAGTTCAACAGCAGGTGTTATGAGATGATAATAACCGTAGTAAGGAGTCGTGTTGCTTAAATGTTTGGATTTAAATACAGGAAATCATAAAAACCATGTTGTTTTCATAACACCTTGTTACTCGCAAAGCGTGATATAATAAAAGAAAGAAACTCTCACTGAATTGCCATGCTTTTGTAGAGGTGGTGAAGGCATTTATTCAAAATAACACTGGGGATAATGAGAAAGGAAAGGGAATCATAATAAGGTTACTGTTATCATTACCACTTAACAGCCACAATTATTATTTAACCTTAAGGGAAAGTGTGGCTAAATAGGGATCTGTGTTCCATAAATATAGATATTTAATTGGCTTTTGTAGAACTTCAAAGACATGTTGCCGCCATGCCAATATCTGAACTGAATTAATGACTGAGCTTGTTGGTTATTTCTAATCATCAAAATAAGGCAGTAAACATTGTTAGCCTTAAATGCAGCTGCTTTACTTGATGTGCTCTACCAGTATTTGAACGTTTCATATACAACCTTTGTCTATGTATATGCTTGTGTCTTAAATACAGTGGCTGAAGGAAAGAACTATATAATAATAAAAAGGAGAATGCAACTACAAGCCTGTGGAAGGTATGCAATCCTTTTGAAATGCAGGCCACTGAAATACTCACAATTTTTGGAACCAGTTTTGTGCAACATTTTAAACCTTGAAACATTAAATGCCAGAATTTCAAAACTTTGCAAAAGGGCCTATTTATGACCCTTTGGCACATCAATTCTACCTATTAAAATGCTAATTGGTGTGCTTCATTGCTGTCAATGAAAGGACAAGTACAAGCTGTAATCTTCCAAGACAACGCTGTTCAACTGAAGGCTCACAGGCCGGATGCCTCCCTCCAAAGTACTTTTTAATGGTCCCAGTCAGTCCGTGGGCTCCACAAACCTCTTTGCATGACATCATCATTTTAATGTAATCTGTTCCATAAACGTGTTTTTATAATGGATAATTGGCCAACTACTTGGAAAAAAATAGGCAGCACTGTTGGAAAAAAGCATAAAAGAGTAATATGTCTTTTTACTATTAATATATGAATCTGTCTTGTTGTAATCATGGAGCTATTTCATGTAAGAATAAAAAAGGTTAACAGGAGCTGTAGACAGAAGTGTTTATGGTGGGACATTAATAAGTGGCATTAAAAAAAAATCACAAACGGGCTCTGGTGAAAGACCATACTGGCAGGGAGTTACATGGCATAGAGCCTAAAACTAGGTGTGAGGTTACAAGAAAATTTAGTAAGAAACCTTCTCAAGAGAAGAAAATACACAGTGGGCTGGGATCTATAAAATGTACAACTTTGCACAACTCTGGATTATACCGTACATTGCTCCAAAAATAAAATCTGTTAATTCTGGTGTGAAAACCAAACATCTGGGGTTACCTTTCCGTCTAGCTGATATGTATTATTAGTGTAGTTACTTGTGGTGCTCTCAGTATTTTTCAGTTATGAACATATAAAATTATAAAAAATTAAGAATGAATATATTTCTAACCTTATCTATTGCAATAGCAATAGCCCATGCATTTATGGTTACTATAATTTGCCTGCGGTGTATCTAGTATAGGTCAATCTAAAAACAACTGTACTTGCTGAGTAATCAATGAAGACGTTTCACTACTCATCCGAGCAGCTTCTTCAGTTCAACTGACTGGTGTGGGAAGTTCTCGGCATATATACTCTTCCACTAATCCATTTACAATGGCACATTGTAACTCTTCAAAGAGGTGACATCTGAAGAAACTCACAGAGGTGTAGATTCTGTGTAGTTGTGATAGGATTATCCAATGTGTCATGCAACTCCTAGATACAGGTGTTACTTGTGAGAGTTGCATGAATGGATGTGTGAAGTGTTCTGAATCCGCCGGGGTACAGATGTTAGAACAGCATTGTATGTAGCAGACAGGTAGTGTCGAAGGCCCCCACCTCTGTTCAGAGATGGTCTCTCCACCTTGACATGAATCGCCTCTTTCACGCCTCGTTCAAACCAGCGGTCTTCTTTATCCAAGATTTGGACCTTGCTGTCTTCAAAGGAGTGTCCCCTGTCTTTTAAGTGTAGAAAGACAGCTGAGTTTTGCCCTGTAGAGTTCTCCCTCCTGTGCTGAGCCATTCGCTTGGAGAGCAGTTGTTTTGTCTCACCGATGTATAGATCTGTGCAATCCTCGCTACACTGGACTCCGTATACCACATTGCTTTGTTTTTCTTTTGGTGTTTGATCCTTTGGGTGTACCAGTTTTTGTCTCAGTGTGTTGCTAGGTTTGAAAAACACAGGGACATGGTGTTTGTTGAAAATCCTCCTGAGTTTCTCTGACACTCCAGCTACATATGGGATGACTATGTTTCGCCTACTATGTGTCTCCGGGCGGTTATTTCTATTGGTGTTCCTGTTGGGCTTGGTTGCTGCTGTTTTGACAAATGCCCAGTCTGGGTAGCCACACGCTTTCAAAGCTCCTCTGAGATGTTTTTGCTCTTTGTCTTTGGACTCTGTATCAGTTGCCACACATTCCGCCCGGTGGTGCAGAGTTCGAATGACACCCAGTTTGTGTTCCAGTGGATGGTGGGAATCAAACAACAGATATTGATCCGTATGAGTGGGTTTCCTGTATACTTCCGTCTTCAAGTTACCCCCCTCTTGGATACATATCAAACAGTCCAAAAAAGCAAGTTTGTTCTCATGGACATCTTCCCTTGTGAACTTGATGTTATTGTCCACTGAGTTAATGTGTTCTGTGAAGGCCGCCACTTCATTGGATCTGATTTTAACCCAAGTATGATCCACATACCTGAACAGTGAGTCGGTGTAGTTCCCTGGAACGTAAGTAAGGCCCTCCTTTCCACTTCCTCCATGTACAAATTTGCTACAATGGGAGAGACTGGAGAACCCATTGCACAGCCATGTTTCTGTCTATAAAAAAGGTTCTTGAAGTATGTGGTGTTAAGGCACAAATCTAGCAACAAACAAACTTGGTTGGGACTGAGCTTCGTTCTGCTGCTGAGGGTGTTATCATGTTGCAGTTGATTTCTTACAGCCTCAATTGCCTCTGTAGTAGGTATACATGTGAACAAAGAAGTGACATCATATGATACCATTGTTTCTTCTGCCTCTAGTGTAACGCCGTGAATCTTGGTTACAAACTCTTTGGCATTCTGGATATGATGCACTGTATTGCCTACCAACGGGGCTAAGATGTTAGCCAAGAATTTTGCAATGCTGTATGTCACTGAATTTATGCTGCTGACAATGGGTCTTAGTGGGGCTCCATCCTTGTGTATCTTGGGGAGTCCGTATAAGCATGGTGTGGCTTCCCTGGGATACAGAGGGTGGTATAAAATTCGATCAATGGCTTTCTCCTTTTCAAGTTGTTGTAGGCAACCGATCACCTTTTTCTTGTAACCACTGGTTGGGTCTTTCCCTAAGGGTTCATATGTGTTGCTATCACTGAGCAGAGTGGTTATCTTGCAGTCATAGTCAGTTGTGTTGAGCACAACTGTGCATCTCCCTTTATCTGCTGGCAGGATAGTGATGTTCTGTGTGTGTGCTCTCCTCTCTTCTGTAGTAAGGTTAGAGGGAGGTGTTCTGGCACTTGACAAAGCAGCTGACACTTTTAGCCGGAGTTGTTCTGCTTCTTCATTTTTCAAGTTATTATTTTTGATAGCAGACTCTGTGGCTGTGATGAGTTCAACTACTGTTATGTGTTGTGCTGTCACTGCATAGTTTAACCCCTTGGCTAACACATCCTTTTCAGGCTGGGTTAGTACCCTATCTGATAGGTTCCTAACCCAAGTGTCTTTGGTGTTCTTTGGTATCTCACCTTTCTGCCTCCAGGTTAGTTCTTCAGTCCTTTTCCAACTGCTGCTTCGTGACAGTAATGTGGTGAATTTGCTTATTTGTCGCTCACATAGTAGGCGAAACATAGTCATCCCATATGTAGCTGGAGTGTCAGAGAAACTCAGGAGGATTTTCAACAAACACCATGTCCCTGTGTTTTTCAAACCTAGCAACACACTGAGACAAAAACTGGTACACCCAAAGGATCAAACACCAAAAGAAAAACAAAGCAATGTGGTATACGGAGTCCAGTGTAGCGAGGATTGCACAGATCTATACATCGGTGAGACAAAACAACTGCTCTCCAAGCGAATGGCTCAGCACAGGAGGGAGAACTCTACAGGGCAAAACTCAGCTGTCTTTCTACACTTAAAAGACAAGGGACACTCCTTTGAAGACAGCAAGGTCCAAATCTTGGATAAAGAAGACCGCTGGTTTGAACGAGGCGTGAAAGAGGCGATTCATGTCAAGGTGGAGAGACCATCTCTGAACAGAGGTGGGGGCCTTCGACACCACCTGTCTGCTACATACAATGCTGTTCTAACATCTGTACCCCGGCGGATTCAGAACACTTCACACATCCATTCATGCAACTCTCACAAGTAACACCTGTATCTAGGAGTTGCATGACACATTGGATAATCCTATCACAACTACACAGAATCAACACCTCTGTGAGTTTCTTCAGATGTCACCTCTTTGAAGAGTTACAATGTGCCATTGTAAATGGATTAGTGGAAGAGTATATATGCCGAGAACTTCCCACACCAGTCAGTTGAACTGAAGAAGCTGCTCGGATGAGTAGTGAAACGTCTTCATTGATTACTCAGCAAGTCCAGTTGTTTTTAGATTGACCCATACTAGATATACTATGACCTGGATGAATGAAAATCTTCATAGTCATATTGCCTGCGGTGCTTTCTGCTTTTTTTTCTAGTTATATTGCTGTGTATATAACAAAAACAAGCAAAATTGGGTCACCCTGAAAGTTTTACCATGTGGGTTCATAAAAAATTCATTTGGTGATACCACCTGACAAAAGGTAGATGCCCCCTGAAAACATTCAGTACATTTACAGTGAAATGCGCAATTTACTGTGAATGAGCGCAATCTACTGTGAATGAGCGCAATTTCTTTCATCTGCCTCAATTGCACAGCTGCAACTCACCCTGGAAATGCTGAATTATGGGGGGAACCACTGCATTTATGGTCATGTAAATATGCACCCCAGGCCACCTTCCAAACTTTTTCAGTTCCATTATTTTTGAGAAACAAAGACTGATTTTTAATTGAAGTTTTAAAATGTAACTTTCCTGGTAGCTCAGTAATCCAGGTGCAGATTCTAAATTGTTACAATTTGCTACATTAGTTAATACATTTCTCAGCTGCATCTGTGTGATATTAGCAACTATTGTATCAATTCTAACAGCTGCCTTTAATGAAACTCAGGGATTCTGCTCAGCAGGGACAAAGATAAGAAATGTATCAACTAAGGGGGTTGTTTATTAAAGTCCAAATCAAAATTTGATTTTTATTTTGTGGAAAGAAACCTCACATTTTTCAAGATTCATTATAGGATATAAAAAGTCAGAATCCGAAAATACTCCATCTCAGATCTGCCGAGGTTATATATAAGTCAATGGGAGAGGTCATGTAGAAAATGAGGATTTCACTGGAGAGCTTGTTTTTAGTGAAACAGTGAAGTAGTTTATTCAAGATGCATATTAAGCACTACATGTTTCGGACCTCTAGGGTCCTTCTTCTGGTGCAGTCAGTAACTGCACCAGAAGAAGGACCCTAGAGGTCCGAAACATGTAGTGCTTAATATGCATCTTGAATAAACTACTTCACTGTTTCACTAAAAACAAGCTCTCCAGTGAAATCCTCATTTTCTACATGATATCGCCTTTCTGGACGTGGCAAACCCAGATCACTGTTTGATTGAGCCATCACTGACTGATAAGGTTTGTGGCAACAAGTCTCTTGCTGTCTTCAATGGGAGAGGTCCCTATCATATTTGAAAGTTTCTATGGTCTGCACTGGAATTAGCCTGAAAATCCGACTATTTGGGGCTTTTCAGACAAAAATCCAAAAAATTCAGACATTTTGGGAAAAGTCAGAAAAAATCAAGTGATTCAGGAAAGAAAATAAAATAAAAAAATAATTTGATTCAGATGTTCGCTCTATTTTATCAAGTTGATACCCAATCTAGATGAATTGTGCTTTTTTAAATAATAAATAAGGTCCAATTGTGGATTCTAGTTTGGCTGGATTTTTTTAATTTAAATACTAATACAATTTCAGATTTTAATCATTAAGGCCCTCCATGAATCGATTTAGAACCGTTTACATAGTCAGTGAACCCCTCCCAGAGCTGCTTTCGAAAGACATAAGAAGGTAAAAAATTTAACTTTAAGCTTTAATATTGGAAAAATGGTCACAAATAGAAAATAGAAGGTCATTGAAAAAAAGTCTTTATGTCTGGTCAACTATCTGAAAATTGAACTACAAAAAAAGTGTTTGAAGGTGAATAACCCCTTTAAATCAGCTCCAGGTGTCTCTGTTGTTACTGACTCATTCTAATCTAACCCCCACCTAACCCTCAATAAATGGTAAAGTTTAACTTGCTCATAAGATGACTGCCACCATATAAAATGTACCAGGACTGGCCCTCCAGTGTATACTGAGATGTTTCTCTAGCACAGGGATCCCCAACCTTTTGAACCCATGAGCAACATTCAGAAGTAAAAGGAGTTGGAGAGCAACACATTCATGAAAAATGTTTGTGGGGTGCCAAATAAGTGCTGTGATTGTCCATTTGTTATCCCCAATGTGGATTGTCAACCTACATTGAGGCTCTATTTGGCAGTGCACCTGGTTTTTATGCTACCAAAACTTGCCTCCAAGCCTGGAATTCAAAAATAAGCACCTGCTTTGAGGCCACTGGGAGCAACATCCAAGGGGTTGTTGAGGGAGAGGGCAGAGCAACATGATGCTCATGAGCTACTGGTTGTAAGGAGGTGAATATGTTTTGTTTAAATTTGTTGACAAAGAGAATAACATTGACAGGAAGTAGGGTGGTGGTGGCTTTTTTGGCAGTGCAAAAGTCAGGGAAAGAAGCTTTTTTTTTGCAAAGATCTCACTGGGACAATGAATAATTGTGAAACCAGAGTGGAAGCCATGTTGTATCAATCACCTATTGTTAATTTGAATTTTACAAGTGGGTGGCTGGGAAATATGAAAAATACCTAGTCAGGATCTTGCTATATTGAAAACTATGTCAAAAAGAATAAAGTTACCACCAAAACAGCTTGATGACTATTTAAAGGAATTGTTCAGTTTAAAAATAAAAACTGAGTAAATAGACGGGCTGTGCAAAATAAAAAATATTTCTAATATAGTTAGTTAGCCAACAATGTAATGTATAAAGGCTGGAGTGACTGGATGTCTAACATAATAGACAGTACACTACTTCCTGCTTTTCAGCTCTCTTGGTTTACACTGACTGGTTACCCTGGTTACCAGGTAGTAACCAATCAGAGACTTGAGGGGGGGGGCACATGGGTCATATCTGTTGCTTTTGAATCTGAGCATAATGCTGAGGATCAATTGCAAACTCACTGAACAGAAATGTACCTTGTGGCCCCCCTTCAAGTCGCTGACTAGCTCAGAGTTATAGAGCTGAAAAGCAGGAAGTAGTGTTCTGGCTATTATGTTAGACATCCAGTCACTCCAGCCTTTATACCATTACATTTTTGGCTAACTAACTATATTAGAAACATTTTTTATTTTGCACAGCCTATCTATTTACACAGTTTTTATTTTCACGCTGAACTATTCCTTTAACTAATACAGTAGAAAGCAGTGTTCTAACAGACTAAGGGGCAAATTTACTAAAGGGCGAAGTGACTAATGCTGGCGAAAATTCGCTAGCGAAGGAGACTCTAGCACTACTCCGCACTCTAACGCTCTAGCGAATGGACGAGTTTACTTCGCCACCTCAGACCAGGCGAAATGCAATAGAGTAGATAGGAGTTCCTCAAAAAAAGTTGAAAAGTCCCAAAAAACGCTGGTGTCTTTTTCTATTTACAGGGTGATAGGCTGAAAAAGAAATTTTTTTGGGGTTCCCTCCCCCCCTACATTTTCTTACATATGGCACATAAACTATACAGTGGGCTCATATGTAGGGCAATATAACTCTATTTTATTTTATTAAGGTTCCCTGACCTTGAGTAGTGTAATGTAGTTACTGCAACATATATGCCCATTGTACTTTTACTTCACGCCATATGCTAATTAGGCATCACTAGAGTAACTTCGGACTGCTTATCATATTACCACTAGCGCAATTTCGCTAGCGTTCAGAACCCTGGATGCAACTTAAATTTTCGTGAATTAGCAGTTCTCCTGGTGAATCTATGCCTGGCAAAGTGTTGCAATGTCAGCAAAGCTGGCACAATTTCGGAGGTAAGTAAATTTGCACCCCCAAAGCTTGCAAGGCATTGTTGGAAATGGAGTTTTGACTGGTGAAAGGCTGACTTTTGCTACATTATTTAAAGAATCAGAAACACAGTGCAAAAAGGAACAACTAGATGATGGTATGAGGTATGAGATCATAGGGACCTACAGTTTTCCAGACGTGGTTTTTTTAATCACCACAACTTATGTTTTCTAAAAAAACTAGATTTCAGTTTGGGATTTGGCAGAATTTGAACTTATTTTGGCAGGATTAAAACTCAGCCAAATTCAAGTGTCTGGCCAAACAAAATCCAAACTCTTGAAAAACCATGTGATTTTATGCTGCTATATGACAGAAGGAGAAGATTATTTTTCAACCATCAATTTCTATTTCCATCAATTAATTTGCATATGTGATATAGGGTTTAGATTCAGTTCAGGATTTGGCCAACTTTTTAGTCGATTCAGTATTTGGCCTGTGAAGAACATTTAGGCATTAAATAAACCCAATTGGATTGTTTTTCCACCAATATAGATCAGAATTATTTGCTTAAAGTTTACTCTATGGAAGATGGCCTTCCCATAATTTTAAGCTTTCTGGATATTGTGTACAGTACAGTACTGAATTACATTTAGTAAACACTGTGAACCACCATACCTTAAAGGGATTATGCCACGGGGAAAAAAAATTTTTTTCAAAACGTCAGTTAATCGTGCTGCTCCAGAAGAATTATGCTCTGAAAGCAATTTTTTAAATGAGCAACCAGATTTTTTCTATTTAACTTTGAAACCTGACATGGGGCTAGACATGTGACTCCCAGGTGCCCCCAACCATGGGTGCTCTCATAAACTGCAGTCACTCTTTACTGCTACACAGCAAGTTGGAGTGATATCCCCCTCCTTTCCCCCCAGCAGCACATCAGCAGCCTATCAACAGAATAATGGGCAGCTAACCAGAGAAGCAGCTCCCTGACACCTCTAGTAGGAAAACCCCTGCTTGGGTGCAATTCTCATGTCTACCAGTAGTTAGGGCTAGGGAGCATGACTTGGGTCATATTGAAGTACAATGAGAAGGGCAGAAACAATTGCTGTATCAAAGCAGTTCCATCCTGAAGTGCTGGCTCCTTCTCCAAGCTCAGAATGAGGCACAATACACTGAGATGGCTGCCTCCACACCAACATTACAGATAAAAAAAACAAAAACATTTGGTGGTTCAAGAATAAAATTTTAAATGGTAAAGTGAATTAATTGCAATGTAAACAGTGTAATTTAGAAATAAAAAGTAAACCATAAAAATGATGACAGAATCCCTTTAAGTTTGCTCTAATATGGATTCATACAACTTAGTTACCATCAAGTACAATGTACTGGTTTATTGTTGCAGAGAAAAAGGAAATCAATTTTTTAAAATGGCTTGCTATTTGCTTGAAATGTTATGGGAGATGGGAGTTTATGGGAGGCAGCCTTCTTGTAATTCAGAGCTATCTATTCTAGATAACGGGATTCTGGCATACCTGTATATATATATATATACGTACAAAGATACATGAATATAGCCAAAATTCAATAAAAATTTGAATGTATAGTTATAACATATTACTATAGAATATATCATCTTAATAGCCATCCAAGGCTAATCTCTTTGGTATTCTCTAACCACTTCATATGTTTCACAAGGAGACCTGTGAAAATGTCTGCTGAACTTTTATACTTAATACTTATATTTCTTTGCTATAAGTAATGTTTCTAAAACAAAATAATGAAGACATGTAATTTAGCTGTTACCTGCCAGTGCACTTAACATTTGGTCCTCTTTACCTTGTACTATGTGAAAAAGCACAGTTCATTCTATGTTAATGCTGGTGTTAGGTGTCTCTGCAACAGGCAGCATCACAGCGTTAATTGACACCATGTATCAGGTTTGGCTAATAATCTACAGCTCCGATCTGCTTGAGCAAATCTACATGGCTGTATTCAGGAGTGCAGAAATGTCTGTGTTCTTTGATATAGGCCTGATATGCTTCGCAGAACCACTACAAACAGAAACATGCTCTTCTTTGACATGGATAATGAATTAGTTGCCTAGTCAATCTGAGTTGAAGATGCCTGCAGTTACCAATGAAGGACTGAACGACGGTAACTTGGATACAGTTTTACCACAATGGGAAAGTCAGAGCAAGGAAATACAGATAATAGCTTGCTTTTCCAAGATGCCGGAGTCTGTGAAAAATTTTCCCCATACTAAACGTGTTGGAAACTACCTGGTTGGGAAAATGATCAATAAAGGATCCTTTGCTAAAGTGATGGAAGGACTCCATATTCCCACTGGACAAAAGGTATCCTAGGGACCCTACGATTTTTTAGGAACAACTTCTACACACATTTCCAACATGTAATGATAGGAGTAAGATTTACTGCATCAAATGATGATTATTCAGAGTACAGTATAGCCTTCAGTAGGTACAGAGCACTTAAATGTATTGGGAAATTATTAGTAAACCTTGGACAATGAAGTGGTTATTTATTTGACATAGACAGAATGAGTCATAAACAAACGGAAAGATGCTTAGAGAAGAAAAAACTTTTTTGGGGTGATTATGGTTTAAAAAAACATTGCTTACTATAACTAAATGTTTTTTTTAAATCAGTGGTTATAGTGATTTTTTTATTGGTGTTAATCTCATTGATGGTCAACAGGCTGCACAAATTGTTTATGGCAGGTTCTGAGCTCAACTATAATCCCCTTACACTTTAGCTTTGTATTACCTTTACATCTGCCATTAACAACCTCTTCTTAAGGTCTTTAAATGCAAGACCTTTATTTGTGAGATGCATGTTATCCTTTCTTCTCCCTTTCTTACTTTTCCTTATTGAAGACAATATCTATAGAATTGTAGCTGTTGTTATTATTCTGTGATCATGGGTGCCTGCAGAAAATGTTCCATGGCAAGTAAGCTAATAGCACATAGGGTAGCATCCCACTGAAGATGAACCTATTCATGACAATGCAGAAAATAACCTAATTAAGGCTTGTTTGTGTTGTTGGGAATTCAATTTACAAATCATTTATTGGAACCAGCTGAAGTCAGGGTGGGTCAACAGCCCCCTCTTTCCTGCTTCTGAGGACATGTCTGTGATGTTTAATCCAAATAAAAATTATTGAACATAAAAAATTATTTACCGCAGGTGCTAAGTCACATGTCTCATGTGTAACCAAGAAAATAATTCTTGTGGAATTTCTCTTAAACTCACATGGCAGGGAAATCCTGGCACTAAGGATACCATGTGTAGAATTACAACCGTTAATTGATATTGCATTGTTCGTGGACATTACCAATTACAACAGCTACCGTTAATGTCAAAGCTATTAGCCTTAGTAAGTTGCCTTTATACAGTGGTGTAACAATAGAGGGAGCTTACCCCAAAGTTGCATAGAGGGCCAGGGTCAGGAGTTATAGGGTCAAGTAAGGGACTGGGAATAAAATATATATAATTATAATATTAATATTTGGCTTTTCCTTGGGTGCCTAGGCCACAGAATGCTAAGTGGTGTGCAGTGGCTTGTGGTAGGGCAAAAACAAATGTTTACTTAAGGGTCCAGGTGCTTCAGTTATGCTCCTGTTTTAAAGTAAAGTACATTTTTTATTCTGACTTATACATATATGTAATATTCACTAATAAGGTCCAGGATTATAAGATAAATACATTAAATGCTTGTAGTTAAAAGCACTATTCAACTAATTTACTATTTTCTAGTATAGCTGTTTAGAATCAATGTCATTAGAATGCTGAATCATAAACTGAGGAAATTACATCACTCAAAATATGTATATTTCAGCTCTGATTTGTTAAGGATACCTAAAGTATTTTAGATGTATAGTATACCCACATTGCTCTACACTTAGGGTGTTATTTACTAAACTCAGAATGGAAAAATCACGAAAAATTTGTGGATTTTTTTATAAAATCGGACTTTTAAAAAATCACAAATTTTTCGGTATGTATTAAACCCTGAGGATGGAAAAATCTGAATCTGAAAATCCGGCATCTCAGACCTGTCAAGGTTGCATATAAGTCAATGCATATAAGTCCCAATGATTTTTTGAAGTGCACTTAGTTTCGTGCAATACCCCGAAGAAAAAAATCATGAAATTCGTGAAAATCTGATGAAAAATTCAGAGAAAAATTAAAAATCTTGAAAATCGGATTTTGTTACCGCAAATCTAATTTTAGGGAAAATGTAATAATAAATAAGCTTAAAAAACACGTTTGTGGCAGAAAATATTAAGATAAATTCGGACATTTATTTAAACCAGAACAGAAGGCAAGAACCCAGTCTGCCAATGCATCTAACATTAGAGGAGAATACAAGAATCTTACTGTATGGGCTCATTTATTAAGGCAATACTGGTGGGTGGTCATTAAGATCATAGTGGTGAATGCAACAATGACACAAAGATGTGATTTGGTTGCATAAGCGGTTTGGGCATAGACTTATCTAAAGATGTGCATTTATTGAAAACATTTAAAATTTTGCATGATAAGGAAATGTCTGTTCCCCTAACAACAGTTGAAGGCAAGTAGTGATCAGGGACAATCCAGTCAATAGTAGAATGGCCTGGATTGCCCCATGCTGCATGTGTGCAAATAGTGAAATTTTTTTTTTAAAAAAAGCAATCCCACTGTAACAATGCCTGGGGTGACTTGTAAAATCCTCCTTGAATGTGCCACTTGTGTATCCCCCAATTTTAAATGCTCCCTCCAAATTCTCATGTTCAGACAAGTTTACTCAAAACCTGTAGTACTACAAGTAAGTGCTGTGAAGAGCAAGCAGTTAAAGTGTGGGTTAGTATCCTGGTGGCACCTATCAGTACAGGGGAGCCTGAGATGATTTGAGAGTACAAGAATCCCCCTAAAGTGGATAACAGTGCAGTAAGGTGAGAGATTTGCCTGTAGAAAAACAGACTTGAGGCACTGAGTGCTTAGATATTGATTGCACTTGTGTATTATTATGTTGCATGTTTTAAATATTTAGGGCTGGGACACACTGGGCGATTTGGGGAGATTTAGTTGCCTGGTGAGGAAACTTCGGGCGACTTCGGAAAAAGAATCGCCGCGTGTGATTAGCGCAGGCGATTTTTCATTTTAGCCAGGCGCAGAGCAAGGGGAGGCATACGGGGAAGATTGGTCGTGGAAAGTCGCGGCGATTAGTCGTCAGGCGACTAAATCTCCACAAATCGCCCAGTGTGTCCCAGCCCTTAAGAACTACTGCCACAAAGTAATTTGTTATAGATAAGTGTCCCACACACCAGTACTACATTGGAGCCCTCTGTAAGTTAGAATTAACAATGTTAACTGCATTTTGCATTTTACTTGGTAATATTTCTAGCTGCTGTCTAAAGCTCTCTAACAAGTATTCATTAACAGCTTGAGTCCTCCTACCACAGGATTGCTCTTACCCCAATTACATTTGCATTTGATCTATTGTTATGCTGTGCTATAGCAAATTATGAAGCCTGAAATGCAACAAAATTATCTAGAATTTCTGTTTAAATAAACCTGTTATGCTAACATGTCAGAGAAATACTGCATTCCAATAGTAATCACTTGGTAACACAAATGAAGCATTCTTCCATGCTTTACATTGCATTGCACTGATGTGGCCACCACCGTGTGTGACATTTAACTGGTAGCTCTGACTAGCAACATAATGATTGTTCCTATTTTGTTTTTTCTGAGGAAGCTCAACGTTCATGATAGAAATGTAGGGAAATCTTTGTAAGAAATAAATCACTTTGATTTCTCCTGCTGTGTTCCTGAAAGATCAAAAATATGTAGGACATTCTTGTTTCCACTGTTTAATTTCATTAGCAATATCTATTAGCTAACATTTCACTTTAATTTAACGATGTCACAATATGCCTAGCAACAAAACATTTTCCAAATCATACTTATTTAAGCTTTATTCTCCCATGTTCACTATGATCGCAACCTAGATTTGGTCAACCAAGTCAACATTAGGCCTTGTAACTGAAACAATATTGCAATGGAGAATTGGATGGTTACAACAAAGTTGCAGTGGTAATAATTGCAATGGATCTAATCACACACAGTAAACAGATTATATGAGTTCTCATTATGCTTGGACTGCTTTTACTGGATGGACTAATTCTATTTGGTCTTTCTGGATCATATTGAACCACACCGCAAAAGCACCCAAAATGTTTGTGAGTGGCTAATTCCCCTTTGGCCAATTGTTGAGCTCTAGGTCTTTGATTAATAAGCCCCAATGAAATCTTTACTATACCTACCAACATTCTTAAATGCAAACCTGGAATATTTTAGTCTAATTTGGCAAACCTGGCCCCTTTTGACATATAGTTCATGGCTATCCTTGGAGTAAGGGGACAAGTCGCATGTATGTTTACTGTTTGAAATTCATATGCATTTGATGCAGCTAACAATGTTTTGTTATAGTCAGAGACTTGCCAAGAGAAGATATTTTTAATTATATAGCAGTACTTTTATGCACATCACTGTTTCAATGTACAAGTCATATTGCATGTATTGATATACTGCCATGGCTCACTTAAACTGGCTGATGAAGTATCCAATATTGCAGTGTATTTTGAAGTTACTGTTGATTTTTGCAACAATTTGCTCTCCATTATAAAGCACCCACTGGTCATGTAATGGGCAGTGAACACTGCTGGAACCCACTGCATGCCAACCATGCTCCATTTAAAGTTTTAGCAATATTAGAACAGGAAGGAACGACAGGAACCCTCTCTTTAACATAGTTTAGGGTGGTTGTGGGAAAAGCTTAATGAGGTAATCACTTCAGTCAGTGTCACTCTCAACTTTCCAGTCAAGGTGCAAATGGTTAGGTTAGTTAGTTGCTTGAAACAGGATTCTTGGTTCTCACCTGAAAGGGTGCAATGTTATCCTACTCCCTATGTAGTCACAGCCAGGTATGTATTACAGCCGACAGGTATTAGAGCTATATGATTTACTGTTTGTTTGCTTTGTGATAACTGATATGTTCAGAAAGAGTATATGTTCACAATGATTTTCCTGCTGTGTTCTATGGCAATATAGAATTCAGAAGGCAACTTGTATAAGGCCGAAGACTTGTATAAGAGGTACAAGAGGGAGATCGTTAGCCAACACACCTTCTTCCATATGGCCCCCCATTGCAGATATTAAATTCCAAATATCATCCCTGTAACTCATGACCTGGATATACTCCAAGATACATAGTAGTAATATAATAAGTTTTCTATTTGCCTAAAAACAGCATATTAGTAGGTAGCATTTACTGGTAATCTGTTTGAAAGTAAACACAAGATTACTATGGGTTATGCTATAGGTGTTACTATTATAATGCATGCAACACTATGCTGAGAAATTAACAGATTGCTCATTTAAAAGAAGACCCCAGTTTATGACTCATGCTAAATTATGTCAGTTGGGTATTGGTTTACCACTCAGCTACACAGCATCAATACTTCAGTGACCTATTTGCCTCAAGAGACCACAATGATCTCAACATCCACTAAAGCTACAGTCCTTGGTAACCCCTATGTGGACAGGCAGACTATCCTTGGGTCTGTTTGACAGTGCACATGCCTCTAAAACTTGCCTCCATGTCAGAAATTCAAAAATGAGCACCTGCTTTGAAGCCACTAGGAGTAACATCAGAGGGCTTGGTGAGCAACATGTTGATCACAAGCCACTGGTTGGGGATCACTGTCCTATAACATGGTCCATGGTCATTCCTCAATGTATTAATAAACTTTTTATATATTCCATGGAGTAGATTAATGGGTTCTCTCTTAGTGGATGCTCAAAACATGAATAGGACATTCTTTCAGATACTAACATAGGACAGGGCACAGATATGTGAAACTGAGTAAAGGTGGTCATGCACTATAAGATCCACTCATTTGGCAAGGTCGACGATACTAGGATTGGGCTCCGACGGGTCGCAGGACCACATCAACTAGCCAACGCGGTCCTTGATCGTACAAAAAAAATCAAACTTGACCGATCGATATCTGCCCAATTTTTGGCCTGATATCGTTCGAGAGGACCCGTCAGGAGCCCCCACACATGGTCTAAAGGACTGATATCGGCAGCTTTAATCTGCCCGTGTACGGCCACTTTTAAGCTCAAGATCTCACAAGGCTGCTTTAGGTTAGAGCTGGTACAGTTGACCTGTGGTTTTGGTACTGTCACTTTAAATAAATTATGGACTAAGATGTTGAGTGGAATAGTTCATGCTGGTAGCATGCATATATAAGTCACTTGGGGTAAACCAGCGCTCTGCCTCTGGGATGTATGGTTATGGTGAATACCAGCCTAGTAAATTTATGTATATCTTCCTCAAGCAAGTCTTAGAAGTAGATTCACTGTAAAATTGAATGTCTTAACATGTTTTCTTTGTTCCAGGTAGCCATGAAAGTCATTGATAAAAAGAAAGCAAAACAAGATTCCTATGTTTTAAAAAACATGAAGAGGGAGCCCCGCATACATCAGATGATAAAACATCCCAATATAGTTCAGCTTTATGAAACTCTGGAGACTGAGAATTCTTACTATATGGTGATGGAGCTGTGCCTGGGAGGAGACCTGATGGACAGGATATGTGACAAGAAGAAACTGGAAGAAAGAGATGTAAGGAGATATATTCGGCAGCTACTTTCAGCTGTGGAGCATCTGCACCGCCATGGAATTGTTCACAGGTAGGATTATTTCAGTTACTGTAAATAATTTTTCCTCATTTTTTTTTTTTCCCGTATTCCTACCATGGTGCAGGCTTTAGCAGTGTTTATTCAATAGTTTTTTCAAGAAAACTATTAGATATAAAGTATAGATAATAACTGTGTCTAGTGATCAGCAAAATTTTTTCGCCAGGCATGGAATCATGGCAAAATCCCTTGTTTTACCATTGGCAAATGTGAAACAACAGTAAAGAAATTGCTAAGACAAAAAAAACAATGACTACAATGTATTGTACAAGAAAAAAAGTTGCAGCAGAGAAACACCTATTAAAACCAATGTATTTTTTGCAGAAAAAGATGCTGAGAAAAAAAGTACATTGACTCCAATGTGGTTTATGAATGTTCTCATTATACAGATTTTCTCACCACTATTTAATTCTAAAAGCAGCAAGAATTTGCATCTAATGCAGACATGTTAATTATGCAAAACTCCAGTGGGACTTTACTATATGGAACTAATGCATTTCATTATCTTACACCTTTCCAGGAGGAGGGCCTAGAGATCCAAATAAACCTTTTCTTTCCAGTATAACTAGATTAAAATAATATATGGGATACAGAGTACATATGATATGTCTGTTTAACCTCAAAATACAAGCAAGCAAGGACTTGTATATAGAAGTGCTGTTGTAAATACTACAGAAACCAAATATTTATGTATACTCTATGTTCAAGGCTAGGGTGGGGAGTCAACAACACCAGACAAAACCAGTCTTAAATGTCCATTACACCTTTCTGTTTTAATGCTTACTTTAATTTGCCAATAATTATACTCAAATTAAGGTAGTGCCAGGCAGAAGTGTTATGTATTCCATAACACAGTATCCCCCTGGTAAATATGATGCTTGATCCCAATGTTATTAAAAGCAGGAAAAAATAAAAATATAGGAAGGCTGATACTTTTTTCCAGAAAAGTTGGCAACCTTAACTGTACATTTACCTTGTCTTTGTGTTTTTATCTACAGAGATCTCAAAATTGAAAACTTTCTACTGGATGAAAATAGCAACATTAAAATTGTTGGTAAGAGCAGGAGTTAAGGGGGAGATCCACATGGGAAGATGTTTGCATGTTTAACCAACATAATTAAATGTAATTGTTTTGAAGTTATTTGTAAATATAATTGCTAATGAAATCAATATTTGGTTGTCCTTTTTTGCTCTGCTAGCCTTGCATCCTAAGACAATGTTTCTCCTCTAACTCTAACTTCTTCAGTCCAGACTCCATTTCCCTTCCAAAAACAACATTGTTTCAATAGTCAGAAACAGTAATGCACACACTATGGGAAAACAAAGATAGAGATGAATACTGCTTTTAGTTGCAATTACAATTAAGAAGGTTTAATGGATGTATATAAAACATTGCTTAAAATCAAAGGTCAAGGTGAATTTTCAAGAGTCAATTGGTGGACTTTGAAAAATCTAATTGAATTGAATTTGATTGAATGCGCTATTCCTTCAACTAGTATGATTATAATTCACCGAATATGGACCTATTTGATCTAAAATAGACCTATTCGACCCAAAAAAACCTAGACTAAGGGGGTTATTTATCAAGGTCCGAATTTATCTCAATATCGGCTGCTACAAACTCCGATCTAACCCGCTCGAGTTTTTAAAGCTTATTTATTATTTTTTCGCCCGTAAGATCTCAAAACATCGTGAAATTGACTGAAACCCCAGACACAACCAAAAAGCAATGGGACTGTTCCCATCTACTTTTATGCAACCTTGACAGGTTTGAGATGCCGTGATTTTATATTCTGGCTTTTTAGCCCTCGGGGTTTAATAAATTCTGAAAAATCCATGATTTTTTTTAAGCCTATTATAACACAAAAAAATCAAGATTTTTTGGATTTCGGGGAATTTTCGGGTATTCAGAGTTTAGTAAATAATCCCCTTAATTTCGGTTGGTCTTTTTGAATTCGAAATTCGACCCTTGATAAATATGCCCAACAAATTGGACGGTTTAGCTTGATAATCCATAATATTTGGAATTTTCAGGCAAAACCTGAAAAACTCAAGCAATTCGGGAAAAAAGTCTGAAAAAATTGGACAGTTTGGCTTTTTGTACGATTTTATCAGCTTTTTCCCGATCCGATTAATTTGAGTTTTTTAATTAATAAATAAAGTCAAATGTTTTTTTAAATAAAATAATAAGACAAATTTGGCGGTGTAATAAATAACCCTCCTTGTGTTATAATAGGGTGCACATCTATATGAAATGTCCACTCTTCCCCACACAGAACTTGTTACTCCATAAATTATTTTTAATGAATAGCTTCACAGAGAGTGCCCATCAAATTTTTTCGAAGATCTAATCCAGCCCTGAAGCAATAAAGGCTTTTAAAGAATCTAAGGAATGCTGCAGTTAAAGGGGATATAATAGGAATTAAGAAATACTTTCATATTACCAATTGGACACTGATAAACCTATGTACTGATATTATATAATACAGATTATTGTGTATATATAATGCTACATTCACTTTCTAATGCAGATTTTGGATTAAGCAACACAATAAGAGTTGAAGGCCTTTCCCAGGATCTTCTCAACACCCAGTGTGGTAGCCCTGCCTATGCTGCTCCAGAATTATTAGCTAATAAAAAATATGGTGTAAAGGTAGATGTCTGGTCAATGTAAGTAAATCATTAGTAATTTAATAATACCACAATAAGCTAGATCTGTTTATAATAAAATATTTTATAATTCTCGTCTTAAACCAAGATTATTACCTAGCCACACAAATGAGCCTTCAGATTTATATTTTTTCACTATGTGGGATTTACTGTAACCATAAATAATCCTGTTGACAGATTATGCCAGCAATTGTCTAGTTGACTATGTAACAGATTTCAGTAAGAGTACTACACCCTTATACCCATCTTTGGGTCTAGAAATGCCAGCAATCTATTTCAAATGAACACAACTAATGGAGACTGGGGTATATCAGTCAAGCTTGTGGCCTAGATGATGCTATTTAACACACATTAGGCTCTAATTGGTTTGCTTTAAAACATTCTTGTCTGTTTTAGAGGGGTCAGTATGTTTGCAATGCTAACTGGAACACTACCGTTTACTGTGGAGCCATTCAATATTAAACATCTTCATCAAAAAATGGTAAATGGAGAAATAAGCCCCATCCCACCTGATATTTCTGCAGGTATGGAAATATTCTGTGTTCAGTGATGTATTAGCTATGTGATCTGGTGCATATAGATTCAGATTACATTACAGTATTTGCCTATATGGCCTGGATTGGCAATCTAAATATTCTATGTAGATGGGCTGCAGTAACATGCTGTTGACCATTTTTTTCGACATGTGGGGGGCTGTTTGGGCTTACTGTTTGCACAGTACTTGAAATGCCAGGGCTTGTTTTGAATCTCCCTCCAGACATACAATGTTTTCAGTTTATGGCAATGTTAGTTCTATGGAGAAAAACTCTGATCAAAAAGGATGAGAAGCTAATCTTTTGTATTTGTAAATTTATGGATTATTCACTAAAATTACTTTTAAATGATTATCTGATAGAGAAACATGAAGAATCTTGATCTATTCAATTTCCGCAAGGGTAAACATGTAGTTATAATCACTAGGTTGCTTATTATACATTCATGTATATATATATTTTACCCAAGTAAGCATTTGGTTTTGGGGATTAGACTTGATATGGACTACAGGTTTTGAGATCACCCAGTCAAAGAGGTGACAGAACAATCTTTATTTTCCTCTGCATAGGAGCTGTACATTTTATCCACACCCTTCTGGAGCCTGATCCTGACAAGCGTCCAACTGTTAAAGGAGCAATGGAAGATAAATGGTTAAATGACGGATTTCTACAAAAAACACTGAATGCTGTTTCATTTAGAAATAGGTAATTGATCCAAACATATGTTTTACCACTTCTTAACTCTTCTTGCAGAAACTCAGTATCTGCTGATAACAGGTATGGCTCATTTCAGCAGCAGGCTCAGATTTGTGGGCAGGCCTAGGGTGGCAAAAATCTGGGAGTGGTATGCTGCTCGCTAGCTGCATCTCCACTGGGAACTGGGTGGGTATATACAAATATATATATATATATATATATATATATATATATATATATATATATATTGCCATGATAAGAAGATCTAACAATTCTAAAGAATGCATCCATACCTACAGACTCAGTTTGTGCCCTTATGCAGGAGTCCTTTACCAAGCAAGAAGCACCCTCTTTTTGGTTATGAACATTAACAGATGGACCACTGAACTTTTCTGTCCAATAGCAATGCTGTCACTTGCGTAGATTAAGTATAATGTACTGAGCTGTCACAGCCGCAAACATTGTAAAAATAAGTTTTCTTCCCATTATCCCATGTATGTACATTCCTAGATTGCATAGCGCGTCTCACTAAGGCAAAACAATGAAAATGTTCCCCAGTATTTTTAAAGTGACATTTCTCTGCACATAATTTATAAGGAATAATAAAACATGCCCAGGTGAGTGTTTTTATCCTGTGTTTGAGGGCTGTAAATGCGGGCACAGGAAATGTTAGCAACCTGTTTGTGGTCTGCTGCTATTTATCATAGCGTACAGTGCTAAATGATGTAGAACAGATTCCCTACCAGCTTTCTGATGCCTTTGGAAAGTATTTTTTTGTGAGTCCGCCACTATGTCTTGTATTTGCACATTTACACTTTGGAAGTCATGAGTTCAACAGCAGGTGTTATGAGATGATAATAACCGTAGTAAGGAGTCGTGTTGCTTAAATGTTTGGATTTAAATACAGGAAATCATAAAAACCATGTTGTTTTCATAACACCTTGTTACTCGCAAAGCGTGATATAATAAAAGAAAGAAACTCACTGAATTGCCATTCTTTAGAGGATTTCTCGACAAGGCAAAGTAACGCTGGGCATAATGAGAAAGGGAATCATAACAAGGTTACTGTTATCATTACCATTTAAAAACAATTCCAAAAGGATTTGTATTTCATATAATCATATAAATATATTTATTATTTGATAAACACATATAAATATATATTTGATATACATACATATAAATATATGTACATATCATTTGACTTTAGGATTTATACTGCAAACTTAGAAAGCATGAATGTAAAAAGAGGAATTCATTTTATATCTTTCCTGTACAACAACAGTGATTCTTAGGCATAGATAACAAAAAGCATTTTTATTGCCATGGCTACTTGTAGCAGTGAACAAAATGCCTGATTCCTTCCATGGGCACGATGAGTATGGTCCTGCACTAATTTATAATGCTGGAGTTGGGGAAACATTTGGCTTTTCCCATTGATCAGTAGTCAAAACACCACATGTGCCAACTTTCTGAAAGGAAAAGGTTTTAAAAAGTATTCTTAGGGGAAATGCAACTTCTTCTAGATAACCTGCACCACTGATTATTGTACTCATTAAAAATGTTAGGAAATCTATATATTGTTTTTTTCTGGATGCTCTAGTGCAATCTGTTGTAAATATCTGGCATACGGCTAGTGCCACGGCTAGTGCCACATTGGGCTGATTGCTGTCCAGTGTTTATAAACGATCTCCTGCATGTCTGCACCCAGACCAACATAGTGCTTCTAAGTGTAGAGGTGCACACGAGCAAATGCAAGCCAAGGGGTTGTTTATCAGCCTTACACTCAGGCTAAAAATCAGCCCAGACTAAGCTCTTTTAACCTAAGCTGTCTCATAGCAACAAAGTCAGACATTTGCCTTCATCACTCTTACTAAAGTAGAATGGCCATAGCTAATTGATATGGGTTACTACTACACAGTGAAGTTCTTTCTCTTTCACAAATTCTTCCCTTTATGCTTTTTTTTTTTTTTTTTTAAATTGACTTAAAAGATCCCATTTTTTACAGGCTGCGCCCTGATGAGCTGAATCCCATTGTTTTAAGTTACATGAGCGAATCCTTGGATTTCAGTATTTCAGAGATTATAAATACATTGGTGAATAACAGGCCCTCTCCAGTTACAGCTTCATACTATTTACTACATAAGAAACTATTGAAACATCAGAAAGAAAAAGGAGTTTTAAAGGTAAGAAAAAAACAACGCTGTACTGATTAGTAAATGTTAAAAATATTATGATTTGTTATTTGGGTAAAAACTATTTCCCCCTCTGCATTTACAGGAAAATGCTTCTGATAAATGGAATTTACCTGCTACAATGCTCAGGGTAGCAACTACTGAATCCAATACCTCTACAAAAAAGATTCTTTTAGAGGTACCTCTTCTATGTTGGTCAGACATTTAGAAAAGTTGCACATAACTTTTAATATGAACCAGTGTTTGTTCATGCTATCTTAGCTCTTTTTTGTTTGGTGAATGGCAAACAGTATATACAATATAGGGGTCATTTAATATTAATATTGCTCCAGATACAAGTGTAAGAGCACTATGGTGTGCAAAATTGTGCCCCTAAGAGCCCAGCTGAAAAAAAAGTCATATGTGCAGATGTTCTAATTGACAAGTAGCTGTGGCTGAATGGGAAATCACCTGAGCATCTTCCAGCATGTTCAAGTAGAAAAATATTATCGAACAGTGCATAACTTGATGAAAAAAATAATTAACATGTTTTAGTGTTTTTGTGAATTTGTAATCTTTATTACTGACATCAAGCAAAAGAGGAAAAGTAGTGATCACACCATGCACATGGTAACCAGGAAATGTACAATTTCTTCCAGGAAATGGTAACCAGGATGTGTGCACTTTTTTTGAGAGTTAAAGTGATACCACCAGTGAAAACAATGAGTGAACATTATACAGGTGCTAGATACCTGTACCAACATGTTTGTGCTAATTTTTTGATGAGGGTGACCAAAGCATTGGGTACTCTGAAGTACTAATAAATCTTTCTTTTTCATAAAGTCCTGTGGTGTGGAATACCAATTTTTATGCCAGTGCTTCTTCTATTGACATGGACATGAACAGAGAGAAGGGCACGGAGGAGCATTCCAGCAAAAAATATAACAGCTTGCCTGGGTACAGAAAACAACCTGTCATATAAATAATTGTAGTTCTGCACATTTTAGAAATATAAAAAACAAGTTTATTAGATTTAAATTTGTTTTAATAAATACATTTTAGAAAATGCTAGAAAGATAGATAGACAGACAGACAGATGACATATAGATAGATAGCAAACACAATAGCTATTCTGACTTCATTTGCTGTGATAATGGCTGAGTTTCCCCGTGAGACCTCTCTGCCTGGTCTGGATGTAGCTGGTAACATCCACTGAGGGCAATCTTTGACAAATAGCTGAACTCACCAGACACTTGGAATCCACAACGATTCTTTATTTTGGGTGGATTGGAGGTCAAAAGGGAATATTTCCCTTCCTCTGAAGAAGCTCCTCGCTCATGGAAGGCAGGAACACAAAAGAATTATGGGAGGAGCTGACATCACACATGTATAAATATATATATAAATAAATAAGCAAATGAAACAACTTGCAATATAGCTTTAGGCTGCCAATAGGTGACAGTATACCAATGTGTATGCATATAAACAAAAATTTATATTAATCATAATAAAACAATTAACTGCTGGGGCAGCACATTCATGTCTGGTATCTTTAGATACCACCATATTATATCAAACATAACAGCAGTTATTAAATGCAAAATAAACTACAGTGCAATTTTGCTTGAAGTTCCTTTCCTGTGGCCTGAAAAACAGAAGGAAGAAAAATGTAATGCAACAAATATGGCATTCTAATAACACCATGTCCTTGGAAAGTTCTCCATTAGGAATCAATGGAGTCTCTTGCATCAAGTTCTGATGAAACAAAATAAGAGTTCAAAATAGGGCAAAAGAAACAGGTTTGTTGATAAGCTGAATAAAAGTGTTTGTACCATCCTTGGCAACTGTGAAAATAATGTGGTGTGGCTTTGAAACGCTGAAATAGCACGGTTAAGTCCTGTCCACTTAGAGAATTGTTTAAAGAATTGGCAACCCAAGTCAAATCCTTGGTCAGCTTTTGTAGCAAGTGTTGAAACATCAGGAAGAATCTCAGGGTCTAAGACTGAAGACATCCATAGTAGTTGTATCCTCTGAGTGATCCAGCAAGAATTCCGGACCTGTTAACCAGGGTGTACCTGCAAAGATAACTGTGGACACAGGCCTAGTTGCATGATCTGCAGGATTAATTTCAGATTGAACATAATACTACTGTTCGGGTTTAGTGGATTTCCTGGTTATTTTTACTCGGTTGCTAACATACACATAAAAGTGTCTAGTCTCATCATATATGTAACCTAGAACAACTGTCTGTGCAACATTAATTTCAATATTCAGCTCACACAATATAAAGTCTGCAATGTCTACTGCTAATACAGCTCCACAAAGTCTTGGGATTGTGTGCTCAGGATTTTGTGTTAACTTAGCCTTGCCAATCAGAAAAATCTACATGAGGTTGACCACAAATGTCTCTTACCTTGAGGTAGGCCACCACTGCTATGGTCTCAGTAAACGCATCTGAGAAAACATGGATCTCTCCCTCCTGACTTGCACCAAGGGAAGGTGGAGTATATATGAATTATATTCTATTACAGAACTTATCTGTTATCTATTGTGTATCCTGTGCTTGAATGGCAGCCCCATGGCCGTAACCTATAGTAGTGTTTCTGAAGCAGGGCAATACTACATTATATTGTCATTCCTTTAAAGCACTTTAACTTTTTGTTGTTACTGTCCTTTTAACAAGCACATGTTCCCAGGGAATGCTGTGGGGAATTCTATTTAAAATCCAGACTAAGGTGCAAAATCATAGGGGTAGTAGCAGGTCTCTGTGCTCAAACAAAGCAATGCAGATAAAGCAGAAGAAGGCAGAAGTGTGGAAAAATGGCAGATTGCAGCTTTACTATGCACTGTGCCCACTGGCTTCTGTATGTTGCTCCTAAGATGTACCCTGACTAAATGTTGGACCACAAAGATATTTTGAGCCTATTCTTGCTATGAATAAAATACTTTTGCATTAATTTCCAGAATGAAACATCAGCTCCAAAACATGACAGGCAGACAAAGAATGCGAAGACTGAAACAAAAAATATGTATCAGGCAGAGCAAACCGCATTACCCAACGAAAGGAAAGAGTTCATGAAAGAAAGAAGCCCAGTTGTACATGACCCTATACAGGAGGAGGAAATTGCTATTATTTTGGACAATCAGGAAAATGTTTTAGAAGGTACAAGACTTTTTATGACATTGTGAAATGTATTTTATAGGCATCATTTGTTAGTCTGATTTAGTTTTAGTATGAAATGGATATGCATATCACATGGCCAAGACCAGCAAATGATATGTTGATGCATGTGTGTAAATGATTCACGAGTCTCACCAGTGGCTTTGTGTAAACAAAAAAATTCACTTCAAATCTTATTGACTTTTCCCTGTCGTGCACATGATTTGAACCAATATCATATAAGATACCCGTGTGTAACCTGTATTTCTCCAGCTGTTTTCAAAATATAGGTAAATGTCACCCCAGCATTCCATGGGCTGTATAAAAGCACTAGACCTTCGGCTTTGTGCCTATATATGGTCATGGAATGTATGGGTGACTTAATATCCTTACTTCTTGATGACTTATAAAATCCTCATATTTTACAATAGGAGGTACATTGGGCACTATATAGTTTACAGCTTAAGGTACTAAAAAGTAATACTATTTATGTATGATATGTTTATAAATGTGCAAAATGTTGAATGTTATCTTTGTTGTATATTGTAGCTCCACAATTTGCAGGCAAGGAAGTGGTATTTTTGGAACCACCAAATACATCATCTACACAACAGAAGTCAAGTGCCGATGTAAAACAATCAGCCGTGAACAGTAAGCACCAAAATGAGTTAAATAGCCACCAAGAGAACTCAGAAGAGAAACAAAACACTTTTGTCAAAGAAACTACTCAAGTGGCTATTGAACATGTTCAGCAGACTCCTAATATAGATGTTAATAGTTTATACTCTGGAAAAGCACTTCCTAAACCAATGAACAAGCTTCTCATTCACGTTCCTCCTTCCCAAAAACAGGGAGTGCGATTGAGAGAACTTCTAAAATCAGTAGATGACAATATTCCAAATACATGCAGTCAGCCACAAGACAAAGAAAGTCTTAATCTGGTTATGATTGACACATCCAACCATTCTCCATTACCAAGGCTTAGGCAACCTGCTTTCAGAGATGCCTTTACAAGAAGAATTTCATGGATGTCTGCCACCCACCATGCAAAATCTGGATCTCCGCCTTTTGTTATTAATGGCTCAAGGCCACCAGTTTTTCCGATGTCCCGGCAACAGACTCTAATGGTAAGAAGCCTAAGACAATCAAGAGAGAAGTCACAGATTCCCTTGGATAATAGCAAAGTTAAAAGAAATGCAATTCAACTGAAACAAACTAATAAACCTACAGATCTTAATCTTCCTCTGTTATTGCCCTCATACCAGAAAAAGTCAGACAAAAAAAATGAAATTTTAAGACTAGAATTCACTTAATTTTTTTTACTGGACCTGAGCTGTATGACTTTGTAAACTAAGCACCGATGGGTCAGCATTAGGATTTGTACCATTTATATTTTGGTACCATTCATCATGTAAGCTGAGAGAATAGTATGAGTACAGTTTGAGTAGCACAATGGCTGCTGGCACAGTTTCTTATAAATGCCAGTGCAGTTTATGTGACTGATGACAGCACAGTGCCTTATGGTATTTATCATCTTTCTGCTCTTGCCAGGGGTGAAAAACAATCACCATTTCAAGTGACATAATAGTAAAAACAACAATTCGCACAAGAGAGGAGTGCAAAATTATATGTATTCTAATTGTTTCTGAAGAAGAGGCCAGAAGGGTTCTGAAACAAAGCACCTTATTATTGCATATGTTCTTAAACCTTTAATTCCTTTATAAACATACAACATACAATTATATATATTGGATAGGAAGTGTTTCTTAACAGTTCCTATTCTTTAGCACTGGAAACTTTTTCTAATTGTTAAATCACCTTGAATTTGTCTAGTATCTTGGGACACTGTATAAAAATTTAAACTTAAAGGGTTGTTCACCTTTGTGTTAACTTTAAGTATGATATAGAGAGTGATATTCTGAGACAATTTGCATTTGGTTTTCATTTTTTATTATTTGTGGTTTTTGAGGTATTTAGCTTTTTATTCCGCAGCTCTCCAGTTTGCAGTTTCATCAATCTGGTTGCTAGGGTCCAAATTACCCTAGCTAACATGCATTGGTTTAAACAAGAGACTAGAATATGAATAAGAGAGGACCCGAATAGAAAGATGAGTAATAAAAAGTAGCAATAACAAATGTGTAGCCCTTACAGAGCATTTGTTTTAGATGGGGTCAGTGATCCCCTTTTGAAAGCTGAAACGAGTCAAAGGAAAAAGGCAAATAATAAAAAAACAAAAAAATAAATAAACAATGAAGCCCAACTGAAAAGTTGGGCCATTCTATAATGTACTAAAAGTTAACTGAAAGGTGAACCACCCCTTTAACCCACCTGTTAAAATGCTACATTATCAATTATATTACTCAGGATTGCTGTATAGGTTCACAAAGAAGTAGTGGGCTGCCGACAACATGATAACCCACCATGGAGAGCCCTTGTAAGTGGTATGAAGGATACCTAATACCCAAGCTATTACATTGGTGTCCAACTAACCCTTAAAGTTATTACTATTCACTCTCATAATTAGATGCCATATTCACTATAAGCACCACAAAAACCAAGGAATGTTGTGCATAAGAGCAAGGAAAATAGTCAATGCCCAGAAAAGCATGGCACATCTGACCAGCATTCCAATCAAGTAGCCCAAGCTGTTTTTAAGGCCTTTGGGTAGGAGATGTCCTTCATACCACTTGCTAGTTAAGTGACTTGCTAGGTGGTGGGCTTTCCCACTCATTAATATTGACCCTAGTGACTGTGTAATTCATTTTGATTCCTGTTTTATCCAGTGCAGTCAAATGAGCTTTTAACAGGAGCTTATTAAAACTCCTGTTTTCCCCCCAGCACACAACAATGATGAAGAATTAACCATAGATACACTTTTGGGGGGTGAAGTGTCAAGACTGATATTCAATACAGTTATTTGAAAATCTCCACTACTGCAGTTTTCAGTATTGTGTTTGGCAGAATGACAGTAATGTTTTATATATTGGATACAAATAATTTTAATGTGTATATATTTTTGGTAGCCTTTTGGCATTGTGCTTACAGAAAACCCTTTAAAGCGTTCAGAAATTCCAAAAGATTTCAAGTCCTAAATCATTCATCTATATCCCACAACAAGTGCTTTACCAGCTGTTGGCATTGCCCTAGGCACTGCCAGACACCTGCCCCTTTCTTTCCCGATTAACACATTCACAGAATCAGGGTTGTACGTGTACCCATTAAACGCATAGTGTACTCCTACCCCAGTTCTGCCGCTTGATTTAAAAAAGCTGGGAAAATGTTTACATTTTTTTTAATATAGGCACCCCCAAACTTCCACCCTAGGTAAAGGTTGCCTGTATAATAAATATGGCCTGCCTATACCTGGAAGTGAACCCTCATTTTTCTTGTGCTTCAGTATTAAACAGTTTTATTTTAATTGTAAAGCCGTAAGAACAAAACCTTGGTAAATATAAACTGTAGAAATTATTTTAAAACATTAAAGGAATTGTTCAGTACAAAAATAAAAACTGGGTAAATAGATGTGGAAAATAAAAAATGTTTCTAATATAGTTAGTTAGCCAAAAATGTAATGTATAAAGGCTGGAGTGACTGGATGTCTAACATAATAGCCAGAACACTACTTCCTGCTTTTTAGTTCTCTTGGTTTACACTGACTGGTTACCCTGGTTACCAGGCAGTAACCAATCAGAGACTCGAGGTCGGGCACAAGGGTCATATCTGTTGCTTTTGAATCTGAGCTGAATGCTGAGGATCAATTGCAAACTCACTGAACAGAAATGTACCATGTGGCCCCTGAAAAACTTAAAATGGGGGTTCTACTGTATTCAAAAATCCCTGCTGCAGTTCTGTGTATATCTTTAATTATTGGGTAAAACTTTTGATGTGTAGGTAAAATGTTGATATGAAGCATAACAGAAGTGGTGTAAACGTGATAACTTTTATGAATAAGATGATAAAAAACAGCAAGCTTTTAGAACATTTCAAAAGTTTACAGAACATTTACAACTCTTTTGTTATGCTTCATATCAAAATTGTACCTTCATATCAAAACTTTTTTTTTTAATGGGAGACTTAACTGACATATATTAGCATAAAGATGCTACTTGTATGTTTGACATGTCCAGCTTCTGTCCCAGGGGTGTAACTATAGAGGAATCAGACCCTGTGGCTGCAGGGGGCCCAGGAGGTATAGGGGACCCACGAGGCCCTAATTCATATATAGTTTCAATAAATATTGGTAAAACAAATCAATCTCTAAACATTTTTGGGGCCTAAAATAATATCTGTGGGCCCAGTAATATCTAGCTACGTTATTGTTCTGTACACTAAAATCATTGTTAATTTTCATGTAAATTACTTATATGATGAGCTACTGTTTTTTGCTTACAATTAGAGAGGCTACACTATTGTGCATGTTACATATAAATAAGGCTGATCATCATGCCTCTTATGTCACTTATGTCTACTATATGCCATACAGCACATTTTAACACCTATTAACATTTATCCAGAGGAATTGTGCCATATAAAATGTGTTTGAAAGTTTGCAATTATTTTTCGTTGTCTCAAATATATGAATTGGTTGTGATACCAGTAACGGGAGAACAGTCGAGTGAGTACCCGCACACCCTGGCCCACCAAGTGCAAGAGATCCCTGGTGCACAGCAAAAATGAGGAAACGGCAACCTCACGAATCAATGGCAGCGAGAATTCACCAGCACACAGGTAATACAAGCAGGATATACCTTGCTAGAAGTTTATTGCAGCATGCAACGTTTCGGGGTTACCCCCTTTATCAAGCATACAGATACAAACTGCATAGAACATTTTATAGGTTAAACACATCACATGATCAATTAGGTGGGTGTGTACATACGTGAAATAGTTGACATACATAATGGAAAACAAAAGGTTTGGGATAATTTTGGGATAATTTTGGGAATTTTGAAAATTTGGGACAATTTTGACACTTTTTCACCTTTTGAAACCTGTTTGATACTTTTTTACATGTTTATATATTATGGATACTACTTTTTAACATTTAGTATTGTGTCTAATTGTTTCATTTTCTTAGGAAAGGATAACTACTATTGGGACACTTTTCTATTGCAACTGTTGTACACTATTGAATAATTCTTGCCACCAGTATCGGCTACTGCACTTGTACAAATACATGTATAAATTTGTTTTCCATTATGTATGTATCTGTATGCTTGATAAAGGGGGTAACCCCGAAACGTTGCATGCTGCAATAAACTTCTAGCAAGGTATATCCTGCTTGTATTACCTGTGTGCTGGTGAATTCTCGCTGCCTCTGATACCACTAACACCACCCTGCAAACTGAAACCTTAGTGGCTAGTGATAAGCGAATTTATTTGCCAGCCATGGATTAACGGCAAAGTTTTGAATTTCGCCATGTGCGAATTTTTATGTGAAACTGCGGCAAAAATTTGGCAAGAAAAAAAAACGCCCATTGACTTTAATGAAGTTGGAGAAAAAAAGTCACCGTAAGAAAAAACGCCCATTGACTTTAATGCATTAGGACAAAAAAGTCGCCATACGAAAAAATGCCCGTTGACTTTAATGAATTTGGAGAAAAAAAGTTGCCATAAGAAAAAATGCCCATTGACTTGAATGCATTAGGACAGTAAAGTCGCCATAAGAAAAAACGCCCGTTTACTTTAATGCATTCGGACAAAAAAGTCGCCATAAGTAAAAACGACCATTGATTTTACTGCATTAGGACAAAAAAGTCGCCATAAGAAAAAATGCTCATTGACTTTAATGCATTCGGAGAAAAAAAGTCACCATAAGAAAAAAACGCCCATTGACTTTAATGCATTAGGACAAAAAAGTCGCCATAACAAAAAATGACCATTGATTTTATGGCATTAGGACAAAAAAGTGGCCATAAGAAAAAATGCCGATTGACTTTAATGCATTCGGAGAAAAAAAGTCGCCATAAGAAAAAAACGCCCATTGACTTTAATTCATTAAGACAAAAAAGTCGCCATCAGAAAAAATGACAATTGATTTTACTGCATTAGGACAAAAAAGTCGCCATAACAAAAAATGACCATTGATTTTACGGCATTAGGACAAAAAAGTGGCCATAAGAAAAAATGCCCATTGACTTTAATGCATTCGGAGGAAAAAAGTCACCATAAGAAAAAAACGCCCATTGACTTTAATGAATTAGGACAAAAAAGTTGTCATAAGAAAAAATAGCCCATCTAAATGCATTTAGTGAGATAAACTGTCACGCCCATAAAAATGCCCATTGACTTCAATGGGTTTCACTAAATTTCTTAGTTCTTTGAATTTTTTTCGCAGTTTCGCAATTTTTTTGGCAAAGCAAACTGGGAGAGATTCACTCATCACTATTAGTGCCTGTTTTTTTTTATTATTCAAATTGTTTTATGATTAAAAATGTTTTAGATGGTGCACAGTTTAAGTTATGTACTAAATATTTTCTATGAGTAAAATGTTTTTATAGGTTAATATTACCTCTCTTTTGTTACAGTGAAATCTCAATGTTACATCCCCTGATTTAGAATTTTTCTGTGTTTTACACAAACCAATATATAATGCATAATAGATTTCCCGGATTTTTAGGTTTTGCACAATCCTTTTCTGATCCCCTGAAAATGTAAAATGGAGACTCTACTGTAGTTGTTTTTCATATCTTTCTTCGGTCCAGTTTGGAACAGAACTACATTTAATCCCCAAGCCCAATAAACGGTAATGTTTAATCAATTATTTAAAATTAATTAACAATAAAAGAATTATTTTAAATTTGTTTTTTATTTTTGTGTATGTACAGTACATTGCAGAGAAGACAAATTAGGATTCATTCAATAAGGAGCACTGCAGAGTTCTGTAAAGTAATAAAAGACACAACATTTAAACCAGGTCTAGTAACCCCTACCGACTTACTTGCTATGAGTTGCAGCAAAGCTTGCATCTGTCATCATGTTAGTCCTACATTTTTAAGGTTCCATTTTTTTTCCTTATTCATGCAAGGTTTTTGGAGCCAAATGCTCAGACATGAAGGCTCAAGAATTATTAAATCCGGCCCCACTTTTATGACAAATGTTGTTGTAGTCAATTCTCTTAACAACTTTCACAGGAGGTAAAAACTTATATATTTTTAAAGAAAACTTTTCCATCAGTTTTGGAAGTGAATATTGATAAAATGCCAGATTCAGCCATGTTATTGTGGCAGAGAGGAAGAAACACTGCCAGATTCACACTTTTCTTTTCCTAATGATAAAGGCCTGGGAAAAAAGACTACAACATTTCTTATGTAAAGAGAACTGTGTGTTCACATTTATTTATCAAATTTATCTCTGTGACTAAGGTGCTGTGACTTCAGTCAGAGAGGATGACAGTAGAGTTTGCCACGATTCTCCAAAGGGGAACCTCACAGCGGTCTAATTACTTGCACTCTACAAGCCATACTTATCGAACTGTAACAATAGAGCTCACCCTTTCATATATAATATGTGCCCCTAAATAATTTCTAGGTGGGGCATTTGAGTCAAAGGAGAACAGCTTAACAAAGTAGGCAACGAAAGCTGCACATTATATGTTGGTGTTCTGTATCAGCCCAAGGCAATTTTAACTCTTTAGCAGTGAAAATCTGTACCACCAGTAGCCCCCATCATCTTTTTTGCTATCACCTGACCTAAGGGACTTATATACAATACATATATGTATGTATAAATATAAAAGTCACAATACAAGGCTGAGTAACTATTCAGAGTCTCATAACATGGCAGTTGAGAAACCATTGTAATTTGCGACAACAGCTTTTCGCTTTGCAACAGCTGCACAGACCACACTGAGCATGTCAATGACACTCCTAACAAAATCCAAGATTGTGGGCTCCTTGCACATTACTGAAGGCCTGGATTATTATTGTTATAGTGATGCTGAGCTTTTAGGCTGGTAGACTACACCTTTAGGCTGAAGTCTATGGAAGATGTCCTTCCCATAATCTGAATTTTCTGCATAACGAGTTTGTGTTTAAAATTAAATCAGTAAATCAGATATTTTGCAACTATTTGAGGAAATTCATGCAGGTCTAGAGATAAGATAAGGAAAGTATGTTAAGAGCAGCTAGAGTATGAACATGAGGTAATAATCTTCTATTTTGCCATCACTTTAGGCTGTTCTTATTCTAGAACACTGTGTAAGCTTGGTTGCATCATGCATTATTGATCTAATTAGAACAGGTACAGGTATGGAATGTTATCCAGAAATCCATTATCGAGAGTGCTACATAAGAATGTAATTTCCCCATATGATCTCATTTTCTCTCTACTTGTTCAATAAAACAGTATCTTGTACTTGATAGTAACGAAGCTGCATAAAGATAAGGTATGGCTAATCAAATGATGGGGGAAAAAACACAGGTCCCAAGCATTCTGTATAATAGATCAAATACCTGAATCTCATTTTATGTGACAAAGAAACTGAATCTGACCACAATATTTATTTAAAAACATAAAACCAAGAAGATCATTTTAAAGTCTAAAGAGATAAAATGATTAAATGACAAAACACACAAAAAGACCAATGCTAATTGCCTTAGATTGCCACATTTCATAAGTGAACAATGACCAACAGAATAGAAAATAAAGAAGAGCAGATTGAGGACAAGAGGCAGACAATACAAAATACTACAGCTACTATACTGTATGTTTGCTAAGCAGCATGGGCTTTGCAATTCATACTAAAACTCAAATTTATCTTGTCCTTTTACTAAACCAAGCTTGACCAAACTCCCATCCACAATTGTAACTTATTTATTAATAACATAACGCGATTTGGTGCAGGAAAAAACTCTAGTAAAAACTAGAATCATATACATTTTCCAGATTTGACACTGAATTTGCTTGATTTTTGCAGAATTTTTGCATTTTGCTTTGCCGGAAAATTTTCGAATTTCTAGCAAAATTTGCAAAACGGCAAAAAATTTGCAAAATTTCTCGTTTTTGATGCCGGCGTCCATTTTTCTTTATTGCCAGCGCAATTTTGCTGGTTAATTTTCGCAGCGGTTTCGCAAATTTATTAGCCAGCGGCAGATCGCGGGAATTCGCCGTAAATTTGCACCTGGCGAATAGATTCGCCATCACTAATTATTAGACAATACCCAGCGCAGATCATGACATCTGCCATTGACTTCTACGTGATCTCAGCAGGTATGAAATTGCATTTTTCAGATTCCGACTTTTAGCACTTTCCAAAAATCTGAGGGTTTTTTCTACGAAAAATTCTAGTTTTTCGCCCAACAAAACCTCAACCAGAAATATATATTGATATATTGATAAAGTAAATATATATTGATATTGTTTCGTTTTTTTTATTAGTGTTTTTAAGTTATTTAGCATTTTATTCAGCAGATCTCCTGTTTGCAATGTCATCAATGTGGTTGTTATTATATCTGTATTGCTTGCCTACATAGCTGGGGTTAATAATGCTGTCACTGTTGTCAGATAAAAATGTTTTTTTTAAAAAAAAAAATTCAATATGTTTTTTACATTGTAAACCATTACATTGACCACTGAAGTATTGTATTCAGACTATTGTATAATAAAAGTTTTTTTTCCAAAATATGTCAGCCTTCCATTTACCCATCGGTTTGCTTGGCAAGCCTTATAAAAAACCTGCACTGGGTCTGACTGATCAATGCAAATGCTAAACTAACTCACTTCTATGATCCCTTAATTTTTTTTTTTCTTCTCTTTCCATTTTCTTCCCATTTAACTCTGGATAATAAAATGAAATAATATAATGTTGATAAGATTCAGCCTTGGCTAAAGTGTGATTGTTGACACTTATTTCTAAATCACTTACATGTGTTACCAAAACTCATAATATATATATATATATAATATATATAACTGTTGTTGTTTATTTTAGGATTAATCATTATATAGCTTTACAGAGCAAGATGCCAAACAAGTTGAAACGTGCCCAGAGCCCAGTTATATACATGGCTGATCTTTCATCTCCATCATCACAAAGAATTAACATTAGAGGGGCAGTGGTGTGAAGTCATTAATACATAGCTAAAGCCAGAGTTAGCGCATAGCTGAAAATGCTTTTGGAATGTAGAGTATTTCTGGTTTATGAAATTGCTATCAATTTCTATCAGGAAAATTTTAACCAAAGGAGCTTGTTTATTAATAGGGTTGCCCAGAGCGATGTACTACTGGGTTATCTCAGTAAAAAAAAAACGGCATACTTTAATTTTCCCATGATGGCACTTAACATACAGTATGTGTACAACTTTGCATGCAATGGCACTCCAATAAAGCATTCTACATTGACATTCTGCAAATTGCCTCTGAATATCACTCTCTACATCATACTTAAAGTTAATTTAAAGTTGAACAACCCTTTAAATAAACCCAGCAAAACCCAACCGAAATGTTGAATTTTCGCGCTAATTCAAGCGCAGACCACAGAAACAGGTCGGAGATGGCGGATGTTCGGATTCAGGATTTTTTTTAAAAAAACCCTGAAAAATTCAAGTTTAGTAAATAACCCCCACAATGTCCAGTTGCCTTTGATTTAATTCTACTAGATACTGCAAGGGGTGATATACACCAAAATGATCAAACCCCCCCCCCGGGCCTAGTGGTTGAAAACCAAAACATACATTGGTAGCCAGGGCCCCTAATGTCCCAGGTTCTCTATAAAAAAGAAACTGATTTCAAATATACATTTATTTAGAAAAGAATCCATGCTGTTTATATAGAAAATGTGATCCCTTGCCTCCAATTCCCCCTTCACTCCACTAACTTTGATTACTGATCCCAGAAATCTTTAGATGCCGATGGCTGCAATACGTTGAAATCATCATCGCTGCCCAAATGTTCAATAGTTATAAAAAGCTGATCAAGTTGACTTTTACCCTAAAGATTCTAGTTTCCGGGTGTATTTTTAAGTCAAAACTCAAATTTTCAGGTTAAAAAAAAATCTAATATTTTTTTCTAGTTTTTTTAAAACAAAAACCTCACATTTTTTCAAGATGTATTATACCCAGAACCTGGAAATAGCTTGAATCCAAAAATACACCATCTAAAGCCTGCCTGGGTGTCACAGTCGGCACCCAGCACCAGAACAAACACCAAGCACCCTGGTCTTGGCTCGTGCTTCCCCAGTAGTGTGACTGCCTTTGGGCTTCGGGAGGAGCCCCCGGCTTACTTGGATGACACCTCAACTTAAAAAAGAGGTGAAGCAGGAACAGGCAATTCGTGGTCAGACAGGAAGGATCGAGGCAGGCAGATAGCAAGGATCGTCAGGCAGGCAAGGTTCAAAACCGTATAATCAATCAGATGGGATGAGGTAGAATCAGAATCAAACAACAGGCAGGAGTCAAACCAGGAAGTCAAGCAGAATCAAAGTCGGTTTCAGGCAAGGATCAGGTTTACAGAGGTCAGAGTAGTCAAAAGCCAGGCCTGGTCAAACACATAAGATCAGAACAGAATTCAGGCAAACAGGAATTAGCAGAAGGCTCAGGAAACCACCAGGAATCAAATCATATCACAGGCAAGGTCTAGCAGCCCAACTGGGCTTTTTATATCGGTAGTTTCGCGCCAAGATTTCACGCCATCTGCGCGTCTGCGTCATTAAGTACAACGAGACGCACGAGCGCGCGCCCTAAGGAACCCTAAGCGCGCCCTAAGGAACCAACATGGCGGCAGACACAGACTTGCGTGGTGGGTGTCCCCGCCGATGGCAAGGTGGGCGTCCCCACTGAACCACTGGACCACCAGGGTTAGTTTTCGTTACACTGGGTATGTAGAAGTCAAGAGCAAAGGTCCCTTGAACTATTTCAAGATGTTCATGATGTTCAAGTTTTTTTCAGTGGGTTTCTCTCAAAAACTTGATCAAATGGAGCGATTCGAGTTTTTTTTCAGCAGAAAACTCGATCAATTCAAGTTTTCGGGTTCTCAACCCCGACTTCACCGATTCAAGTTTTTTACATTAAAGTTTTTCTTAAATTAGAAACCATTCAAGTTTTGAGTTCTTTCGAGGTCTAAAATAGCTCACATAGCTCTAAAAATGTGATCTTTGATAAATAACCCCCTTGCAGTACGAATTATGTAATGCTCTGAGAGGTTCTCTACAAGAGGCCGAATGAAGCTTTATGTTTGTATATATATTTGGATGCAGAAAATAGAAATACAAAAGAGATAAAAGTAGAATCTATGGTTATGATGGAGCCATCTAGATATTTCCTTTTGAATCTGTACGGTGCAATAAATGCTGATTTGGAACTTGATATTGTTAAAAGAGTAACCTAGGAACCATGTTGTAAACATGCTTTGTGGATTTGTAAATAAAAGTGACATGAGATTCGAATGTCATGTTGGGAATATAATATAACTATCCTGTGCGTGTGAGGCTTCAATGGGGCAGCACCGTATGTGCATGATGTGTGTCCTCTCTGTAAGGCGCTGCTGAATATGTTGGCACTATGTATTTATAATATAATTATTATAATGTTGTAAAGGTACCTCTGATTTCACATGGAAATTATGATCCAATAACATATGATAAAAATCTTTTTTTTTTTTATACTATAACGGTCTTCTTGTAAAACACAAAAGTGTCAATGATGTATTAATCATGTGCATTGCAGTACACAACAAAATAATACAATTGGAGGGGGGATTTTACACTCTTGGTTATTTTTATAGTGCTATAATAATGCATTTGCAGGTTGCATTGGGGCTTTCAGGATTCTAAGGGGTAACTAATGACTGCACAGTGCAGTGAGACATATTCTGACAAAATTGTCAACTCATTAAACAATTACCTAACATCCGAAGAGCTTAAGGATCCTTAAGGATTTCCCTGTTTGAATTTCAGTAAAATCTGCCCCTATGTCCTAAAATCGATATTCTTGTAAGAGGGTGTTTTATTTACTGAACACTGACATAAACAAATAAAAAGCATAGTGTAAGGGCATAGTGTGGTGCTTCTTCTGTGCCGAGCATAACCCTCCTTGATCAATAATAAATGTGATGAATTAGAAACCGGATAAGCAGCGTTAGTCAGAAGTTATTATATCTGTAACAAATACAAGTCAGGTTTCTTTGCTATGTGAAAGGATCTCGCGTTTCATAGCAAGTCATGCATATAATAACTGTCCTGTCTGTAATGCGAAGAGAAGACAGCTGAATAAATAATGCATCTGAAGCACAAATAAATAGCGCCAATTATATAAAACAATTAAAACTTTGTTTATGTAGATTTAGAATATGTTTGCTTCAGTTTGATGCCAAACATTTGCCTCTTTTAAGCTATCTTTGCAATTGCTTGTATTACACATTGGTTCTCCAAGTCAGGGACATCTATGGTTGTAGGATAGCAGATTGATTTTCATGACCTTTTATATACATTAAGTGGCTTTGTAAGAAACGATATCCCAGCTAAGCATAACGTTATCCTGTTATCAGCATCTTACATGGATTTAGTGGCTGGTTTCAAGGGCATTCAGGGGTCTCTGCCAACTGATAGCTTAACTGCTTACATTATGCATTGGTACACTTATTGGACTAGGTAAATAACCTTGCAATGTATTTGTAATGTAATGTAATGGTTAATGAACTGTTTTTTACTCTTAGCATTAATAGTATTCCAGTATGTAAACATAGCACTTTGCCCAGCCTCATTTGCAGGATTTGAATTATATTGGACTCTTACAATCATGTGGCTCTGTTAAACTGCCATTGGTTAGTGATATGAATAGAGTAGACTTTTGTGACTGAATAATTTTTTAATGGCAAAAAGTGTGAGATGTTGAACAAAGGTTGCCAGACAGAGCCAAACTATAAAATGTATTCAAGACATCCAAGTGATGGATAAAAAATCCAGTGATTGGTTGCAAAAAACAACGTGAGTAGGTGGTTGTGCAGTCATATTCTGTCTTACGCCCCCTGATTCTTACCACCAGGGATCATGGAGCTTAAGGGGCTCATTTATTAGCTTGAGTGAAGGAATAGAGGAAAAAAACGTTGAATTTCGAATGTTTTTTTGGCTACTTCGACCTTCGACTACGACTTAGACTTCGAATCGAACGATTCGAACTAAAAATCGTTCTACAATTCGACCATTCGATAGTCGAAGTACTGTCTCTTTAAAAAAAACTTCGACCCCCTAGTTTGCCACCTAAAAGCTACGGAAGTCAATGTTAGCCTATGGGGAAGGTCCCCATAGGCTTAGCTATCTTTTTTTGGTCGAACAAAAATCGTTTGATCGATGGATTAAAATCCTTCGAATCGAAGGATTTAATTGTTCGCTCGTGCGATTTTTCGTTCGATCGTTCGTTTGATCGAACGAATATCACTAAATCCTTCAACTTCGATATTCGAAATCGAAGGATATAACTTCGACAATCAAATATCGAGGGTTGGTTGTTCGACCTTAAGTAAATTAAGTAAATTTGCCCCTTAATGTAATACATTTTTTTTTTTACAAAAATGAGTCCATCCCTACAAATCTGTGAATAATCCAATTTCCAAAATAAACTGCACTCATGGGGCTTATAGGTGCATTATAACCTTTATTGTTTACTGAGACAGGCTTTAGTTTAAATCAAAATATCAGACATTATTGTAACATTCTTTAAAGCATCTAACCCCATATGTAATATAAGACACAACGTTTGCCCAGGAGCAGTAACCCAGGGCAACCATTAAGATGCTTGCATTTAAACAGGTGAATAGTAAATTCTACCAGCTGATTGGTTGCTGTGGGTTACTGCCCCTGGGCAAACTTAGTGCCTTTTATAACATAACCCTATATAAGCCTTGCATGTGAGGTTTATCTTATTTTCCTGTGCCAGATTTTTTTTGTGGATAAAAGAGAAGAATAATATAAGAAATTACGGTACTACAAAAGAGGGATGGAATCATGGAAATGAACTCTAGTAAAAACCGAAAAGTATCAATGCTAAAGAGTGATTTTCCTCCTATATTTTATCATTTACAATTTTTTAAAAAAATATATAATTACTTTTGAAATAATAATATTATTCATAAAGGCAAATAAATTATATAAATAACATACCCTAAAAGAAACAATACCAGTAGCAGTATCAATACTGGGGATTGGAATCCTCATAAAATAGTATGAGGTCCCAGTGTACATCCTGTCAGTGTCGGACTGGCCTACCGGGCTTCCAGGAAAACTCCCGGTGGGCCCAGGTGTCGGTGGGCCCAGGTGTCAGTGGGCCCTCATGCTCCTAAACAAGAGAACAAAGAGGCTAAATAGATGAGATAATAGATTTTAGTATTATTGTATGTAAAGAAAAGAGACTAGGAGAATGGAGGTTGAGTGAAGAGAGGAAGAATAATAGTACTGAGAGAGGGCCCCTAGTTTAAAGTTTTTTGGTGGTGCCCTGGTCTAAGGTTTTTTGGTGGGCCTCTGGTGTCCCAGTCCAACACTGCTTCCTGTTACATGTGGGATATGTTGTTTCTTGCTCAGTTTATTTGATCAATTCACACATTTAATATGATGCAGAAGTGAAATTCTGAGAATTTTTTATTATTTGTTGTTTTTGAGTTATTTAGCTTTTAATTCAGCAGCTCTCCAGTCTGTAATTTCAGCACTCTGGTTACTAAGGTCCAAATTACTGTACCAAAAATGCGTTGTTATGAATAACAAGTTGGAATATGAATAGGAGAAGGCCTTGGTAGAAAGATGAGTGATAAAAAGAAGCAATAACAACAAATGTGTAGCCTTACAGAATATTATTTTTAGATGGGGTCAGTGACCCCCGTTTGAAAGCTGGAAAGGGTCAGAAGAAGAAGGCAAATAATGAAAAAAAACTATAAAAAATGGACTGGCCATTATATAACACACTATAAGTTAACTGAAAGGTGACCCACCCCTTAAATAGAGAACCACTTAATTAGAGCTTAGTGAAATAATAGCATTACATACAGGATCATCCCGATAATCCATTGTATGCTCTTCTTGAAAAATCAAGCGAAAACCCAAATCGCTCAAATTTTTTGGGCTTTTTCCCAAATTGCACAAAAACCCAGAAAATTCAGATTTTTGGACTAAACCCAGTGAAGACCACAAAAAATTCAGGTGCCTCGTCCCTTGACTTATACAGGACCTCGATAGCTCTAAGATGGCGGATTTTTGGATTCGGGTTTTTTGCAGCATTGGGGTATAATAAATATCTTTTTTTTTTTGTCTAAAAATTTGAGTTTTCAAGGGAAAAAAAAACTAAAATTTTTCAAGATTTTAACCTTCGGATTTTATAAATAACCCCCATAAAGTATGGAGATCCAAATTATGGAGAGACCCTTTGGATAACAGGTCCAAACCTGTATCTTCAAAAAGCCCCCTTTATCCATTGAAGGGATTGTTCACCTTTACATTAACTTTAAGTGAGATGTCGAGAGACATTTTGTGATTGCTTTTCATTCTTTATGTTTTTTTGAGTTATTTCGCTTTTTATTTAGAAGCGCTTCAGTTTGTAAGTTCAGCAATCTGGTTGCTAGGGCCCATAGTACCATAGTAATCATGCATTGATTAGAATAAGGGACTGGAATGTGAATAGGAGAGGCCTAAATAGAAAGATAAGTAATAGCATAACAATCTGTAGTTTTACAAAGCATTTGTTTTCAGATGGGGTCCACTGTTTGACAGCTAGAAAGACTCAGAATTCATTAAAAAAACTATAAAAAATAAATAATGAAGGCCAATCAAAAAAATTGCTTTCAATTACCCATTCTATAACATACCAAAAGTTAACTTAAAGGTGAACCACCCCTTTAAGGCAAGAGCATCGTTTTATTTTAACGCAATTCTGTTATGACATAATTAGATATTTTACAAAAATTTCATCAGACCAAAACAGAATCACAATTGCTTTATTCAATTATAATGGCTTCACAATCATTTCATCAAATCCCAATGTCATTTTTATTTGTAAAAAAGTATTTGGCTATATAAAGGTCAATGCTACTGGCCATAGTAATAATAATATTGTGACACAGCAGTGAGGCTACTTTATTATTATCAATCTATTATTACACACTAATGGGACATCATGCATGTCCAGTAAAAGCAACATATGGAAGGTTTTCTTCGGTGTCTCCAGCAGTACATTAGATGGAATGATTCCATTTATGTTTACTTCTTTTCAATGTGATAAAAATACAACTTGTATAGAGGATACTGAAATTCAATATTTTAGAGATGGGAAGGTTGAGTCCTGTTTACAGCGTGACTCGACAGAACTTTATTTTAAGATGTTGGTGCTCTCTAGTGGCTTGTACACATACATGGCCTAATATTGTCAGTGGAATGAAAACATTTAAGAAATGTATTTTAAAGCAGGTTTACAAATGTATATTTGTGCTGAAAATCTTCTTGCAGGGTTCAATTTACTTTTTCCATGGGGCTAAAGGTTCTTTAACCTTGCAGGCTGTTCAGAAATCATCTACTTTTATATTTCATGGTATGGTGTTTAGCTGCAAGCACAGTTAGTATGATTATTTTTGGACCCTCACAGGATTGCTACCTTTAAAAAAAACTTATTTTGTCATACCTGATCTTGATTCTGATTCTATTCTGATTCTTATTTCTGAATCTGAAAACTGATCCTGATAACTAATACTGAAAACTGCTCACAGTCCTGAAACTTGATCCTAATACCATATCAATAGAACACAGCTGGGAACAAGCTTTGCTGACAGTTGACTCTGATTCTGATTGACAAAGGGTCTGTCTTCTGGGCACCTTTATTTCCTTTTTATTCTTGTTAAAGTAATGGAGGGAAATTGAAATGTAATCATCCTACAGGCTACAAGAAAAGGAGTCCCCCTTACACCATCTTAAGTATAAGGTAATGTTTTATTATTACAGATAAAAAGGAAATACATTAAAATGATTTGTTTTCAATAGGATATGGCATATATAATGGGATATCATTTAGGGCTTTGTTAATGTCAAGTTTAAGCATAATGTATCCCATACCTGTATATAGTGAATAAAGTACCCCCTCTTGTAAATTATAAGGATATTATAAATTACAGAGGAGTTTCATGACCATATAAAAGCTAGAGGCCGAATTTGAATCAAATTCGTCCAAACTCGATTCAAGTTTTTTTCTCCCTGGAAAAAACTCGAACGTCAGGAAGGCCACTAACATGTCCAAATTGGTCCTTGGACCTCTCCCATTGACTTATACATGAACTTGGCAGGCTTTAAGTAACCAAAAGTCTAATTCGAGTTCTAAAAGGACCCTTAACAAATCTACCCCCTAGGGTTAACTGCAGTGATATAATGAGTGGAAAACACAAGACACATGGCATGATTCCTCTGTTTATATACATAATCATTTGTACGGATGAAGTGATAGGCTAAGATGGGGGCCACCAAAATTGATCTTTGCCCAGGACCCACCAAGGTCTTGAAGTGACCTTGTTTCCTACAACAAGACAATGTTTAATAACATACCATAAAAGCCACCGTGAGCTACTTGAAAAAAAGCTGAAGGTTTTGGAAAGGCCCTCACTGTCCTCTGACTTAAACATCATTGCAGTTTTGTGGGTAGAACTTAAACCTGCAAGATGGCCCAAGAAGATCTCATAATTAAAAGTCTTCTGCAATGAAAGGTGAGCAAAAATCCCTACAAGAACAGAAATACTCTCAGCTGGATAGGTGTTTACAAGCTATGCCAAAGGGAATGTTACTAAATATTGTCTTAATAGGGAGGCCACACTTTTGCACATGCCACATTTACTATTTTCTTTGCTCCTATGTTTTAAAGTTTGTACTATAAAAATGTAACTGTGCATTAACATTGCCAATTTAATACACTTATTCCTGCATTACCTGTTTCCTATTTTTCCCAAAATGAACTAAAAAAACTGGCAAAGGGTGCCCAACTGTATAGTTATATGTAATATATATATATATATATATATATATATATATATATATATATAACAAACAAGGGAAAGTTGTGCTCACCACTAGTTTTTAAAATCATTAGGCGGGGGTGCAATGAGGGTGTGACCACAAAATACATATAGACAAATACAAGATTCCTCTGCACTCAGATATAGTTGTTGTGTAAAGATGTACTGTATATAAATATACACAGAACAATGTAGATATTTACATATAGATGTTTAATAAAGTAGATATGTATTATAGACACACTGTATCCACTATTTTAGGATTCTGCCAAAACCTGAATCCTTTATGAAGGATTTGGCCGAATACCAAACTGAATCCAAACCTTAATTTGCATATGTAAATGAGGGAAAAGAGGGGGCAAGAAAATCACGCACTGCTTGTGCGGCTGAAGAAAATGTTGACTTCCTTGTTTGTGTGACAAAAAGTCACATGATTTTTCGGATTCAGTTCGGCGAGGTACTTGGATTCGCCCAAATCTTATCCTGCTGAAAAAGGCTGAATCTTGGCCAAATCCCAAACCAAATCCTGGAGATAGATATACTCATGCATTCCCCATAATGAAGGAATAAAGTCTCTTGTCATTTGCATCAGGAATGTCCCTAACATATACCCATGGTTTCATTCCTCTGTGTCATTTTAGAAAACATTTTACCCAAAATGTTTGATAACAAGTACTACCTACATAAATAAGGAACTAGTATGGGTGCCAACATGGCACCCAGCTAGGCTAACATTTTCAACTATGATTTGGAGGAGAAAACTATATTGCAAAATTACACGTTTTGTAAATAGATTTTCTGTATAATAGATATGTGGATGATGTATTCTTTGTCTGGAGAGGCCCTTTGAACAAATTGCTGCAATTTTCTGAATATATAAATAAGGTGCACGATATAATGTTTGCACTTAACTATGATAGGTTGTATTGTGAAATTTTTGGATGCAACAGTAATAAGGCAAGGTACAGTGCTGCGAAATATGCTGGCACTATATAAATACATGTTAATAATAAATAATAATACTGTACTGTCCATATCGATATATATATAACTGGTGGACTAACATAGTAAGCTAAAATAATATCGTTCTTTTAGTATGTAAAACAATATTTGGACATGGAAACTATTTTATTTTAGAAAAAAGCAATTAAAATGATAGAAAAAATATGACACCTTTCATCCCTCTAATACAATAATTGGTCTCCCTAAGAGCCAATTTCTGAAATGTAAACACATCTCATTTGATGGAGCTAGCTATTATCTAAGGATTGAGAGGATATTGGAGATGTTTAGGAGAAGGGGTACCCTGATAAACTGTTAACAAAAGCCAAGGAAGAGACAAATTAGATATTAAGACAGACGTTATTAGAGAATAAAGTAAAATATACATTAGGTACAAGGATACCATTTGTCATTACATGTGATATCCACTGCAAAAGGTATGTAAAAATCATTAGAAGACATTGGCCCATTCTTTTAAATTACCCATCTACAGAGGTGGCACAGAGTACCCCATATTTGCCTATTGGCAGGGTAAAAACATTGGGGATTCCTTAGTGGGGGCGATGTCCAGGTTAAAAAAAGCTGAAAGCAAACATATCTGGGGAAACCCAAGGTGGGAAAATTCCCATGTCTGTCATGCCAAAATTCGAATGCCATTATCAAGGGTGGACTCCGTTGCAGGGTACCCAAATTTACCTTAAAGGCTACCATACATGTATCACTAGTAATGTGATATAGTTTCTCAAATGTTCTTGTGGGATGGAGTATATTAAGAAGGCCAACCCTCCAGTTAGAGTGAGAATTAATGAAAACTGTTGTGCCATTTATAACCCAAATATGAAACCCACATCTGGCAGGAGACATTGGTTGGAATGTAATCACTCGGTATCACATTAGACAATTTGACATGGTCAAACTTTTGCAAAGGAAGACCTATTGGATTTGGAGTTTAGATATACTAAAAGAATTAACATATGAACATGTTATAGATTATATGGACATTGAACTGATGACATCATTTATATTATAATTTATGCTTACCAAGTACAGGACAATGGTCTGTTTGGTCACTAGATGGCGGTATTACTGTTGTGTATAAATTTGTGGGCCATCTTTATGGCATTTATCACTTGAGGGCTGAACTAGTCCCGAGATATTTGTGCAACATGTTACTGTAACTACACCTTGAATGAAAAGTAAAAAAGAAATCATACTTTTGCATCCACGAGACTCCTTTTTCTTTTTTGTACATTGTATGCACTGGAGTAGGAAGAGGACAGGGATGTACCTGGATATCCCACTTTGTTTCTGTATTTAAAAAAATCAATGCCTATGTGGGAAATAAGCATGCAATTGTAACATGTTGTAACGTGTATTTGCATGCATAGCTACTGTATTTACATCTATTTCAGCAAGGCAAATTCAGAACTTGGAAATGGATAATAAAATAGTATAAAAAGAGGAGAACAGAAAAGAAAAGCAAGTGTTGAAATTATGGATCAAGAGTAAAAGATCGGTTGGAAGTTGGATATTTGGACCCAAAAACAATAAGAACAGTATGGAAATGTGTGCAAGAATGCAACTCTTAAGCTGGCCATAGACGCAAAGATCTGATTGTATGAATCGAGGATTCGTACGATTTTCGGACCGTGTATGGAGAGTCCTGACATTTTGCGTCCGGCGGAGATCGGTCGTTTGGTCGATCTGACAGGTTAAAAGATTTCTGTCGGCTGCCGATAATATCTCTGCATGTATTGCTGATCATATGATTTTCAGTGGGAGACTGTCACCAGCTTTGGTCGGACATAACTATCGTACGATTGCTGTCAGGGGCAGAACATCGGCTGATCTGTTCTTTTCTATTTTATTTGATCGAATGGTTAGTGGCAGGTCGGGAGAAGGGAAAGTCCGATCGTACGATGATTTGTACAATTGGATCTTTGAGTCTATGGCCAGCTTTAGTGCTTGTTACTGGCAGTTAAAAATGTTCAGAGGGGGCTGGCACCACTTAAACAGAGACCAACTCACTCTCCATTTGTTTAAGTTATAAAGGAAGCAGACGCCATAGTCCAGGCCCCCCTTTTCCCCTCTGCTTCCTCTATAGTTACACCACTGCTCACTCTCTGCACAGTGTGCCAGATCAAAATCTGGTATATGAAAAGATAGCCGATACCTGTTTTACTGCAAACGGGGTGATCCCAAATTTTATTCCATGGTGCTCTCAACACTTTAAATTGATCAAACATTTTGGGGCCGCATGGCCCTTCCTCAGTGATACCCAACAAAGATATAGTGCAATTTTATAGTCCAAAAGACAGTGACCCCTAGTGGTGATCTATCTTAAAGTTCTCTAATATATACAGGAGAAATGTCCATTTTTTTGGGTTGAAGTCCATATTCATTTAGTTTTTCACACCCTAAATACTTTTTAGAAAAATACTTATTTCATTACTGGCATGTGGCTGGGCCAGTGCCATATACCTGCTTCCCCTGTATTGACTTTGTGTAGATCAAAATCTGGCACATAAGAGATACAGCCCAGTGCTGTCCTTACTGCCTGCTGGACAGGGCCCTGATGCTGGCTGTTTCTCCTTCTGCTCCATTCAGGGCTGGAACTAGGGGTAGGTGGAAGAGGTACATTCCTAGGGCACAAAGCTGGGGGCTGCCAATAGGTACCTTCTGTGCTACCTACCTCAAGTCCGGTCCCCTGGCATTACTTCCCTCACTCGTGCTGGTCTGTTGACCCCGTAGACAGAGAGAGACCGTCTGCATCAATTTGTGTGAATGCACGCACCCGTTCTCGCTGGTGCACCAATTTGCATGTGCGTCAGGGGGAGGGACGCAACATGACCAACCAGGTTGCCTAGGGTGACTGGCCAGCCTGGCCCAACACTGGCCCAACACTGGCTTGGGTAGGGGGCTACTCTTCAATCGAGTGCTGCCTAAAACCCCCTAAAAAAAACTGCCAAATGCGGCATTGGAAATAACCCCTTCAGTATTTTTAAAACCAATTTAGCTTTAAGCCAAAGCAATTATTTGGAGAAAATGCAAGTGAGTTCAGGAGCTGTGCCCAAGGTTGGAGGAGCTTGAGTTTTGTGACCTACACAATATCGGTACACTAGGTTACTCGAAAAATCATTCCAACCCTGCTGTATATATGTGTAGTGAAAAAAAAAAAACATCATTGATCCTGGCTAATATTTAATTTTATATTCAGTTAGTAGTCTTTCATTGAAGACATATGCTTTCAGATAAAAAGACAAATTTGAAAATAACCACAAGATGGCAATATAGCACCACATTATATTATTTGCAAACGCATCACCAGCTGGATGTACACATTTTTTTCTTCTCTTTTAGTATATAGGTTTTCTGTGATCATGTATTGCCAAATAAGCAAAAATGGAAGCACATAATATTATTAGTTCTGCCACATCACCAGGAGTGTTTTCAATATGATTAGCAGTATGTTATATGAACACAGAAAACTCCCCCACACAAGTTAAAGAAAAGTGGACCCAATACCGAGCCCTGAGGGACCCAACTAAGAACATAACTCCAAATAGAGAATGTACCATTAACAACCACCCTCTTTACCCGACCTTGTAGCCAGTTCCCTATCCATGTGCAAATTACTTCACTAAGACCAACAAACATTGGTTTTCTAGTATTTAAATGGAAAGTTTCATGTCACTTTCTTATGTCTTTTTAAAGCAGCTCAGGGGTGCCAACTATGTAAATTATTCTAAATTGATACATTTCTTATCTTTGTCCTTGCTGGGCAGAATCCCAGTGTTTCATTAATGGCAGCTGTTATAATCGATACAATAGTTTATAATAGCCAACAGATGCTGATGAGAAATTTATCAACTAATGTAACAGTTCAGAATCTGCACCTGAATTACTGAGCTGCCAGACTGAAACACCAGAGGGAGGAACATAAAACTTAAAAGATTTTGGATAAACAGTAAAAAATAAAAGATGCAAAGCAGTTGAAAAAAGCCTTTATTTCTGATGAACTGTAAACAACTGAACTGAAAAAAAGTATTTGGAAGGTGAACAACTCCTTTAAATGCATTAAAGAAAAACTTTGCCCCCAAAATGAATATTTCAACAACAGATTTTGTATATATTATATTAATTGGCATATAAAGGGTTTTACCAAACTGGAATATACAGTTAAGTAAATATTGGTCTAATACATCTCTTGCCTTGAACCAACATTTTGTGATGGTCTATGTGCTGCCTCAGAGATCACTTGACCAGAAATACTGCAGCTCCGTGGGTCTTATTTATTAAAATATATAATAGCAACTATCACCTCAGTGTCTAGGTTTCTGCTCACTTTCTCATAGAAGGCAATTGTATCTGTCTGGCAATATCTATTGCACATAAAACCACGCTAACTGATTAGCACAGTGTTTTTTTTTAAGTATTTAAACCTCCTAATTTCCCTCAGGTTGGGAAAATAAAGCCACAATTAAGTTCTAGGCACAAGATCCCAATCCAACAGTTTTTAATAACCAGTGTAGAGCTACCTTCAACAAAGGCAGACACATATACAAGAATTGTCATCGCACAGGAGCTTGAATCTCTGCTAGTATCTCACAGATACAGTATACATACAATGGCCGGCTCACTGGAGGGCATCAGCATCTCTGAGGCACTAACACGCTCTACATTGTGACATATTGTAGTTAGGCAGTGAGTATGTCTTTCTGAGCAGTGTTGGAGCTCTGGGCTTCTCCTCTTGAATGAGCTCAGCAGAAGCACCACCTTCCTGGACAATGTTATTGGCTGGAAATGATAGCATGGAGTCCCATATAACCACTGGTGACCCACCCTCCAGTTTGCTAGAAGTTCTCAGGGAACACGAATAAGTGTTTAATTCCCAACAATGTTTTGTATCCTGGAACCTCCTACAGCTTAATTATCAGCAATTTTCTTAAATTTAACTTTTTAAAATACTTGGAACTATATTGGCTGTTTTCAGGCTACTCTGTTTCCTGCCTACATTGGATTATTATTGTAATAAAACCAAGTTTCCACTAGGGATGCACCGAATCCACTTTTTTGGATTCGGCCGAACCCCCGAATCCTTCACGAAGGATTCGGCCGAATACCGAACCGAATCCGAACCCTAATTTGCATATGCAAATTAGGGGTGGGAAGGGGAAAACATTTTTTTCTTCCTTGTAAAGTCACGCGATTTCCCTCCCTGCCCCTAATTTGCATATGCAAATTAGGATTCGGATTCGGTTCGGCCGGGCAGAAGGATTCGGCCGAATCCGAATCCTGCTGAAAAAGGCCGAATCCTGGCCGAATCCCGAACCGAATCCTGGATTCGGTGCATCCCTAGTTTCCACTGTTTCCACTGCTTACTAGTGTCCCTCTCGCTGAACAGGAAAGCTATCTTTCATTTTGGGAAACATTCCATCAATGAAACAAGAGTATGATTTTATTGGGATTGTGCTGAGGCTCAGTTGTTATTCATTCTCCTTCACTCCCTATGGGTTGCTTCCCAAAGACATTAATGGGAAGTGCCAGAGGTCAACCTGAACTTTAATTATCAACAAGCATATGGTAATATGATAACAGAATGCTTACAGAAGCCCAACTGCATATCATTTCACTAAATCCTACTCACTCCTATGTGTTATAAAAGGCCAAAGTTTGCTCAGGTGCAGTAAACCTATGGCAAAATATAAGTGTTTTGCTTTCAAACAGGTGAACTTGTTGGATAGACCTGTAATAACAAACGTTGCAACTTTTATTACATAAGCCCACACAACTGTCCCTTTAAACTGTAATGTGTAATGTTTGGGTCATATGGATATATACACAAGAAGCTCAGTGACAGGTATAGGAAGTCAAAATATTGTACCTAGTTTAATTATATTATTCTAACTGCACTAGAGAAGTAAGGTCTAACTGCTAAAGTTTATTGGACCAGAGTGGACTTTTCCAATGTTACTTCATAAAAGTCTCCCTAGTGTACATTTATTTTAGTCTTTCTCCTGTATCATATGAATTAAAGGAGAACAAAACCTTAAAAAAGAATATGGCGAAAAATGCCATATTTATACTGTATATTGAACTTACCTCATGAGTCTAAAGATTAAACATCTCTATAACAGTAATGATCCAGGCACAGGAGATCCCCATCTTGTATTTTGTTAGGAGTGTCAGTGACACACACATGCTCAGTGTGCTCTGGGCAGCTGTTGAGAAGATAAACTTAGAGGGTCATCCCAAATCATGAAGAAGATGATTCTGCTAATGTAATGAAAATGTACATTATATAATGTAATGAAAAACTGAATTATTTACTGTTCAGCCTTGTATTGTGACTTTTTTTATTCTATATATATATATGCAGTATATTCAGTGGAATATCTTATGGATGTAAACTTTTTTTTTTTTTAAACCATTAAATACATCTGATAATAGCAGTGAGATAGAGACAACAGAAGGATACTGTGCAGATTTATAAAAGTATTATACATATTAATATTTATCAGCAGTTGCTAATAACACTGATAAACAAGTAGTTCCAGAGGTGCTGACTAGCCAATGTTCTAAGTATAAAATCTGCTTGAATGCACTGTTGATGTCACTGAACACTTGCACTTGTGCAACAATTACTTTTGCTTACATGTGCGCTCTCAGCATTTATCTAGATAATTATATCTTTCTGGAAATGAGTCAGTCATAAAGGACAATAATGAATCAAATATTTGTACATGTGTCACTAACCCGTTCCCTAAATAGACTCTATAGTGAAACAAGGCAAGGATGCTCAGTATACCACTTGCTTTTTTTATCTTATTATTTGACCCTTTATCAATCTGGAATTCAAAAGAAAATATTACATTTGAGGAAAGAGACAAATTAACTTCTGGGGATAAACTCCACATATATATACTTCCAACCCACAGTATGCTTGCGTTATAGTATTTTGAATATTTTGACTGTTTGATTTTAATCAGGTGACCAGTAACTGCAATTGACTGGTTCTATAGGTAACTAGACTTGTAGTAAACTTTGCATCTTTTATTACATAATCCTTACAACATATACCTGCCAAAAATAAACATATTTTTATATGAAATCATAATTTTAAAATATCATCCAGCCTGTGACAATATGGAATATTTAACTAAATCGAAAAAAGTGAAAAGCAATTATATAGCATATTTATTTCTGTTACATGAATGTGTAAACTCTGATTTTAAGTATCTCTGTCAAATCTCATATTCTATCTCTCCAGGAGGTGCCCCACTGCAAGCTCTTTATTATTATCCTATATGGTTACAAGCCCAGATTTCTCGGGCTGGCCCGCCCACACTGACCCCGCACGACACGAGCGCACGTTAGCCTGCGTGTAAGTGCCGCCAAACAACGCTATTGAATGGGGATGCACAGGTCCCCATAATGCGGCTGGGCCCTAGGCCTGGGCCTATGTGGCCTTGCCACAAATCCGGGCCTGTATGGTTATGCATTCTGAAAATATATTCAACCAAGGTAACCAATTAAGAAAGCATACCAGGACACAACCTTGGAAAACATATTTTAAATAATGGAACATGTATCAAGTTTTTTTATTGGAAAACTTTGAGGGTTTGCTACTGGTCTATTCAGCATTTTAATGGTCATATGTTTGAAAGTAAACATCTCAGTGCTTGCTATGGGATCCTGCATCTGGCAAAATGTAGTTGGTAATGTAATAAATTATTTCCAATTTGATCTAACGCATAGCAACCATCCCACAGGTAGCATTTACTGATCCGATTGGTTGCTATGGGTTAATAGATGTGGGCAAACCTAAAAGTTTTGATTACATTACTCAATATGTGGCTTTTTTGTTACATACAGTTTATATGTTTATTCTGTCTCTTTAGACATCTCAAATTTTTAAATGAAAACATGTGTTTGTAAAGATATATCCTGTTAAACCTTGGCTAACTGAAAGCTATACCACTTATTACCATATATTCTTGGTTGGATATGAGTAACATGCAATTTGTGGTATTTTATTGTAAGATCATTTTCCTACTGAATTTCCTGTATAGTGCAGATGAATAAAAGTACCACTGTACTGCATGGAAATACTGAGCACAGATGTTCTTTCCTATTTCATTTTTCAGGCTAAAATTGAACATGGTGTAAACTCCGCTGCATTTTCATGATAATTTCATGATAAATACAAATATGGCTTGAAATTCATAGAAGATTTGTTACACAGGATAAAAAAGATTAATTATAGAATTACTGTTAAACTGAGATGATAATTAAAACACTCCTACAAATCACTAATAAATTAGATGTATTTAATTCCTTATAACTTTAAAGGAATAGTTCAATGTAAAAATAAAAACTGGGTAAATAGATAGGCTGTGCAAAATAAAACATGTTTTCAACATAGTCAATAATGTAATATATAAAGGCTGGAGTGACTGGATGTGTAACATAATAGCCAGAACACTACTTCCTGCTTTGCAGCTCTCTTGGTTTCCACAGATTGGTTACTAGGCAGTAACCAATCAGTGAATTGAGGGGGGCACATAGGTCATAACTGTTTGCTTTTGAATCTGAGCTGAATGCTGAGGATCAATTGCAATCTCACTGGACAGTTATGTCCCATGTAGCCACCTTAAAGTCACTGAATTACTCAGCGTTAGAGAGCTGAAAAGTAGCGTTCTGTTAAGTTAGTCCTCCGCACCCTACAAACTCTACACAAGAATAGACCACATTTGGGTTTCTCAAACACATGTCTCCCTGCCCAAGTCCTCCAAGGTTTTAACAGTTCTATGGTCAGACCACTCCCCCTATCATACAGAGTTAACAGAGTTAACAGATATCCAAAATATATACCAGATGGGGCTTGAATGAGCTCCTGTTAAAAACTCCCCTGAATATTATACACAACTTTACTTTAAGACTACTTCTCAAACAATATAAGCTCAACAATATCATATGACACACTATGGGAAGCCCACAAATTGGGTATTAGAGGGCACCTGATTAAACTGGGAGCTTATAAGAAAAAATCCATAACTAAAGAGCTTGAGGATTTACTATCTTCCCAAGCTGCCAACCTCAATATTGACCTTTCTAGTCACATTCAAAAGGCCAAGACAGAATTAGATTTAATACTTACATCTAAAACACAACATGCATTACAGTGGACATTACAGCAACATTTTTGTTTCATTCTAACAAACCGAGCCGTCTTTTTGCCTGAAGGCTGCTACAGACTAGATTTTACCACAATAATCACCCTCAGAACCACAACTGGCCAACTTTATAATGCACTACCTTAAATTCTGCAAGAGTTCTACAAATTTTATAAGCAGCTTTATGCTTCCGCCACCTCTATATCTCAAGCACAGCTCAACAACTTTATTAGGAACTTACCTAATAAATATATGTAACCATACTGGTCTCCAGACCACTTGCATCACTGCCAAATGTATGCAAAATTTTGCAGAACTTTGGATTGATAAGTGATAAATCCCATAAAAACTGTAGCTTTAAATATCAATCTGCCCTCAGAGATGGTTAAGCTTTTGACCATAAACTTTGAAGTTCAGTGGTGTAATAAGCATATTACTATATTGGGCATAAGGTTTACTGTATCATACAACCAGTTATATCAAGCTTACTACCCCTATACATAAGAAAAACTGCAAAGGATGCCGGAGGACTGGAGCAAATCTCTTGGGTAGGCAGCATAACGGAAGTGAAGATGACACTCTTCCCCAAACTTCAAAGAAGACCCCAAGAAAGAGGCTCAGGCCTCCCTAACCTAAGAAAGTACTTTATAGCATCCCAATTAGCTCAGTTTTAATTCTCATCCCCACTATGGGTAGAACTGGAAAACTTTTTAAACCACCCATACTTTGCAAAAGCTTTACTCTGGGCCCCACTGACAGTCTGCCCACAAGGACAAAGCCCATGCTTACAACATACAATGCTTTGGGATCAGAATTCTAAGCTATACACTCTGGTATACACTTTGCTATCCCCATAGCACCAATCACATGCAACCCATACTTCCTCCCAGGGGTACAAGCTCACCCCTTTGCTTGATGGTCCTCCAATAAACTGACTAGAATGGTGAACCTCCTCACAGTAAGAGGACCCTACACACTCACCTAGCTGGTATTAAATCACAACTTACCTAAAACAGAACACTTTCAGGCATCCCAACTCCTGCACTGGGCCAGGAGTTCCATTTGTTGTTATGCAGCTTTCAGGCTTGGAATTTTGGAACTTTAAATTGCCAGAGCTTACCATAGCAACCAGGCTACTGATTGGAAGTTACAATGCAATAGCAATAGTAAAAGGGCTGAACTATAAATAATAAAGATAAGAAACTATGATAAAACTAAATCTTTATAGTCACATACCACATAGGGATGGGCAAATCTAACCTGTTTCACTTTGCTGAAAATTTGTGAAATGGTGAAAATTTACCAAAATGCATTTACACTTATGGACAACAACTATGGGACAAAATTTTGCACATCACTATGATGGCTGATGAGTTGTAAAAGACAAGGAAACCCCAATTTACATGGGTATCTGCAGAAAAAATTTCCAGGGGTCAGCAAAGTCATCAAATAATTTCAACCTGTTTTTCTAAACTTAGGGGCAGATTTACATAGGGTCGAATAGCGAGGGTTAATTAACCCTCGATATTTGACCATCGAAGTTAAATCCTTCGACTTCGAATATCGAAGTCGAAGGATTTAGCTCAAATAGTTCGAACGATTGATCGAACGAATTTTCTTCGACCCAAAAAAACTACCAAAGCCTGTGGGGACCTTCCCCATAGGCTAACATTGACTTCGGTAGCTTTTAGGTGGCGAACTAGGGGGTTGAAGTTTTTTCTTAAAGAGACAGTACTTCAACTATCGAATAGTCGAATAGTCGAACGATTTTTAGTTCGAACCGATCGAATCAAAGTCGAAGGTCGAAGTAGCTTGTTCAATGGTCGAAGTAGCCAAAAAAAACATTCGAAATTCAAAGTTTTTTCCTCTATTCCTTCACTCTAGCAAAGTAAATGGGCCCCTGTGTCTGTATAAAGTACCTTGTAATACCTGGCAATGCCAGTTTTGTGGGAAAGTTGTTCAAATTTATATAATTGTGTAGCTTAGGGGGCTGTTTTAGTAGAGAGTCGAAATCATGAAAATATGTTGCACTACACATAACACCTGATATTATGAACAGGTATAGTGTTTTATGTCCTAGGAGAGCGTGGTGGTTAAGGGTCAGGTGCAGGTTCTCAAGTGTCGGGTTAGGATCAGGTGCAGGTCGACTAGCACCCAATGTCTAGTATTGAAAAAAAAAATTTCCTGCATCTAAAAGGAATTAAATCTGTACTACTTTTTCACTGCTGCCTAAAATACCAGTGGCTAATGATTTACCGGTATCTCTTCTGTGCACATTGTAAACCTTAATACCATGCCCACACGTACAGTATGTGTAAGCAAAGAACACAATGAAAAGTTCCCCTGGAATCTTTTCTGCTGCAAGCTTAGATGCAAATAAATATATGCTTGTCGGAACTTGGTCTGTGTGTGTAATGTGACAGACAAAATACTACTAGTTACTGACACTTCTGCACCATTATTCACAAACTGTATTATCGGGGGGGGGGGGAAAACTCAGAAAAACCTGCTGGGTACTTATCTTCTTTCTGCTTCTTTCTTTCGCACCTTGGATCAATAAATATCTGAATAGTGTGATTGCTTCTTGCCAGCTAGAAGTACATGTAATCTAAGGCTTGTGTAGTGTGCTTGAGCAGTTGCAAGAGCAGAGCTACCAGCTCTCTTTGCAATCTGATTTGGACTCCACCTCCCCTTTCCCTTCCTAGGCTACACGCCTTTCACTTGAAATGTAGGAGGCAGCAACAGTAAATGAGAGCAGAGTCCCAGAGCAAACTGCACAGCAGGTAGAAGTACAGTGCAGAAATGCAGAACCTTTCCATGTTGCTTCTGCTGCTCTGCAGTCTATGCTGCTCTCCTACCACTGGCACCTTCCAGCTGACCATACTCCACACTAACGATGTTCATGCTCGAGTGGAGCAAACTAACAGGGACTCGGGCAAATGTGGCAACCCTGAAGATTGCTATGCTGGGGTGGCCAGGAGATTCACCAAAATCAAGGAGATCCGGAGCACTCATGAGCATGTGCTGTTGTTGGACGCAGGGGATCAGTACCAGGGCACGATCTGGTTCAATTACTACAAGGGGCACGAAGCTGCTTATTTTATGAATTACCTCAAGTATGATGCAATGGTAAGAGTCATAAATATATATATATACACATACATATATAGTGCTGTGCTTAAGTTTGAATGCAGGAATTTATCTATGGTTATATATTTAGATTAGGGGACCAAGATTCAATCTGGGAGACAGCTTTGCCACCCATGAATTCATTATTCAGCTTATTTTAATTACCATTGTTTATCTATCTGGGAGATAGCTTTGCCATCCAAAAATTAATTATTCAGATTATTTTAATTAGCAGTGTTTATTGTGGGAAGAAATGTTGCTGTATTAAAAGGGATCACACCGATATCCAACCTAAACAGCATGAGAAGCTATTTTTGGGTATTGACCCCTAGGTTAAGAAAGCCTAATTTAGATGTTGTGGCTAACCACATGTACAGCCTTGTTCTCCTTTATTCACAGGAACATTGTATATACTAATGCATTTATTATTCCTGTTCTTATCACATAACAATATAGTGCCCTTCTGGAAGGCCAGTCACAGTCCACAACACACACCTGTGGGCCCCACGCTCCCAGCACCAGTGTTAGATGTAAGCGTGGGGTGGGGGTCCTTACTCGCCCACTCTGCCTGCTGCCAGGACTGCTTTAATTAAAGGGAAAATTTTAACCAACCTCAGCATGGGCTTAATGAAGGCAAACCAGCAGTGTCAACATCTGTGGGACAACATCTGCAGCAATAATGGAAACTGTCAGCATAAGGAATAGGCACTTTTTTCTCTCAGAATGAGTATCTTGGTGAAGCAGTGCAGGGAGGAGGGGGAGGAGGAGGCAGGCTGGCCAGAACTACAGAACTACAGACCTACAGACGTAGACCTCAGCATGTCAGGGAACATCATAGGGACAGAGAGTGTTTTGGAACTGGTTAGTGCATACAATGAGGAGGTGGGAGAGATGTGAATTTGTTTCTGGTTAACTTTATGTGCATCTGAACTGAACACAGCATTTATTTTACTCGAAATAATATGTGTGTCATTTTACTATGAAAAAGCAATGCAGAATATTGCATTAACTAGCCTCCCTAAACAGAGAGAGTGCCAAATCTTCTTCATGGTCCTTACCTTCAAGCGCCACACACCATTCTCTGCTCAACCTACAATATGTTTGTAGGTTTCTACCTGAAATCTTAGGGGAGATAGATGGAGGATCTGTTGTCTGTGGAGGGTGATTGGTGAAAGGCTTGGCTGGATTTACATAGCAGGCACCCCTAGGCCCGCCACCATTCATTCACCCTGTCCTATCCCCTTCCTTTATGCACATGCGCAAATTTTCTACATCGGGTCCGGATTACTGGGCGTTGGTGCGCAGGAAATTTAAAAAGTATTGTATCTAATGCAAATCCCCAGTGCTTCCGAACCAATGCGGTTATGGTTGGACGGCATTCTCGCCCTCCTAAAATTTTGCCGCCTTAAGCCTGGGCATTTGTGGCCATTAAAACAACCCTGTCTGACTTGTTAGTGCACAGACATGGCATATTTCTGCACAGAACCACAAAAATGCATTTTCGCGATGAGATTCACCCCATTTGTGCACTAACATTATTATTACAGTTAAGATAGAAAATAATAATATAAGATTCATTATTTGTCACATGCATAGTTATACAAGAACAACCTGCAATGAAATGCATCCTGATCCACTGTGCAAAGTTAAAACATACTAGTTAACTACTACAGCTAAGTACAAAAAAAATTCTAATTTAGGTAGACTTTGTCTTCTATGTCTTTGCATGCTATTTATAATTTATAATTTTCCCAATAAAGTATTTGCCAAATGCTATCAAATTACATATCAGACCCCCCAAGTTTCTCTATAAACTGCCATATTTGTGCATTTTTGTGAGAAGGGACAGTCAGGTTGGCAAAACAGTCGGAACTTCAAGTAACAATTACTTACAAAAGCAGCCCTATCAATTAAACATGATCAACAACTTTTAATGCACATTAATATTTTAAAGAGTTGTTTTTTGTGCTTTTTAGTGTTTTCCGTGAAATTTTCGATTTTTTGGTCAACACTTACATTTTCAAGTTAAAAAACAACTACAATATTTGGATATTTTTTATACCTGACCCTGGAAATAGCTTGAATCTGAAAATACACCATCTAAAACCTGTCGAGTTCATGTAGGAGTCAGTGTCAGATTTCCCTTGAACCAGTTCAAGATGTTACTAGCTTTCATGATTTTTGAGTTTTTTTCAGAGGATTCTGCCCGCAAACTCGATTAATTCGACTTTTTGGGTTTCACAACTCGAACTGTGAATGAATGAAGTTTTTTCCATTGGAGTTGTAAGTTTATTCGAGGTATAAAAAAAACTCTAACATTCTACCTTTTATAAATAATATCCCTAAGTGTATATACTGTATCTGTGAGAGTGTAGATGATGAGTGTAGCACTGTGATCTACCATCTGCAAAATAATTCTAAAAATATGAAATCATCCTCCACTTAAGAGAGCAGAACACATTAGTAGTTCTGTTTAGTACAGACTGTAAAAAAGCCACAATACATTTAAACACTAAGATAAATATAACTCTGCATCAGCTTTTGTATGTACAAAGTAATGATCAGTAGCAAGTGGACTATAATTAAGCAGCGGAAGCACTTGCTCAACATACTGCAAATAAACCATATAAATAACCAGCAAATTGGAACATGACTGGAATAAAAAAAGTACAAATTCCCAATATATGTAAACAGCAGCTTTGCTGGGAATAAAGTAGCCTGTTAATATACTGAAAATTCCTTTTTCAAATGGAAGGCTTTTAGAAAAGTAGCCAGGCATGGCAAATTAAGGTCTTCATGAAGTGTCTTTTATTGTGCACATGTAAGGCGGAACAGAAAAACACCTCACTATTCTGAAATTTCGACTTGATTATTTAAAGAGGTTGTCCACCTTTGAGTTAACTTTTAATACAGTCGGAACTTTCTGGATAACGGGTTTCCGGATAACAGATCCCATACCTGTATCATGAAGAGACTTATATTCTGAGACAATTTACTATTGGTTTTATTTGTGGTTTTTGAGTTATTTAGCTTTTTATTCAGCAACTTTCCAATGAAAGTTGCTGTTTAGATAAGTAGTATTAGATTAGATTAGTAGTAATCATTAGATAAGTAGTGTTGGTATATTTATTATAGTTAGTATATTTTTATAGGTCACCTTCCTTAAGAAATGATAAGAAGGTGCTGAGAAGGGAAGAGTCTGACAGTTCAAGGCAAAGAGTTCAATATAAAATGAAAAGTCCTATGAGGAGAACAGAGGTGAAGGTCAGAAGTGGAGTGTAGGTTGTGTGAAGGAGTGTATTTGGAGATTAGAGCTGAGATATTGGGAGGGGCGACTAAGGGATATTCATGGGGGAGCGGCTGATGTGGGGCAATGGCATACATGAATGAGTCTAGCAGCATTTTAGAAGAGATAGGACAAGGAAAAGTGGAATTTTAAGGACCTCCTCCCAATAGCTGTAGGTGAGCGTGGGCATAGTGATGATGGGGGTCACATATTGTTTTCTATTATTCTTCAGCTAATTGATACGGGAGTAAGTAAAGCAAATGTGGCTAGTTATTTCCTGGACTGTTATCCCATGGAGGTTCTGTGTCTTCTTTCTTCAAAGGTTATTAAGAGGTTCTGTATTTCTACTGACATATTAAATTAATCCTGAGGAATCTTACAGAGAAAAATAACCTTGCTTGGGCAATGTTGAGCCATGGACTCTGAGCAGTGGATATTAATATTGGTTCAATTGGCAAGGATAATAGAAAATAACTACCAAAGAAAACAGTTTCAGGGAATTTGTTGCACCTGGGAGTTGCATGTATGTATGTTACCCAATTGTATGCCATACAAATGATGTGAATTCTATTCCCAGTAATCAAATGTAGCATTGCTCAGCATTACTCTTTTCTGAACTCACTGGGTGGTCTCACAAAAAAAAACTATGTATAGATCCAGTTACCCAGTTTGTCTCACATGTACTCATCACCTTGCATCGACCAAACCCCCCTAAGGTATTCAGTCTGCCTTTTTTGTTGTTAAATCCCTGCCACTAGTAAGATGTTTTTACACTGAGATCTTACTAACACGTTATGCCACTGTAACAAATTCATGTACGTATATGTTATTCACAAGACAGTTGGAGGTCACAGGTGGTATAACCTCAGTTATACACTGCCCCCCTTCCAGCTTTGTTGTAAATTTTTTGTTAGCAGAAGTTCCTTAAATAGGGGAATTATCGCTGTACTTGTAATTTAATTATCTACCTCCCAAGAATCAAATTTCCTGTTATGCCCAGTTAAGTTTAAGATATACTAAAAACAATAGATTTTTCATAGATAAAAAATGGCAAAAGGCATGTTCAGAGCAAGTCCTGTTCATTGTACTCATGTTAAACAAGAGGATATACTGCCCCATTAAGCTGGGGGGAAAAAGAGTGCGGTACATTTAGGTATAATATAAACACATGCCAGAAAGAAAAGTCTTGCAGTCGGGAATGGGATGAAGTTATGGGAGGAGAAGAGAGAGAAAGGTCAGAAGCAGAGTGTAGATTGTAAGGAGTGTATTCTGAGATTAGAGCTGAGATATTAGGAGAGGCTCTTCACTGTTATGGGCTTGGAATGTGAGTGTTAGTCATTTTATTTTAATTTAATTTTATTTAGGAGATTGGGAGCCAGGGATATTCATGGGGAAGTGGCTGATGTGGGCCAATGGCATAAATGATTGAGTCTTGCAGCATTTTAGAATAGATAGGGCAGGCAAAAGTGGAAGTGGAAATTTTTATTATCTAGCTTAAGACATAATAAAAACAATAGATTTTTCATAGTTAAAAACTCATGAACATGGCAAAAGGCATGTTCAGAGCATTTCCTGTTCATTGTACTCATGTTAAACAAAAGGATATATTGCCTCATTAAGCTGGGGAAAGAAAGGTATTATATAAACACATGCCAGAAAGAATACTGTTCCCCTAGAGTCCAAAAAATATATTTTACCACATTACCTACCAACCCCCACAGGAGGCCGGCGGAGTATTCCATCAACCAACAGGAAGTTAGTAACAGGAGATACATGGAAAGTGGGTTTTTTTGTGAATCGAAGTTTGTACATTGTACGTTTTATCTTCTCCAGCATGGGCAACAAAACATACTGTGTGTCGTCACGCTTAATGAAGGCTTTGAACATAATTACTTAGTCCATTTCTTTTTTTTCTGCTGTATAATTTTGTGGTTATGCTTTATAGAAATAGTTTATGAAAACCATTCTCTTGGTTGGATTCTATACTCAAAATTACAACGGCAATGCGTTCAAGTGAACTAATTAGATACAGCCCCTAAGGTTGGATACACTATTTCATTTTTTGCTGGATCACATGGAATTTAATTTGAAGTGGACACACGTATCCAAATGATTTATTTTTGATTTATAAACAGAAAATATTGGAACACAAATGATAAAAATGTTGCAGTGCCAATACATTAGTTAGCTGTTCTTTTCTGTGTGGGTGCAGGTACACTGGATCTTAGATCAAAATAAAACACACACCTTTATAAATACCGCAATTTTTCTATTTTTCCTGAATGGTTTCAGTGATCACGATGCACAGCTTAAAATCAGACAAAAGAGGCTCTATTGTATATATTTTACACTTTTGTCTGTTGCACATTATTTGTCTGGTATTATTTTCTCTGGTGTAAAAAATAACTGTTTACTTGCTTATGAATCTGAAGAGTGTAAATTAGTCTTCATGTGTCTAATTTAATGTTATTTCAGCTCAGCCCTGTTTTGAACCCCCTTTTCACATTTATGTTTAGCTTAGTTCTGTATAACCTGTCTGGCAAAGATACAAAGCAGTATTATGTACTTCATTAATCAAAGATGACCTGCTAGTATATCCTGACTGGGTATTTATATGTGCAAAGTGATCAGGCATTTCAAGAAACTCTATAAATAGTATTCTCTCCCATCATGCATCCTATTCCAGCCTGAGAGACTACTAGGGAACCCAATGGCAAGCAGGTACTGCAAAATATCATTAAATTGTTCTCTTTGCAGAAATGAAGCCTGTTTTTATGGACATTAAATAATCATGTCACACCTACACATCACAATATATTTTTATTGTCATGAAAGAGATTTGCATTCCTTTTTGTTCATTTTGCATTAATTTTGTATTTTATGGTATTTCACTTATGGGCCATTTTACATTTATTGGCCATTTTGCGTTTTTGGGACTTCTGACTGCAACAACTGATCTTTATACGAGTATGGGAACCGTTATCCAGAAACCCATTTTCAGAAAGATAAGAATGACAGGAAGGCCATCTCCACAGATAATCAAATAATTCAAATTTAGGGACTTCTGGTAGGGGAGATATGACATTTTAAAGAGCTCCAGCTCAACACATGCCATTTGGGCTGATCTTACTGAGCACATGGTTTCCATTAACAGGTTATTAGCATCACTAATAGTGCCAGACACCCAATACAGATGTATTAAATCTTTCTTTTACCACTGCTTATCGAACCTACATGATTACTGGCAAGGAAAATGATTGCCAAACTTACATTCAAGCTAAGCGGGATTTGGACACTTTATATACCAATAGGGCAAAGAGAAATCTTGATTTTTAGAAGGAACCGATTTTATATATGTGGCAACAAAACTGGTCGCCTTCTAGCTAACTTGGAACGAAAAACGAAAGCTGCTTAATATATTTTGAATATTATGTCCCTGGAGGGACCAAAATTCACTTCATCTGAAATTATAAATGACTTTAAAAGATATTATGAAACTGTTTATCAAGCCCACACAAACAATTTGCAGGATATTCGCTCAATTAATATTCCCATTAATAGCTGATTCTATTAAACCATTTGCCAACCAAAAAGCCCCAGGTTTAGATGGCTTCACAGCAGAGTATTATAAAATACTGTGCAATGCCATTACACCAATCTTACATTCTTTCTACCAACACATTTCAGATAGAGCAGAGATCAGGGAGGGGCTCCGCGAGGCCAAAATGAATGACAGGATGACCTAGTTGAATCTCACAGACCCATTTCGCTCCTTAATCATATTTATAATATATTTACTAAACTTTTAGCAAATAGACTACAAATCTCATCAGAGAGCACAACACTTGAACAATTAGGTTTCACCTGCAATAGACAGTCAGTAAAAGATACTCTCACAGCAGTAATAAGTTACACCCAAGATAAACGCTCACATGTTAGTGTATTTAGATGCTGACAAGGCATTTGATCGGATATTTCATTCTCAACTGATTAGACATTTTTCAGGCCACTTTCTGTTAAAGCTATCACAACACTATACCGCCGTCTGGCTAGATTCTCTTATTCTTATACGTGGAACCCTACAGGGATGCCCACTCTCTCCTCTGTTATTTAAGTTGGCTTTAGGTCCTTTTCTGCGATACCTGCTAACTTCTCCTTACTTACAAGGGATACATATTGGCACCCAGCATATTAGACTGCAAGCCTTTGCAGATGATATTCTGTTGATAATAAACAACCCACAAGATGCTATTGCCTTACTCTCGGGTTACAATAATAATTTTGGTAAAATAGCAGGATTTATGATAAACATAAATAAAACTATTGATATGCAGTCTTAACATCACCCCTTTATTAAATAAACTGCCTCAGGAAATCAAAGTGTGGTCAAATCTATCTATCAATTATTTACACATAGGTACCAATGACAAAGTTAGAGGAGGTGGTGAAGTCCTCAAGAACAATTTTAAAAAACTAGATGTAAATTTGAGGGCTAGGACTTACCTGTGCCATGAGCAACAAAAAGAAGACAGTGGGAGCTTAGGAAGATTAATGTGTGGCTGAGAGATTGGTGAAGGGAGGAGGGTTTTGGGTTTTGGAGAACTGGGCTAATTTCTCAGTCGGCTACAGGCTCTTTGCTAGGGATGGGTTGCACCTCAATGATGACAGCTATTTTGGGAGAGAAGATGGCTAGAGGATTGGAGGAGATTTTAAACTAGGCATGGGGGAGGGTTCAGTAAAGGGTTCAGTGGAAGATAGCTTAGAGGAGATAGTGGGCAAAGAAAGGGAAATGAGGGAGGAAATTTGGTTGGGTGTACTGTTAAGGAAGGAGGACCACATGCCATTTGTTCAATATGGTACCAGTATTAAATGTATGTTTGCAAATGCAGGGAGTCTGACTGGTAAAACTGAAGAGCTGGAGGTGCTGGTGCTGGAGGGAAAATATGATGTGATTGGTGTGGATGAAACGTGGCTGAATGAGTCACATGACTGGGCAGTAAATATCAGTGGCTATACTTTGTTTCGGAGGGACAGAGGCAATAGAAAAGGAGGAGGGTTATGTCTGTTTGTTAGGCAGGATTTAAAAGCTCATATAAAGGAGGAGGTGATGATTAAAAATGAGGGAGCAGAAGTCTTATAGGTGGAGATATTCACCAATTGTAAAGAATCCAGCAAATTAATTGTTGGAGTATGCTATAGACCCCCTAATGTAAGTGAGGAGGAGGAGGAGGCTAAGGTCCTGATACAAATAAAAAAGGCTGCTAGTTTGGGTAAAGTAATGATAATGGGGGATTTTAATAACCCAGATATTAACTGGAGCAATTGTACTGCCAGATCAGTTAATGGGAACAAGTTTTTAAACTTGTTGCATGACAATTTTCCTAATGGGGTCCCTCGGGGCTCGGTATTGGGTCCACTTGTAAGTAATGTGTCAGTGTTTGCAGATGACACAAAACTATCCAGCCCAATAAATTCCATCCAGGATGTGGCATCCTTGTAACAGGATCTTGACAAACTGGCAATCTGTGCAGCTAAGTGGCAAATGAGATTCAATGTTGATAAATATAAAGTCATGCACCTGGGATGTAAAAATGTCCAAGCCACTTATACCCTTAATGGGACTGAACTAGGCAAATCCATTATGGAAAAGGACCTTGGAGTCCTTGTAGATGATACACTTGGCTGTAGCAAGCAATGCCAGTCAGCAGCATCAAGGGCAAATATGGTCTTGAGTTGTATTAAAAGGGGCATTGATTCATGGTAGGAAGGGGTATTGTTCACGCTGGAGAAGTGGCACTTAAGGGGTGAAATGATAACTATGTTTAAATATTTAAGGGGATCATATAATAATCTCTCTAATGCTTTATTTACCAGTAGGTCTTTCCAGCTAACACGAGGTCACCCATTCCGATTAGAAGAAACGAGGTTCCGCCTAATTATTCGAAAGGGTTTTTTTTACAGTGAAAGCTGTGAAGATGTGGAATTCTCTCACTGAATCAGTCGTACAGGCTGATACATTAGATAGCTTTAAGAAGGGGTTGGATGGCTTTTTAGCAAGGGAAGAAATACAGGAAGATAGCTCATAGCACAAGTTGATCCAGGGACTAGTCCGATCAGGGCCGGAACTAGGTGTAGGCAGAAGAGGTACGCGCCTCGGACGCAAAGGCAGAGGGGCGCCAGGCACATACCTCTTCTGATGCCTTCCCTTAGTTCGGACCCATGTGTCCTTAAGCTGTTGCTGCAGTTCCTTCTAAATGCTGAGTGTGCCCTCTTTCGCACTCACGTCACATGTGCACTTTCACTCTTCTGCGCATGCAAGAACGGTGGGGGGCGACGTAGTTGGCCAGGCACCCTAGGCTTGCCATTTTGGGTAAGGAAGGAACATTTTCCCCCTCTGCGGCAAATTGGAGAGGCTACATATGGGTTTTTTTTGTCTTCCTCTGGATCAATTAGCAATTAGGCAGGTTAAAAAGTTAAAAAAGGTTGAACTTAATGGACGTGTGTCTTTTTTCAACCTAACTTACTACGTTACTATATTTTGGGATATATTTTCATATTTGAAAGCCAGATGTTATACTCAGATGGTGGTCCAAACAATTTCAACACAAGACAATGATAACTCCTTAAATTGTGTACTTTGTTTTAATACAGTACAACTCTCCATCTCCCTTTTATACAAATTATTAATTTAATTATTATAAAGATGATTCAATTAAGAACTCCATTGCCTGATAAAGAATTTGAGAAGATATGGGGGAGATAGGTGGACCAAATCCTCGATCTGTGAAAAGAAAAACTGTTTCACTTCCATGTGATTTCTTTATTGCTTCTCTGTTCAAGTCAGTTTCATGAAATGTTTTTAAAAATTCTGCATAGAGATTATTTCTCCCCAAAATTGAGGAAAAAAGTTGGATGATCAGAAATCTTCTTAAAGCAGACATTTTTTCACTGTTTATGGCTTGTCCTTTAATACAAATATTCTGGGAAACAGACATTCACTGTAAAACGACTCTACAAATCAACATACCACTCACCCCCATTTGGCAATGTTAAAAGAATTGGGAACTGGGGCAAGTGCCTTTGACTCATTTTGTATTATAGGAATCAGTTATATCGACTCCCCTATTAATGATATATTTTAATTTTAAAAGAATCTCAAAGGCAGATAAGAAACCGGCAGGGTATACTTTTTAGCAGTCAGTAAAAAAGCTATATTGAACTCCTGGATCTCAAATGCACCCCCATCATTAGAATTGGTAAGATCATAACTTGAATTTGTGTTCTGCATGGACTGGCTGGAGGTTAACAGCAACCGCCGAGCTGCAAACTTTTTCCAGACCTGGGCAAATCATGTCCACACATTGTCTTCCCAGAGGCAGCAGAAAATATCCTTTATATTCAGATCATAGGAACTAGCAGGAAGACAACTATCACTCCCCAAGAGCTAAATAGGATAAAATGATCTTTGAACCTTGACTTAGGTAGTCGTCTTACAGGTAATTCTGTAAACTGAGCTGGACAATGGGAGAAGGTGGGTTTGTTGATATCCTAAGATATTATTGATCTTTACTGGAGATAAACCAATCATATTGGGTTTATTTAATGTTTAAATGATTTTTTAGTAGACTTTCTGTATTGAGATCCCTCATCTGGAAAACCCCAGGTCCAGAATATTCTGTATAATAGATCCCATACCTGTATTAAAAATGATAGGATAGAGAAAACCAAGCTGAATGGTTTATTAATTCATAGGTCACAGTTCAGTTATTCATGCATAAGTGTGCTTGCAACATGAAAGGCAGTAGATGTACAGTATTATATGACTTTATACAGGCTATAAGATCACCTATAGAATTATCTCCTGATATGTCATACCAACAGACAAAGGCTACTTAGCCAAAAGTGCAAGTTGTTCTAAAAATAGCTTGATAGAAATTTAAAGGGAAACAAACTAAAGAAAATAAATACATTTGGTATTAGAAAAAAAAAACATTCGTAAAATAAAAACAAAAGAAGAAATAGTTGTCCTTCAATATAATTCTTCATTTCTACACAGAAGCATTGTTATTACATTCCATACACGAGAAATAGCTGTCTGGTTATCCAGTAACTGGAATCTGTTACATTTTTAAAGGCTTACATTTGGCCTTGTAGGATAAAAATGTCCAAACTCCACTGTGATTAGTTAATTTAGAGGGAGTGGGGGGATATATATCACTGAAGCTCTGAAAACTATCCTATACTGTGGGCTGATTTATTATTTCTGTAAATTTCAATCAGTAGTAATGATAGCTTTACTTATCACACTGGAACTATTTGTTCCAGCACAAGAAATACTTTCTGAATCCTCCTTGCAGTCTATACACATTTGGTAAGGATTCTGATTTGGTGTACAAAACTGCTGCTGAGCTACCCTGTGCATTAATCCCCCATTAGAAGTGAATGTGTTAAATTTTTCAGAGAAGCCTAACACCATTCTGAGTAATTGACAACTTTGCCAAGTTTTTGTCAGGAAAACAGACCGAACTGCTGAAAGTCTTTCTGGATTCCCAAGTTCCATTATTGATAAATCAGCCCCTGTGTCTCTGCTCTGCCAGATTGCACCATGTCTTTTCCCAGCATGTCCCTGGTGGAATTTGCAGGCAGTAAATATTAAGTCATAAAGTGTGGTGAAGTAGAAGTACTTTATTCAGCTCTAAGGGTGAGAAATGCCCCGAAATGCCTTCCCGCCGGCAAGAATACGAATCACCAGCGGGATGGCATACATTTCCAAAGTCCTCATGAAGAAACTTTGGGCGACTTCGGAAATCTGAGCATTTCGTATGCCATCCTGCCGTTGATTCGTATTCTTGCCGACGGGAAGGCATTTTGGGGAGATTAGTCATCTGAAATAGGGGAGATTTGTCGCTGTGACTAATCTCCCCTTCTGCCACTACCCTAAAGGGTGGTAATAGAGTAAACACAAGGAAAACCTGACTGTTGCTGTAAAATAAGGTTGCCAGAATTTTAAAGTGAAATCGGGGAACATACAAGGAGGAGCAGGTGTATAGAATGTTGTGCTGTATGGAGGCCATGTCTACCCTTTCATCCACTTTTATTTAAAACACCCCATTCAAGGTCACATGGTTTTTCCTCTTATCTTAAAAATTTCAATTGCTATGTTCAAATTTACTTACAGACGGATCATTTGTGTGCACACAGGGAACACCAGAAGTTTGTGACACAGGCAGTCTGACAATTCATGCTAAAAATCATTGTTGCTAGAGAAGTACACAGACAAGCTGAGCATCTGAGCAGCACATAGATTTCAATACCATTTGATTTGATTCCATGAAATCTGAGTTTAATAAAAACTGACTGAAAGCACTAGTTTGAAGCTTTGCCTATTAGCTTTCCGCTCTGTTGTGCTGATTTATCACTATTACAGGCAATTTGCTTGATGTGCTATGTCATTTGCAGTAACATGCTCTTGGCTTGCACAGATAAAAAGCCCCTTTTCACCTGCCAAATGTTTTGGTTTTAAGTAGTGAAAGGAAATGTCCAGTGTCCACCCTAAGAAGGAAAAATAAATATTATGTCACATAATAAAAGGAAGTATAATGCTTAGCAACTTCCCAATACAATAAATGCACATTAACATTATTTTAGATTTATATGACATAAATTAAGTTATTTGGAATTGTCCAGTTTAGTTTTGGTAATATGGGATGCTGAGTAAAGTGATGAAAAATGTAAGGTTATGTACCTGGAATATGAATATATGCAAACCACTTATATCCTTAATGGGTCTACTTGAATAAAAGGGAGGGGGGGCGATGAATGTTAGCTGGTCTAGGGGTAAATCTGGCCCTGCATACAATAAACTCTACAATGCTTTATTCAGCAGTAGAGATCCTTCCAGCAGAAATAATGCGTCCACTGAGATTTAAAGAAAAGGAGGTTTCAACTTAAAACGTGAAAATGTTTTTTTATAGAGAGAGCTGTGAAGCTGTGAAATTCTCACCCTGAAAAGGTTGTACTGGCAGATACATTAGATAGTTTTAAGAAAGGATTGAATGGCTTTTTGGAACAGTTATTTTAAGAAAAATACAGGGTTACTGGCATGGACGTGAGTATTTTTTTTCAATCTCATTGACTATGTATGTTACTATATAATTACTACTGAATGTCGTTTCTCTCTGATTTTACAATTCCCTCCTCTTCTTTCCCTGATTACTCATACCATTGCAAAATTGTACCTGTGGTCTGCTCTCTTCCAGCCAAGACTCCCCAGTTTCCCACATCTGGAATTAACAGACCTGAGACGGAGAGTAACAAATATGCAAAGCCCTGTGGGAATTGGCTGGAGCAGAGATTATTTCTGATACATTGTTTCTGTAGTCTGGAAAACTGAGAAGTGAATAGCAAAGGACATACAGAACTAGTTTTTATTTGCAATTCTAATTTCTGGACATACTGAAAAATAAAGGAGGTGATATTGTTGAGGTGTAAAACTAGGGGGATTATTTATGAACACAAATCTCCATAGCTGGGACAACTATTTTGAGAAATGGGGGCACAAATGCAGATAATGTTTATTGCAGTTTTATTGTTCAGCCCAACTAACAGTTTGCAATTTTTTTTTACAATGGATGTTGGTCTGTGTCTGCTACTAGCTCTACTAAACAATGGGTAAAGATGTGCTAGTACCATGGTCAGGGCTGTACTTACATTGACACCCAAGGGCCGTGCCTATGGTGACATCTTTAGAGGGCAGCCTTTGGAAAAAGGTGTATTTACAAAATAAATCCCCCCCAGCTAAATCTAGTAGTGGAGCTGAGGGGGTACTTCTCTCTTGTGCAGACAGCACATGTTCACTGATTATATTCTGCATGCATTGATCAGGGAAGAAAAGGGAGCAGCTGACCAGCAAATACAGTGCCAGCTGTTAACACATCCCAGATTATGAGAGTCACACAGATTGCCAACTCTGCCTTGGCCCTGCTCTTGCCCACAGCCAGTCTGGAGCCACAGCACTGCAAATACCAGTCTGAAGACATCAATCAGCTTTCTCTTTGCTTCCAAGTTACCAAATTGTGCCAAGTTGAATGTGATTGATTAGATGTTTTTTTTTATACTTGATGCTTTACACCTATCTACAGTCAGAAAACACAGGGTCTAGGCACCATTCAGGACTAGGGGTTGGCAATTTTTTTCACCTTGTTTCGCCGCAAAAATGATGCCCATAGACTTGTATGGCATTGTGCGTAAAAAAAAAAAAAAGACACACGTCAAAAAAACAAATTTGCCACACAACAAAAATTTCTTGTACGCCCATAGACTTTAATGGGCGTCGGCGACATTTCGACTGCAGCAAAATTTTTGGTGAAACGAAACGGGTTTCGCCCATCCCTATTCAGGACTACATTGGTTGGTTAAGAATCCTGGGATTTATAGTATTAGCATACAGTATATTATATCCATACACCATGAATATATTGTAACTAATACAATTAAAATGAAATTATTTTAGTTTGTAAAGCAAGCAAATGTATAACTTGCTACATTTATTGCATATTTAGGATGCATGGCTTCTTCTAGATTTACAGTAATTAAACATTATCATGCGCAGCTTTTAGGTACTGTTTGTGGAGTTGATTCATTTTTGTAGTCAGGGAGCACAGGAAGGTTATGTGCTTGGGAGTAACTGATATGAACTTCATATCTGTGGGTTTGGTGTTCCTTTTGCTTATCTAAATAATGACTCAGAATGCTCTCCATGTGGGATGTCCTGCTATACCACAGAGACCCGTTATCTAATGCAGATTGGCTTATTTTGTATTCTGTTATATAAATGTGCTGAAAGAGGCGTTATTAGCTATGTAAATAGAAAGGGAATAGAAACTAGATGCAGTGCTATAGCACAGTTGCACAGAAGCCAATGCTTAGAGATAACTAGGGAGTTTTATTTTGAATTGAATTTATTATGCAACACATAGGGCCTCGTTTTTATATATATCTTCCCAGTTTTTAAAAAAAAAAAAAGGGGCCAGAGTATAATGTATTTGAGTTAGTATTTTTGCTGAGTACAATAACATGTGGTTTAAAAGATAAGACTGTTGCATTTTCAGCTACTCTGCTATGAAAAATGTAATTCTGACAGAAAGCAGCTCTGTTTACATCAGGAAAAAGAGTCTGTAGCAAAGAGTGGCATAACTATAATTTATTGGGTGCCACAACAAGTTGCTTTATAGCCCTCTGTCTTCATAATCCACACACATGGGGGGCTCTTAGATCAACACTGGGCAAATTTGCACCTAGGCAGAAACCGATGGCAACCAATTATTTTTTGTTTTCATTGTTATATTTGCAGTTGGCTGAAAAAGCTATCAATGACTGGATGCCATAAGTTGCTGCTCATGTATAAAATTGCCCAATATAGGTAAATGAACCATTTTGACATTGTTAATCAGTAGGGATTTCCAGTCTGTTGGGACACTTACTCGTAGGCAGCCTATGTCCCAACAAACATGAAACGTGTCAGACTTTTTGCACTTTTAACTATCATTGGAGTCTATAGGCGTAATTTTAGTGGTGAAACATTTTTGCTCATCGCTATTTCGGAATCATTAAATTGGCGAGAAACATTCATGTACTGCTGAAACACCAATAACAGCAGTCCACTGGAAGCTTAATGGGGTGGCTCACATTTAACGTATATTCTGTAAAAATAGTTTGGTTTCCGCACCTTCTAAGCATCTGCAACCACTAGTTCAAAAATAGCAAAATAGATGAAAAAAAAACACCAAAGTACCACAGAAAAAAGGAACTGCTAAAGAGAGTTATTGTGTCGCACAATCTATAACAAATTGAGTGTAAAATGAATGCTGGAATAAAGTGTGAACAAGGGAATCACATCTTGGTGTAATTAAATATTGGTTACTTCAATTAATAATTAAATTGATATTGATATAGTGATATATGTATGTGGTTTTACAGCTTAGTCACTTCCTCTCTCATTTCTTGCAGTCTCCATGAGGTAAAATTACCTTTTGTGCTCAGTGTCCTGAAATCACTCTGTGCACCATTAGATCTAAAATGTACCAAATGGAATCTTTATTACTCAGCCCTGTGGTATAATTTAGAAATCTGAAATAAGAAATCAGATGTGTTATACATTGCATGTCCTGTGTTCTCCCCAGCTTGTTATTGCACATAATTTGCGGCTCGTTTGGATAACGCAGGGGTAAAGAGCTGAAGTTCGGCACAAAGTATTCTGGTCACCTGAGTTTCATGAGATGACTCCTCTGAGGTTGAAGGTCAGGGCTAATTCTATATGATTCTGTTTCTATAAAGATATTGTAAAGATAATGGATGTGGGGTGCCAACAAATGCAAAGGCACATCTTCCCTACAGCCAAGTAACAAATTAAATAGGTGTGCTTGTGCACCTGGCTTCCATCCCTCACAGACTGGCACCACTCTTTCAACCCCAGCAATTTGCCTATCAATTAGAAATTAGAGTGCAGCCGCAGATCCCTTGCCAGGGGTACTGGGCCCAATGATTTCTGCTTAACTGGAATGGAGTCTCATGTCTGTCTTAAAACTCTAGAGTTGTTTGTGTATAACATGCTGCTATTCTGACCAGGCAAAAGGGGTGTGTTTTTGTAACATAGCCTGCCAATATCATGTAGACGTCAATGGCAGATGTCCCTTTTAAAAAACTTAATTTTTTTTTAAAATTTAGCAATTTGGGCTTCAAATCCAAAAAAACAGTACGATTCAAGTTTCCCCTCAATTTTATAGGGTCTTTTCCGGCACTAAGTTATTTTATTGATAAATACGTTTAAATTAAAGTTTAGTTTAATAAAAAGATGAGATAAATTTTAGTAAATTTAGTAAATAACCCCCTAGAAGTCCAGGAGGATTTGGAATTTGGCCAATTCAAAATCTAAAATATACAGCAGTTATACAGCCAGTACTATAAATTAGTACATGTTCCATGTCTTTTCATGAAATTGCACTGACTTCTTTGCAGGACATTGTCATTTTACATTGATGCTGTTCGAGAAATAACTACATGGCAAAAATTAAACACTATGAGTTAGTACAGATCAAGCTTAATGGGACTAAACTGCCTGTCTGTGGGCACATCCTTTACCCATGCACATGGAAATCTATTTTGTCCTCGTTGCCTATTTTTAGATTGTATATGAAGTAAGATTAGATATGAGGGACTAAAAATATTGTGGCAATGAGTATATATTGTGGCTATAAAGTATCGCAGGCAATATGAGCACTCATGTGTAGTGGTAATTTGTTCTTAAGTTCAAAGGTGTGTCCTGATGTTCAAGCAAGCACATCAATTCTATCAGTAGTGAGGAGGGTGCAGGGAGCAGTGACAAAGCACAAAGAATGTGACAGTTTCTCTAAATATTCCCCCTAAGCAAACTTTTCTTCTCAGTTACACAAAATCACAAAAATACAAAAAACAAAGGACTTTGTATGCAGTTTATTATATGAAAAAAAAGCATTGTTCACAAAGTGCAGTGAAGGGTGCATAGTACAAAGAAGTGAAACCTGCCATTTTTTAGCACCCTGTCTTTCACTTTGCACCTTGTGAAACTACCTGTGTTTCCCCCACGAATACAGCTCTGCCTGTTGTATGGTACTTACTGGTGATGAGCAAAATGTTTCATTAGCCATGGATTCACAGTGAAATTCCACATTCCACAATAAGAAAATATTTTTATGAAACCACCGCACAGCATGAAATATGTCAAAAGGTCCATAGACTCCAATGTATTTTGTGCAGAAAAAGCCATCACAAAAAAAAGTTGCTACAGAAAAATCTGTCCCATCAAGGTCACTGCATTTTGCAAATGTTTGATTATTTGCAAATGTTTTGGCAAAATGAGACAAAATGATTCACTCATCACTAGTACTCAGAGGTGGAACTACCGGGGAGCAGGGGCTGCAATTGTACCAGGGTCCGCACCCCCTGTGAGCCAGCCGGCAGTTTACACTAATGCATATGCGCTCAAAAAACGCTTCTGGAGGGGGGTGGGAGGCTGCACGGTCTGCACCTGGGCTTGAATATCCATAGTTACGTTACTGCTAGTACTTATGTTACTGACCTATAGGGTGCTGCATCTGGAGCTCCTATGCTGGAGAAAGATCGCTTCTGGGGCTGGAAAAGCTATCTTTTTTTAACAATTTTACATCCACAGTAATTGCTCAGATTTCCTTTGTTAATTATTATCTTGAATGAACAGGTTAAATAATTAATGTATAGCCCCTTGTCTGTTATCCATGGACCTAGCACAAATAAGTCATTTGTTTGAGGTCTGGGTATTTTCTAGTGTCTACCATTACCCTAATTGTATTTTGTATTTCTATAATATACTTTAGTTACCTGCGTTATGTTGCCTACTCATATATTTAATGATTTACTGTCTAATCAGGTCAACACAAAGTTGCTGTATTTACATAAGAGTTTTATAACCTGATATGAGTCAATAAAAAGAATAGCAGGAGAGCTGGCACACGTTGTATAGATTCTATGCAAATTAAAGTGACAAAATTGGAAAGCTAGTTATCCAGGCAGTATAATATAACTTCATTGTTAAACCTTTTATCCTTTGTATGTACTGTTTTATATTAGCATATTCAGATATTTCCCTTTGATTCTTGGTAGTTACAAAATTTGGGTTCGTAAATATTTCATGCTAACAAACCATATTTTGTTGATTTGTATGGATATGTTTGCGTCTGTGTTAGGACAATGAGTGGTTTGGCTTTCCATTATATACTTATCACTAGTTTATGCACAGAGACCAGACTAAACAAGCTGAATTTTCTTTTTAGCAAGCTTAGACAATAGCAAAGGCTGTTCTTAGAGGAAAGAGAGTTTAGCCAGAAAACCAAAGAAAAGACCTCATATAACTAATTATATGTCAGTACTGTTGCCTGCAGTATTCCCTAAGTACTAGTGGTCAGTGACGTCCATTTGAAAGCTGGAAAGAGTCAGGAGAAGAAGGCAAATAATTGAAAAACTATATAAAATAAATAATGAAGACCAATTGAAAAGTTGATTAGAATGAGCCATTCTATAACATACTGAAAGTTCACTTAAAGATGAACCACCTGTTAAAGCTACTAAAAAATGTCTTACCCTTTGTTTGTCCATATATTGCAAGAAATGTAAGCTGGCCAACTGTGCCATCTCTGATTTGGCCAGTTCTACATTCAACTTTCATCTGATTCATTGGGAAATCGACTGCTTCACTATACATTTTACACAGGGACTAAATTTTACTTGCAACTTACTTGCTGCTTTCAAGGTTACAACTCCCAGGTGGCTACCCTTTTATTGGCCACCACCAATATACAACATATTTATTGTAAATTTTGGGGGAAGACAACATTAAATCTGCTATATGGCTAATGTCTCCACCATGCCAGTCACCAGTCGCCCACTGTGGATGCAGTATCACACAATCCAGGCAGCACGTCATTCAGATTGAGGATCTCTATACTCCATTGTAGGAGGACAAACTGCAGCACCTCTAGACATAACCTGTAAAGTATACCTTGACCAAGGCTTTGTAAATGAGACCTAGAATCCTGAGGTTACTTTAGAGATCTACACTTCATAAGGCTGACTGTTAGGAATTATTATTACTTTGTAGCATATCCTGTGTGTTATAATCCTTAGAAGCACAGGTGATTGTCACAGAAGAATCTGTGGTAGGTTGTTCAATTAGGTAGCTACTTAAGACAGCTTTAAAATTATTATTATATCTGAATGTTAATACCCACATTTCCCTGGTCCAGAATATATTTATGGTTTGTTTTTTTTTAACTTTGTAAGTGGGCTCATTCTTGCTTGTTGACTCTTAGATTGGCCTTATTTTATTTGCAGTTCAGCAATTGTGTCCAAAAATGTTGACCAGTGTTGAGTGTTAAAAGGTTTTGGTGTTCTATAGGTAATCTTTCACTTTGGTGGTCATCTAAGAGCTAAAACATACAAATTGCAATGTGTTACTGTAGGGCAAATGGAAAACATACGGTTAAATCAGTCATTATAAATTTACACTTTACCCTGAGTGGTACCCTTAGTAACTATATTATTATATTATTATTATTGAAAATCTTGAAGTCATTGTATTGGCATATTAAGAAAAAAGAAAATATTGTACCCAATTCTCCTTAATGAACCAGTTTCCCTTCTAAAAATGTTGTCAAACCTAATGCTTAAAATTGCTTGACAGCTAGCATGCATGTGGAAAATCTTCTGCAGCTGAAAGAGTTTTAAAGCTTGGAAATATTATCAGAACCAAGTTGCAAAGTAGCTGAGTTGTGCTCCCTGCAAGCAAAGCCAAAGGGAACTCTTTCTTACTAAGCAGCGAAAATTCGGCAGCGATGGCTTTGCAGCCATCGCAACGCTTCGCCAGCGAAAATTTGCTCAGACAATACTAATTTACTTAAATGCGAAGTTGCGTCCAGGGTGACAAACACTGGCGAATTTTTGCTAGCGTTACTACGACAATCAAAACAAAGATGCGCTAGTGTTCAATTATTCCTAGCGCAACTTCGTTAGAGGTCTTCGCTCAGGCTAATTTGTATACAATGGGAAATTATAAAGTTGTATGGACGTATATGCTGCAGCGAATATATTACGTTACACAAGTCCAGGGAATCGTAATAAAGAAAATAGAGTTATTATAATGCCCTACACACTAGCCCAGTTTTCGCTAGTGAAGTCACGCCCGCGACCATTAGTAAATCTGCAAAGTGCCTGAAAACGGTAACGCTGGCGAATTGTCACTAGTGTTAGTCACTTTGCCCTTTAGTAAATCTGCCCATTGTGTGAGAGGCAGAGTGCTTTAACTGATGACTGCAATTATATTTTCTTCTGTTCCATCAAAAATATTTTCTAATCCTTCTTGTTCTAGGCTCTTGGAAACCACGAGTTTGACAATGGCGTCTCTGGGCTTTTGAAACCATTTCTTGAGGAGGTTAAGTTTCCAATTCTGAGTGCAAACATTAAGTCAGATAAACAACTGGCTCCGACTATTACTGGCTACTATCTCCCTTATAAAATACTACAGGTCGGCCCAGAAAAAATTGGTGTTATTGGGTACTCATCAAGGGAAACACCAGTCTTATCAGATTCAGGTACATTTCATTTTCTTAAATTGTATTTGTATATTATTATTTATGTTTTGGTCCTGCTGCAGAACAGTTCAACATTACTTTTTAAGCCACCTTAATTTTATACATTTTAAAAACATTAATGGTTTGCTTATTTAGAGCATTACATTAGGCCATTGGTCAGAACATAACAGGGGTCGAAAGGGCTCAATCCAGTCCTCCCCCAGCAGGACAGCAGCACTGGTCCATAGCAAGGGAAAGCCATAGGTATATAGTCTATAATGTTCGTTATTGTGCTTCCTCAATGTTACACTTTATTCCTGTTGCAAACAACACAAGCATATCAAACTTACTGCCAGCTGTTAGAAGAGGGACTCACATAAATGCTTTGTTTGTGGCAATAAATAAAACATTAAATGCAATAAATATCTAAAAAAAAATGAATGAACAAAATGATAAAAACTGTTTGGGAATCAGATTGATTAAACATACATTTTAGAGGATTTTTGGGCTAATTCAGTACATGAAAACTCAATTGAAGTCTATGGAGATATGTAAAATGAAATTATAAGTTCTTCTCACTGAATTGAATCTGGCTTATTGGGTCAGATTCAATTCAATGAAAAATACTTTTCTCATAATTCTAAACTCTCCACTCTATTGCGTTTTCATGAGATAAACTATGAGATATTTTTCTTTTTAAGTTGCATTTGACTCTTTGGGCCATATTCAGTGTTTTCAGTGAAGCTGATCAGTAAAAAACTATAGCAATCTCTTTGCTGTTGTCCATGATATATCTAGGAAGTTTGCAGATGCTATTGGAGTCCCACAGGGCTATAGAGAGAATAAAGTTATTGACGTTCCTTAAAGACGTAGGTGCTAAAGATCTTGCTTTGTGGTTCTTATCCTAGTACTGCAGTCTGAAGCCCTTCCTACCTTAATACATATATAAATGGGCATGCAGTTTCAGTATAATCAAACTTGGTAGCATCTTGTTTTTCAAAATATTAAGAAATCTTACATTAAGTAGTTTTAAGCTTGTTTGCCAAGATTGTAGGAACACACACCTACCCAATGCAAAAATAACAATGCATTTCCTTTAATTAAAAGTAATGGCAAATGCATGATTTTCTTTTGATTTTATGCAATTACTGTTTTCTACATCTTGAGATAATACACGTTGTTCATCAGCATTTTTTGATTTCATTCCTTTAGGCCCACATTTGGTGTTTGAAGATGAAGTATCAGCGTTACAGCCGCAAGTGGATAAGCTTCTGACGCTTGGTGTCAACAAGATAATAGCTTTGGGGCACTCTGGATTTGAAACAGATAAACTTATTGCTCAGAAGGTTAAAGGAATTGATGTTGTTGTAGGAGGACATACAAATACTTTTCTCTACACAGGTAAGTTACTTCAAGAAAATGTATGTTGTGACCAGAACAATTTGTTTATGCCCTATACTAAGCAACATTCAGAAAGAAAACATTAGTGTAACAGAAAAGCCTTATTATACGTGTGGCTTTACAAACAGAAACAGATGCCAATGTTTTATGTAACATTTAAATGAACTAACCATCTAATCAACTATAATTGTAAATTGAGTGTAAATCTGTAACAGGTGTATTTTTTATATAAGGCCTATTTATTCTACCAACATGTGTAAAATGTAAATATATATATATATATATATATATATATATATATATAGAAATATATAAAATATGTAGATATGATATGTAGATTTGATACATTGTAGTGCTTTGTTTTTGCTGCAGGTTGCATTACACTTCTGCATGCAGCAAGCCACAATGTATTGGAGAATGGCATGTTAATACATATGACATGATCCTTGCAAATGAAATTTACATAGTACTAAGTCCTTCTCTGCCTTGCAGACATGCTTCAAGTGTAACCCATGCACATTCATGAGCTATATTGTGACCTTTGATTTGGTCTGTTTGTTCCTTGTTTTTGACTCTTCTAACCTGTAATCCCTGATTTACTCACCTAGGGATACCTACTGGTTCTTGGTTCTGCTAGTGCAGTTATTTTGGTACTGTTTGATTATTATTTGGTAGTCAGAAACAATTCCCCCACATATTATTATTATTATTATTATTATTATTAATAACAATACATAAAAAGCAGCAAAATAGTACGGCATAGTCCATTAAAGGCTCTGTGTTAGTGCTAAGTGCTGCCATTTAAAATGTGTTTGCACGTTCAAAGCAATATTTGGTGGACAATTAGTTGCCCTGAATTAATGTACAATATATGTATTTTTATTAAAAAGAATGCTTACAAAATAAGTTTACAACAGCATTTTATCTTTCTACTAAAGTACAGGTATGTTAACCTGGAACATCAGTATCAGCAGTGAGTAGTGCGCCTAAGCTGCACCGTATACTGGAAAATGATTTATAATTACATTTTCTTTCAAATGGCAATATTTTACGTTTGAGTTTATACCCCCTTTAAGGTGTGTTGCTAAACAGCTTTCTGCTAATAAGGCCATGGAATGATCCTACTGCTATGATATGACTCTACTGGGTTTTTTTGTATCTACCTGATTTGGGATTTTTAGTATATTAGTATATTTTTAATATGTTATATTATAAATTGCTATAAATGTAGAAATGAGCTCTTGGGAATAATTTGGTTTATTTCTTACAGTGGTTGTATGACAAACTTGAAGTTGATTCTGTGCCCCAAGGGTAGAATTATGATTTCTTTATTTATTGTTATAAAATTAGGACTGTAGAATATTCCACAGTTCTATTTCTAAGGCTCACTCTTAACATTGTAATATGTATATAGATATTACAATATAGTCTATTGTAATCCATAGTCAGTGTTATAGTTCCTATATATAGGGGCCATAGCCAGACATTTGATGCAAAAATGAGCTCAGGAGTTATATACACAGACTATTCTGCACATACACCAATCAGCAAGGAGCTAACGGAGGTATATTGCCTGAATACAGCAATCACTTTATCAACAGCTTCATCCCACTTAGCAGCAGAGAAACATGGGATATAGTGCAAAGAGGAAAAATTGGTGCAGCATTTTCCACAAGCAAAATAGTAATTACAGAATTTTGTGCCATAAATAGGTCAAAGCCATGACCTGCACATGTTTCTAAAGAGAGCACAAGTTGCATTTGATTCATTATTGGCGTCAGGCTCATGGGACAGGGGTGTTCTCTTATTAGTCCTCCAGTTAGATTTGCAGCTTCAAAAATACAAATGGAACCATGTAGTTTGTCCCTGGACAATGGCAAGTGTACCTTATTTTTTTTATCTTTAAATCTCTGAAAACAACTATTTGTACTTCAATTGCATAAGTGCATTGGAAGTATTAATGCTATGTGCAAAACAAAAAAAAAACAGGCACAAGAGATTTCTGAAAGTTTGAATGTGTTTAAGTTCTGCAAGTTTGCATGTCTGTTTATGCCTACCGTTGCACACTACAATAGCAAACAAGGCTCTGTATGTTCACACAGAGTAGAGATATTGCCAGTTGTGATTACTATTCCCAGTTGCACAGATCTACTACAGTTACTACTGGTTTTATTTCTTTTGAAATTGCATGCAAAGAAACAGGTCAAATCATTTTAATAACTGTATTCAGGACTGGACACCACAACATTTATACTAGGGATGCACCCAGTGTTGGACTGGGATGCCAGGGGCCCACCAGAAGACCTTAGACCATGGGCCCACTAAAAATCTTAGACTGTGCACCCACTTTCCAAACTATTATTTCTCCTCCCCTCACTCAAATTCTTTATTCTACTAGTCTTTAATATCTACTTACGATATTCTTCCACATGCATTTTCCCATAAATAAATAAGGAATGACCATGAAATAGACTAAATGGTTAGAAACAAGAGGGCCCACTGACACCTGGGCCCGCCGGGAGTTTTCCTGATATCCGACACTGGATGCACAGAATCCAGGATTCGGTTCGGGATTCGGACAGGTTTCGACCTTTTTCAGCAGGATTCGGATTCAGCTGAATCCTTGTGCATGGCTCAACCAAATCTGAATCCTAATTTGCATATGTAACTTAGCTATGGGACTTTTGGTCACAAAACAAGGAAGTAAAAAACATTTTTACCCACCTTTTCCTTTTCCGCCCCTTATTTACATATGCAAATTAGGATTCGGATTCAGTTTGATATTCAGCCAAATCTTTCACGAAAGATTTGAGGATTCGGGCGAATCCCAAAAAGTGGATTTGGTGCGAATCCCAAAAAGTAGATTTATACCACTATGATAGGTAGTATTGTTAGCTGTTTAAAAAACAATTTAGCTCACCGCATACCAGCATCACTTTAAAGGGGAGGTAAAAACCTTTTGATGAAGCTTTACCTGAATTTTGCTGTAGTACATATCACATTATACACCTCCATTTTATCAGTGATTTAAGCATGCTGGGAGCTGTAGTCCAGCACAATTAGGTATTGCAGAATACATTGTTTCCCCAACACTTTTGTTAAACTGTAAGGGAATCCTCTAATGAGAATCCAACCTGATCTCTGTAAATATAGCTCCATTTTCTTTATTCCTGCAACTGGAACTGGCTGGTTTAAAACACAGGTTTTCTATTACAGAACAACTAACAACCAGCATGTCATCCCATCTGAGGTTGATTACGGTGTAATATCAAATCCAATAATCTCAGTATGTTAGATAACTACAAAAAGACTGAATTCTGATTTGTGAATTTTCTTGCATCTCTCATCAAGTTTTTAAATAAGCATTAAAGAATTAGTGCAATGGGACAGTTCTAGGGTTTCAAGCCCTTTGCTGCCAACTAGTTCTAGAGCTTGAATCACAACACAAAAAGTCACGTTAGTGTCCCTTATTTACAGTCATCTCCAAATGCTTTGCCTCTGTCAGCCTCATTAGGTTTACCAACAACATCAAAATCCACCAAAAAAGGGTAAATCTTGGATTCACAATATACAATATGGGATTATTGGATGTATTATATGGAGCAAGGCTTTCCTAATGCTTCATAAATTCTCGAGGACACGGAAAATATTCTTTTTATTACAATCTTAAAAAGGGAATTATTTTAATTGGTTTTATATGAATTGGGTTAATCACATTTTACCATAGATTTTAACTTTCTGAACTGTTTTTTGGATAACAGATTCCATACTTGCAGTATATTGACCATTGTATATAAACCAGTTTAGAGTAGGAACTATTTCTGCTTAGTCATCTATAATAAGTTACAATGACTGGAAGTCTGTAGAAAATAGGAACATAATCAGACTGACACACTTATTAACAACTCCAAGATACACCAGCCCATCAGCAAGTAGGCACACATGTGCATTTATATTGCTCTTTGTTTTAAATGTGTTTAATACATTATATTTATTGTCAGGTCCTGCACCCTCCAATGACGTCCCAGTTGGCGCATACCCTTTCATTGTCCTGTCTGATGATGGCCGCTCTGTACCAGTTGTTCAAGCCTATGCATTTGGCAAATATCTTGGATACTTAAACATTACATTCAATGATCAAGGAAATGTTGTCCATTCTTCCGGAAATCCAATATTGCTTGACCAAACCATTCCAGAAGGTCTGTGTAATGAAATAGAAATGTTTTGTGTTATTATATTTACTTTCAAAATGAAAGCCATTTTGTCTTGCTTTCGCTTTACTAAAGGCTTTTCTGCATATGAATTTTAATACACAGAATATAAATGAATGTTAAAGGGCACATAGGTTCCATATAGATACTCGTTTGCACATTTACAATTTATGTCCTGAATATTGAACTTTGAGATCTAATTTTTACAATAACTCAGCTTAGTAATCAACCTTTATTGTAATGCGTGTTCTTAAGAATTAAACTGAGCTAACCTTAAGTCACTGGGATATAATAAATCTCTATTTATAACTACTTTCATCCACTCATTATTAGTCTTTCTGGGATACAATCCAGCAGCAGTTAGTCCACAGCACAGGGGTGGCTTGTTTGCCCTGGATAATGCTCATTTTCTGGCTGGCGACACCAGATACTTCTCTAAATGTAGAATAAATGACTAACAGTTCTGCATACAACTCGCTTTTTATGTGCCAGACATTGCAACAGCTAAACAAACTAAAATGCTAAATTGATACACAGCAGATAGTTTGTGTTCCCAGACAAAATTCCTAACTAACTCTTCCAGATGTACTGTACATAATACCAACAGTATACCACAGTGTTCATTTTAGGGTGGATTATTATGAATATGTTGTGTCAGAATTATGTTGAAAACGTTGTGTATAGTGATGGTGCACATAGGTACAAAGCTTCAAAGTACACAGTATTTTTTCTGGAGTCACTAGAGTGCCATTTATGTTTCCATTCACACCCCTTGATCAATCCCTAAAATCTTCTGGCAATGTAAATACAATACAAGCCATGCAGAGGTGATGTGGAATTTAAGGCCAGCCTGACTTAGTTGTACCTGATCAGATTGTTTGACCTTTTATTTGCTGTGTATAGTAAAATCTATGGTGCTGACTGTCAAGGACCTTACAGAGAGCACAGCAGATTTTATATATTCTGGAGAAGCTGTTAAATGGACACATTCAAATATTTTTGTTTTAATTTCGAAGAGCCAAACCCACCGTGGAAAACAAAAAAAAATACTGTATTCTCGCCCTTTAAGATATAGTGATGTTTCATCAGTTAGATGTACTTGAGATACAAGGATTTCTATCTTACTTCCGGCACACGCTGGGCTCTGCCAAGGCTTTACAAACCTTGTAATCAACATTAAAGGTGTTGTTCACCTTTAAATTAACTTTTAGTATGTTTTAGAATGGCCAATACTAAGCAACTTTTCATTTAGTCCTGGTTATTTAACTTTTATAGTTTTTGAATTATTTTCCGTCTTCTTCTGACTTTTTCCAGCTTTCAAATGGGGCTCACTGACCCCTTCTAAAAACAAATGCTCTGTAAGGTTACACATGTATTGTTATTGCTACTTTTTATTACTCATCTTTCTATTCAGTCTTTCTCCTTTTCATATTCCAGTTGCTTATTCAAATCAATACATGGTTGCTAGGTTAATTTGGACCCTAGCAACCAAATGGCTGAAATTGCAAACTGGAGAGCTGCTGAATAAAAAGCTAAACAACTCAATATCCACAAATAATAAAAAATGAAAGCCAATTGCAAATTGTCTCAGAATATCACTCTCTACATCATACAAACAGTTAACTCAAAGGTGAACAACCCTTTAAACAATATCACAATAGCCAATACCTTGTAAGTGTTATTATATGTTATAGTCATGGATCAAAAAACCGTAATTGTAGTAGATTTAAGGTATGACAATTCAAACTACAGAAACCCCCAGGCCCTGAGCATTCTGGTAATACAATATTTGTAAGAAAATACAATATTTGTAAGAAATGCCATTCAGGTTTATATCAAGCAACAAGTGGAGTTTGTATTCCTCCCTTCTTTCAGATCCAACACTCCTAGGAGAAGTCAGTCAATGGAAGGAAGCAATAAGGAATTACTCTGCCCAATCGATTGGGAAAACATTAGTATATTTGAATGGTTCAGCTTTGGAATGCCGTAATCGAGAATGCAATATGGGAAATTTAATATGTGACGCCATGGTAAGAAGATAGCTATGGTATTATTAATCTTAGTATGGCAATTGGCAAAGATATTTACAGTACATCCATATTCTGATTATGATAGAACAGAATGTCTATTAAGAATCAATATAAATAATTATTTACAAGCTGTGTTTATATATCACTGTAACAAACTATAGTATATGTAAGTTTGTTGAATAGATTTGCAGACACTTGAAGCAGTTGCTTGCCACACTAGAGTGTTTTTGCTGTAAGAAAACTGCACTAACCTTATGTTAGAATGAAATAAAGGGGTGAGCCTATATAAATATTGTTTTTATGAATACCTCCCTAGTTTCTCCCCATCTTCCCCACCTTTGTTAGTTCTCTCTGTAAACAGAAAAGTGCAGAGATTTATAAAATCAAAATGTTTGTTTTAGAGTTTTAAAATTCTGTAAATATTATAATGACTGAGACTGTTTAAATGCAGATTGATAACAACATTCGGCATCCGGATGAATTGAGATGGAACCATGTTTCTCTCTGCATCTTGAATGGAGGTGGAATTCGAGCATCGATCGATGAGAGAATCAGTAATGGTGTGTAGTAAACATCACCCTCTCCCAACTGCCAGGGCCGGGCCAAGTTACACAGGCTCCCCAGGCAACCAGTGTGTATCCCCATCCTTCCAGTGCGTGAACATGGATGAGCAGCAGTAGGGAGATGCTGAGAGTCTCGCACATGTCTAGCACCCCTCGCTGTTGCGCCCTAGGCATGTACCTCTTCTGCTTACCCCTAGCTACAACCCTGCAATTTGACTTTACCCATTACGCAGAACAAAGCTAAGATAAGTTCTTGGGCTAAGTATTGGTAACAAGATTTATTTATTCTATACATCCCAACATTGCTAATTTGAAACTCAGGAATTGTCCCCATACCTCAGCATTTTCCTTGTTAAACTTTTCCCATGGCTCTTTGGCTCCTATTGGACTCTAAAGCTCAGTCAGTAGTGGGGGACCCTGGGAGCTCCAATTCAGGTTCAGTAATGCTACATATTAGTTATTCCTACCCTAATTCATAATAAAAAGAAACACTTTATATGTTTATGGTTAACAGGAACCATCACAACAGAAGACCTTATATCTGTTCTGCCTTTTGAAGGCACCTATGATTTGATTGAAATTAAAGGGTCAACATTAAAAGCTGCATTTGAGCACAGTGTTCATCGATATGGCTCTGGAACTGGTGAATTCTTACAAGTTGGCGGTAAGTCTCTTAAACTGTGGTCTGTGACCACTCTGAATGTTCACTGTGTTTGTATATAGTGCTTAAAAAGTGTTTATATGTTAGTCAAAGTTGTAAAGTTCTCGATTATTGGTGATGTGGAAGCTGTTCTGTTTCAATCTTCAATACTTGTCAATGCCAAATTATTATGCAGTCCATATAATACTGCTTCAACTTTTAAAGGAGAACTACACCTTAACTAAAGAAGAAGAGCAGAACTGTTTTACATTATGTTTTGGCCTTCTGTACCAGCCCAAGTAAACAACAGGTTCACAGCTCTTCAGCAGTAAAGATCTGTGTCTCCAAAGATGACCCTGAAGCTCCCCATCTTCTTTTCTGCTGATTCACTGTACATGCTCTGTGCTACTGTCGTTTACTGATCTTAGGGACTGACTCACAATATACTGAACATATATAATATAAATGTCACAATATATGTCGGATTAGTAAATAGTAAATAATTGATTATTGGTACATGGCAGCACAATAAGCACCAGAATTAATATTCAACCCCAGTGGCGTAACTATAATACAGCAGACCCCGCGGTTGCGGGGGGCCCGGGGGACAGAGGGGCCCGGACCAAGGGGTCTGCTGAACTGAAATTCCTTGCACACTGTGTGCGGCGACCAATATTGCCGCTTGCCACAAGTAATTTAGCAGCGGAGCGGCGGGGCGGATCTGAGGCTTTCCGAAGGGACAGCCTCATGTATGCGAAGGGACAGCGCGTGTATGCGCATGCAGGTGTACGTGCGTGCGTGCAGCTAAGCCGGGGCCCCTGAAGTTTTTTTTGCAGGGGGGCCCGGTTAGCTGTAGTTACGCCGCTGTTCAACCCTCTAGCATTAGTTTATATGACAGACAAACCTCATTTTTTGCTAGAGTATTTGTGACGGCCCCTAAGCTTAGCTTCTCAACAGCTGCTCAGAGCCCACTGAGCATGTGAGTGTCACAGACACTCCTAACCAATTATAAGATGGGAAACTCCTGCGACAACTTTAATTGACTGGATCATTACTACTATAGAGATGTTGAACATCTAAGCTGGTTCAATAAGTTCAGTATATAAAATATATTTCCAGACAAAATATTGTTTAGGGTTTTGTTCTCCTTTAAGCAGCACACTACCCCAGTTTGCTGCCATAATGCAATTACTTGGTGTTGCGAATGATAAAGATGGAACTGAATACATCATCAATAGCCAAGAACATTGTGACCATTAACTGACATTTACAAACACATAAATACTCAAAGTCTGCTATACAGACAATTCCTCTATATACTGTTTGTAACAGGCTGGACACAGTTGAAGGGGTCTCAAGGGTTGTGTTAGAGGACATGTCCATTAACTGTTAAAGCACTGTGCCTTTCTGGACATCTATTCACATGCTCATTATACATTTGTTTTTAATATGGGATACATTTTATAATCAAGTTTTCATATAATTATTATGTATTTATTGGGAATGCATTTATATTACATGATTTTAATAAATGTATGGATTTATGGCATAAACTCATAACTTTTGGTGTCTTGGGTCTCACAAGGAATAAATAGTTTTCTTTTTAAACAAAACATAACTGTGTGCTTTTGATGTAGATACTTGATATAGATGACTTGTCAGCTCTGTAAACTTATGTATGCCAGAAAAAAATTGTTGCGGATTGTTATTTCTCCATGGTGTGGTTGTCTAACCTTTCATTGTATTTCCATTGCCTTTACTGATGAGAGAAGATACTTGGGATGTGGGGTCATTATGTTTCATGATTATGGTATAGTGCCCTGATTCCAAATTGTTGATGCAGTTGCCTATGGCTTTTATTTCGAGGAATAGATAGGCTTGAAAGGTTTTATTGCTGTGATGGAAAGCAAAAGGTAAGCTTTCTGTTAGAGGAGAAGTTGATCCGTAGCACCCCACTGCTATCCGGTTTTATCCTTGTACCTTGTATGGCTACCAAAAGAAATACATCCTGTGCTCATTGATGTAGTCAGTTGGGTACAGACAGAACATTACATTGCAAATACTGGAGCATAAGCTGGATAAGCAGCTGCTGGCATTCTATCAAAAGCCCTAATTTATAAACTGTAATGACATAATAATAATCTTCAATAAAATAAGCTAATACATACAGATCTGAAAAAGGATGAACTGCCAAAGTGAGTCTAATGTAACTTAATAGCTTGTAGAGACAGAAAAGATCCTTCAGAAGCATTTGTTGAGACATGCCTAGTGGGGTGCTTTAATCAGAACTTTGTATGTCAGCATACGGATAAAGCAGCCATTCTCCAGCAATTGTAGACACAAACAAAATGGCATCAGATACATTCCACACCCATTAGATCAGCAACATTAAAGAAACAATGGCATAGTGCCAGATCATCTAATAATTCTTATTTCTATCCTCTGTGAGATCTTTTCTTTTCTTTGGGAACAATGTTGTTGTGTTTGCAAAACACTATTATTCTTGACAGAGGTAGATCATGTTCTTTGTCCTGGCCTGGGTAAATGTGATTGGGGAGTGGCTCTTTTGAGCCACAAGAAAGATAGCTTTTTTATCTATTGCATGCCACAAACTGGCACATACTCCAAATCAGATAAATTGTGTAAAATGTTACTGCCAAATAAGAAATCAGCACTTACTGGTAGTTTAAACATTACCGTTTTTTTACAGCTCATAATGAGGGTGTGGTGGCACTGTAGTGGGGAATGGGCTGTTATTTGAGACTGGATATTCTTTTTCATGACCATCTGCATATAGGCTTAGTCATCTTCATACCAAGAGTCCAGATCCAAACCCTGGACAATACAATGAATTGGCAGTGCATCAAGCTACTGAGCTGCTAGTGGCTTTGTGAGCTTACTCTAGACCAGTTGCTGGTAACTGCTTAATTATGGGCCTGTATAAAGCTGCTAGTACCAGTTGATTGATCATTAAGCCTTTTGCTGTGATCCTAGCTGATTTCCTGAGCTATTTCAGTTGAGTTGAGTTCATACATTGGTTCCTGAGTCTCTGCCTTGGTTTCTCAGTATCTTAAACGGGGCCCTAAGTCCCCACCTTGGTTTCTGAGTTCCTGCTTGGTCACTGAGACCTCTGGCCTGTTAATTGGACACTGCCCAGACCTCTGGTCAATTTACTGGACCCATCTTCATCCTGGTAACCATTCACTATGAATGCATTCTATTTCTTGCCCCTCTGACCGACTGTTCATGGAAGTATTTTACCAGCATTAACCAGGACATGGACTCCAGTCTGCTTATACACCTGTTGTTTATGACTAACGATCAATTTTTTATCTGGCCATGTAACAACAGGCATGTTAAATCCAAATAATGCATAAAATGACTAGGTAATTTTTTTTGAGCACTGCATAAGTTTTATGGGGGGCATCTATTCTGTCTCCATTTTTCGTAGTAAGAAAATGGCAAATGTATTTACATAAAGTGCATTCAGAGAGCATTCAAAAAGCATTCAGATGTTTGATTCTTTGATAGTGTTTACAATCCAAAGTAATTGTGATGCCAAATTTCTCGGCATAACATATAAAACCTCGTTTACAACCTCAAGTGCAAAATGGAGGTTGGTTGCAAATTTTGGGGTTGCTTGAGCTAATGTGGTCCTTGTGTCCTTGAGCAAAGCACCAGTTTAGCTGACCCATGAATAGTGCAGCTATGTCTTTTGTTGCTAGGAACCCTGGAATTATCACCACTCTGGAAGTCAGGGAGGGAACTCTGCACTGAGGGGAAAAAAATCTACTTATGTCAAAAATCTGCGCAGCAAATAAAGTCAAGTGATTTTCTAAGAACTGAACATCCCAAATCATCAATGTTCACAGCATATTTTTATTACGTAATTCATAAAGCACCAGCACATTCCACAGAGTTGTACAATAGTATTTATGTATCCACAGGGGATGACTTAATAACAACACCCAGTTACCCTGTGAAAGTAAGCAATGCAAATGTATTAGCATTTTTTTTTTTCTAAAGAAACATATTATGTCTCTTTTTTTAGGACCTTTTCATTTTTAAGTCTGTTACTCAAACAACTACCTGGTTTCTAGGGTCCTCAACCTTATCCACCAGACAAAAACTGAATGAACATGCAAAGAAACAAGTGAGATTTGTTTTATTAGAATAGAATGTCTATGAAAAATGAGTTCACTTGCAATTTTAAAGTGATTACTCTTTGTTTAATGCCACAATCGTGTCTCCATCTTTGGTAATGAAGACATTTTTTTTTTTCTTTCCCTTTGTACTTTTTTTTGCAGGATTTTATTTTTGTTGTTCTCTTTTATTTGACATTTTTAATGACTTGTTTTCTAGGCATCAAAGTGGTTTTCGATATAGATAAAAGCCCTGGACAACGTGTTGTTAAATTAGAGGTTGTCTGTACAGAATGCCGTGTACCGATATATGTTCCAGTGGAAATGGACAAGATCTACAAAGTTGTGCTTCCCTCTTATACTGCTGCAGGGGGTGACGGCTTTAGTATGCTTAAAGATGAAAGCTTGAAGCATGATAGTGGTAAGTGTTATATACTCTATACTCATTTATGAACATAAAAGACCCACTTTCATCACCTAATGAATCATATAATGCCGGTGCTGGAAGTAATGTTATTCACACACAAATTTAGTAAGAAAACGTGTGGCACAACTTTGACACTGTCTACCAATGCAGACATTAATTTGCGTCTGCATTAGTAAATTGAGTTTAAGTAGCCGAAGTCTATTGGGGAGGTCTCCAATATCACTGGAATTTTGGTGAGAACGCTGCATTGTGGTCAAGAAATCTGCGTCCATTTTACCGCACTTTGCACTGGCATTCATAAATGAGCCTTATTATGTTTTTTTCTATAATATTCTATTTCTCGTCTTCACTTTAAAAGGTCATTTAATTACTCATCCAGGGATTTCGTTTGATGGATTGTTGGAAGGAGCAGGAAATAGTAACAGATTAGGGTTCCTCTGAAACAGAGCCCCTTTTTGATCTGTATATTTTATGGTTTATGGGATGAATTGCAGACCCTAAACTACATGAAATGGTACTACTTCTGAAGGTTACTGTTGACTTTTGGTTCCAGTATGGTAATACCTTTAAAATGGTTTTATTTTTTTGGATTCTGGATTCTAAAGCCTATTTAACGGGCTTACGGATATGGTGGTACTTTTACTCAGAAGCTTGCATTGCAGAGCAGGGACTCAAGTTCAGTAGCTAACTACATACAACAGAACCTTTCATGGTTACTACAGTATGCTTTCACTTTAAAAGTTGTGTCTACTTGTACAACACAGCTATTCTCCATCTTGATCATATTGGTTGTATGAAACATTTATTAATGATAGATAGCAAACATTTGCCCTTCTACTTTTTATATTCCTTGTTGTGCATCAATAGTTCATGTTCTTAATGACTTATTAGTAGGCATATTTGTCTATTTAGTATATCATATGATTTTTCCCTTGTGTGTACAAGGCTCATTTACCAGAAGCACTGGTTCAAGTGCTAGAATCTTAAGAGTCAAAAAAATCCCTCTTGGCCCATTTAATATGCACTTGTGGCAGTACCTTTAGCAAATTAATGCTGTTCTTTTACCTTGTGGCCCTAAATGAAACCATAAGTAGATGTAAAGTACATGTTTCCTTTGAATAATCTGCCAGTTATGGGCATTTCAAGGGATGATGTTCTGCCCACCTCCCAAACCTTATGTAGGTGCACGTGTAGTGCTGGATACAGTGTGAGGCACAGCATGCAGCATGTGCTTTGTCCCATGTTTTGTAAATGAGGCTGATAGTATAATTAAAACCTGTGTTAGTTAACAAGGTATGGCATAAGACATATAGAATGGGTATAAGACCCTGGGTAAAAATACTAGGTTGCCTACCCATCTCTACATAGAGCAGTCTAGTTCTTTGTGCAAAACACACTAAAACCTACACTACACAATATGGCCAAAAGTATCCTGTCCAAACATCTCATTTCCAAACCAACTTGGAGCTTTTTCTTTTGCAGTTATGACAGCCTTTACTCTTCTGGGAAGGCGTTTCATTAGAATCTGGGACATTGTTGTTGGGATTTGCTTCCATTCAGTCTCTTAAGAGCATTAGTGAGAATGAGCACTTATGCTGTAAGGTCTGGCTTGGCTCACAGTTGCCATACCAATTCATCCCCATAGGTATTCAAGTTGAGGCCAGGGTTCTGTGTAGGTCTGTAAATTTTTTCCACAGCAGTCTAACCATTCTTTGCACTTTAGGGTCATTATTGTTCTGAAACAGGAGACCCTCTCCCAAGCTGTTAAAGTAGGAAGTACGGAATTGTACACTGTAGCCTTAAGGTTTGCGTTTTATGGAAACAAAGGTCCTAGCCAAACAATGGAAAACAACCTCATTATTCCACCAAACTGTACAGTCAGCATTATGCATACAGGCAAATAGTGTTCCATGGCAGACTGCCCGATGGTAAAATGCCATTTATCACTACAGATGACACATTTACACAACTCCAGAGTCTAACTACAGAGACCTTTGCACCAGCTTTACTTGGCATTACACACTGTTTGTTTGCCTCTGATCACCCACAAAAAAATCCACATTCACTATGGGTAGTTCTGGTACTGGCATTGCTTCCGGAACTTAACAGCGAGGGTTTCAGTTTAGGATGGAGTGTCTTTTGGCCATACAGTGTAGGTGTATAAAGCTATAGCTTAGAGTTTTTTAAAGTGACCAACTTCCCACTGCTTAAACCCGCAAGCAAACGCAGGTTATTCACCCATATTAAAACTTTAGTACTAATAGTACGTATCATAAATAAAACGAGCCAGTCTGTGTTTTATTTAAAACTCTTGAATTTTTGTTATGTTTTTTTCAGGTGATTCTGATTTAAGTGTTGTAAGCAATTACATTTCCAGAATGTCAAGGGTCTACCCTGCAGTTGAAGGACGGGTAACATTTTCCAGTGAAGTGCAAGCAAATTATCTGATATTTAATGAATCCACTGGATCTCCCGTGTCTTCAGCATAGGCGTCTGTTTTCCAATAGAGTTTGCTGATAATGTGCAGCATATGTGACCTAGTCACTGTAGTTCCCAGACATTTTTTAATGAAGACTCCCTATATATACACTTCTACGCAGCCATGCAAAACCCTTAGATTTTTCTTCACCCAACATGTAGGTTTATTTTTGATATCCCACAAAGGGTTCTGCTGTTAATACCAAAAAGGAATCAATGTTCCCATTACTTACACTTTAAGAATAAACAAGCCAGACAATAGATAGTAGTTATTATAGTCATTGAGAAGAGTCCAAGGAGTGTCTACAAATAACAATGGTAAATATCAAAATGTAAAAAAGGGGACTTAACCTCCAGGGCTCTATCAATGAATTGAATTGAACAAGATCTAAATAGTTTAAAATGGCAATATTTATTAACAACCATGCCCCAAATCTAGGTTAAAAACAAATTAAAAGACAAACAAGGTGCAGCAAATGGGAGGAGGGATCCCTCTCCTAAATTATTTGACCCCACCACCTGCCTTGTATTAAAGCAGGTGGGAAGAACAAATTATGTATATGGCAGCTGCAGCTGTGGGACAGACCTCTGGGTCTATAAGAATAATGACATTTTAATAATTAGGCACACATCTGTGCCAATAATAGTATCCAGTGGTTAATGGTCACACAGTTGATAAGGCACCAGGCTAAAAAATGGTAAAGATGTTGTAAACAACAGAACATGGAAATTAAGCGCTGTCCAAACTATTATGAAGTTACAAGATTGTCCCAATGCAATGAGCACTAGATCTTTCTCAAAAGACAGTTCCACAATGTGGATCGGTGGCGTTGTATACAATGTATATGCTGTAAATCCGCAATGGGATCTGTATATTGAATGTAATGACTGATGATATTGGGAGTCCAGGTGTAAAAGTCCAGCGACTTCCTTAGCGATTTAGCAAACGCGATCAATGTCCTGTCCCACTCCCACACAGTATAGCTAAGTATACAGACCGTACTCCTGCCGTTTTTACCGCTGTGTGGGTTTAGATTGAGCAGGTCAAGTCAGCGTCCATGTTCCATGTCTACCAGTTTAAAGAGAGCCGGTGAGTTTCACATCCATGCTTAAAGTGCCTATGAGCAGAAGATATTGGAGAGGGGCCCCTTCTCCCAAAGCGCCGCACCAGCCTGTTCCCATTACTCGACTACATCTCCTTAATTACCAGGTCCCACATCCCCCATATTTCCTGAGAGGGATCATATTTTTCTTACTGAGATAAAAGAATGACAGCAGGTAACAAGAGTATATGTCACATGATATACATAACCATAACCATACATACTCATTTGGCACAAAGGAAAGGGTTGAATACATTATACATAGACAATCTGGTACAAGTTGACAATGGAATTAGTTTTACAGGCCCTTTACCATTCATAATCCAGCCTGGCATTCAGACCACTGCTGGTGGCTCTGGGTCAGTTTCATTTTTAATCCTAAATAGGAGATGTGAAAAAAGTGAAATCATCAAAACAAAAATAAAAAAAATCAAGTGCCCTAAAAAATGTACAATGCTTTGTACCTACTTGTACTTATCAAGCACTGTGCACCAATTTTCCAGTTGGGTTTCCAAAAATGGTGAGGGACAGGGAGCCTTTGACTGTACAGTAAGTACAAGGACCCCCTCGGCACCATGGAAACTGTATGTTCTTGAAGGGTGTGTATGTCCATGACCTCCATTCACCACCACTTGTGCTGCATGGGCAAATATATTGTGAGCAGTATTACAACCAGCAATAACCTTTGTCACTCCGGTATCAGGAGCACAAATTAAAGCCTGATATGAGGTAGTACAAGTGTGCTGGAATTCTTTGAGGAAATGTTACAATATTGGGGTAGAGATAACAAATTGTGCCAGTGATTCACACTCTACTTTACACAACACGTTAGTTACTAGTAAATGAACCAGTTTTTCTTTGTCAACGGTACTGTAAACTGCTAAGTCCTATTTATATTGTAATACCTTTGTATGCAGGGCTCTATCTATATTTTAATGTATTCCTTTGTGTATAGGTTTCACTGGAAGAGATGTAGAACTTTATAATAACACAGAGCTATTAAAATGTGGCATGTAGAGTAAAACGATGTGATGACAGTATCTCTGTAGAGCATCATATTGAGAATACAAAGGGTTACATGTGCAAATGCATGGATTTTGACTTACATATGCATTTCAGCAAGAACACTTCCCATGCTATCTGAATACAGGCCTCATTGCCAGAGCTGGGCATTTTTAACTACTGGGCTTGGCATTTTAACTACTGCTTGTAAGAGCAGAATATTCCAGGTGTGCAATGTGTTGGCTTTGCCTACGGCAAACACTAAAGGGAATAGTTTGTAACCTTTAGCAATGTGAATAGTGAACCGTCGTTTTTGCCAGCACTATGCATTTGAGTAAACAGTCAAAAGGCATGCTGCAGCAGGGAATTCAGTTTGTACTGCAGCCGCTTTTGATATACATAATGGCATCTGACATCAGTGTTTCTGATGAACATACACCCCATCCACTGCACATAAAGCAGCACTGATCTGAACCATTAGGAAACAGGTCTGGGGTGTGTGGTGTTTACTTGTAAAGGTATAATGTGACAAATCACCCTGTGACTCCTGTTAACGGGGTAATTTACCTTTAAGTTAAATTATAATATGTTATAGAATAGATGATTCTAAACAACTTTTCAACTGGCCTTCATTGTTTTCTTTTTTATTAGTTTTTTTTAATGATGTGCCTTCATTTTCTGTCTCTTTCCAGCTTTCAAATGCCGGTCACTGACTCCTTCTAAAACATTGTTATTGCTGCTTTTTTATTACTCCTCTTTTAATTCAGGCCCTCTGCTAGTCGTATTTTCATATTCAAATCAATGCATAGGTGCGAGGGTAATTTGGACCCTAGCAACCTGATTGCTGAAACTGCAAACTGGAGAGCTGCTGTATAAAAAGCTAAATAACTAAAAAACCAACAACAATGAAAAATGAAAACCAGTTGTGAAATTGTCTCAGAATATCACTCTCTACATCATACTTAAAGGGGCTGTTTGCCTTAAAATTAATGATGTAGAGACCGATATAATGAGGCAATTTGCAATTGGTTTTAATTTGTTATTATTTGTGGTTTTTGAGTTATTTTGCTTTTTATGCAGCAGCTCTCCAGTTTGCAATTTCAGCAATCTGGTTGCTAGGACGTGAATTACCCCAGCAGCCATGCATTGATTTGAATGAAAGACTGGAATATGAATAGAAGAGGCCTGAGTAGAAAGATGAGTAATAAAAAGTAGCAATAACAAATACCTTTCTAGCCTTACAGAGCATTTCTTTTTTAGATGGGGTCAGTGACCCCCTAGTTGAAAGCTGCACAGAATCAGAAGATGAAGGCAAATAATTCATAAACTATAAAAAGAAAAAAATGAAGGTCAATTTAAAAGTTGCTTATTATTAACCTTTCTATAAAATACTAAAATACTTTTAAAGTCCATTAAAAGGTGAACAACCCCATTAAATTCTCATGGATTCCTACTTTTAAAAACAGCTTTCTGCAACTCCAGGGGCTGCATGTCCTGTATTAGGAGGGCTATACATTAAATGACATTATTTCTGCGATAAGTTGTCCAGGTTTTACGCTCCGTTCCTTGTGAGTGAAGATAAGTCAGTGAACTTTTGGCAGCTAAGTGATCACAACAATGGCTGCCTTCACTCATTGCCATCAAACCAATTCCCATGGGCAAAAAAACTGAAAGAGTCTGAAAGCTTTTTTTTTTTCCCCTTAGGTGATACTGATCTAACAGTCGTATCCAATTATATTACCCAAAGGGGAAGGGTTTATCCTGCAGTTGAAGGAAGAATAACATTTGCAAACGGAGATTCTCACAGTGGATCTACACATACATGCCTTGGCAGTCTTCCAGTGGTTTCCCTTCTAACTCTCTTTGCCTTACTGCAAACTCTATTCTAAAAGTTGTTCTTACATCTCCATTGCCCGGAAGGACTGCTGCCTGTAAGATTAGCAAGCAAGCAGTGGAATTAAGAGGACGGAGCAATAAAGCCACAATACAAATGCTGCATGGGGATATCCTATTGTATTGGCTCCAAAGGACTAAAGGAAGTTATATAATAAAAAGGTTTCTTTCCTGATCTTGTAACCCCCTGAGCAACAAATCACACCTGGTTCGTTGCTATGGGTTACTAGAACTCAATAGCAACTGTCAACGTCAGAACCTTTTTGATCACTTTATTGGGAATATGGGTTTAAAGACATCAAGCAGTTAAGACAAACGGGATCCTGTGTACACAGTTGTATTTATAACATTGCTCCATCAACTTACTGCAATTTGGAAGAAGCATCAATATCAACAGTAGGAGGAAAATAAGAATTGTGTTTTCTTGGGAGATCAGATGACATAGAATAGGGTTTATCTGTGAGTGTGAATGTGTAACCATAGAAAAAGTATATATAATGGGATGCTAGTTTCTACAGGGCCTTTCGAAAAAGGGCCCATGATTTTTGAGATAAAGCCCCCAGTTCAGAAGGGTATAATCATCCCAAACCAAACAAGTTATCCCAAAACTCTATATTATATGTTAAAAAGATAGGGAAAAAGATCACATTGTATTCGGCCTTACGCGTTTCATACCCCCTGGTACTTAATCATAGGATTGGCTGTATGCCTATCTTTTTAACATGATTTTTGAATAAAACTTTTTTTTATATATATAATATACAGTTTTGGGATAACTTGTTTGTTTTGGATGAATGTGTAACCACTCCTTTTGTAAAGTTACTTGGAGAAACACTGACAGCTACTGCTGGTTTAGACATGGTAAGGAATGGGTTTCTTTCATTGTATTATATAAGGAGGGCCGTGTACACCGAGCTACAGTTCATCACATCCCCTACTATGACTGACAATTTTTCATCAGAAAATACAGATCATAAACAATTTGCATTCTATATAAAGCAAACGCTTTTATTTGCACAATAAGATGGATGAAGGTAATATGCAGAACATATCAAGTGGAAGACTATGGGGCTCATTTACAATTACAAGTGCAGTGGCTGCAAGGTGGCAATGAGGCTGATGAAGTTGTGTGCATGCTCCAATGCGGCTTTTGAAAAACCTTTGAATATTAATTTTAGTCCTCGTCAAAATTACTTCTGCTCCTTATTCTTTCGGGTTGAGTTTTCCCTGCATCAATAGGCGCAAATTTTTACTAGTGAGTGAATGGAAGCTCAGCGCAATTATGCAAAGGTGCAGGGGATTGGATGCAAGTACCTTTAATGAATGGTGCCGATTTGTGCAACAACTGCACAACCTCTCCCATGGCTGCAACTGCGGTTGCGATTGTAGATGAGCCCTTATGTTTTTAATACAGATTCAGAATGACCCTACAAGTACATTAAAGGAGAACTTAACATAAATATTAATATGTCTGGAAATGCCACATTGTATATACTAAACGTATGAAACCACTCAAAAGGTTGAGCATCTCTATAGTAGTAATGATCCAGTGATCAGAGTTGTCACAGCATTGTCAGTGACACTGCACCTGCTCAGTGAGCAGCAATGGAGAAGTTAAGTTTAGGGGTCATGCAGATCATCAAGCAGAAAATGAGGTTGGTCTGACATATAGGCTGATGCTACAGGCTTGATTATTAAATTCTGATGCTAAGTTTGCTGGTTTCTGAGCTGCCATGTACAGTACCAATAATTATTTACTAATCAGCCTCAGCCACGTATTGTGACTTTTATATTATATATTTATTGAAGCTCAGTAAGTGACAGCAGCACAGAGCATGTGCAGTGAATCAGCAGAAAAGAAGATGGGAAACTACTGGGGCATCTTTGGGGATATAGATATGTACTGCTAAAGGGATGTGGTTGCCTTGGGCTGGTACAGAAGCCTAAAACCTAATGTGTGTTTTTTTTCCCCTACTAGTTATTACATATCTCCCAACTGTCCCGTTTTTAGAGGGACAGTCCCTCTTTTGACAGCTCAACCCGCAGTCCTTTGTTTGTACTGGAAAGTCCCATTTTTCTCTGCACTGAATAGCCAGAAAAAGAAACAAAGTTTCTAACTTAATCGGCTTTTGGCAAAAGAGCCCAGAACAGCCACAGCAGCAGATAAGATATTTTTCAAGTTAAGCAAATAAGTAATTGTAACAATATAAGATAAAAGGTCCCTTGGGAAAAGTTAGACTCACAGCTTAAAGGGCAATTCACCTTCATTAGCAAAACTGTAATAACTGAAAAAAAAACCACAGAAATATGTTCAAACTTTCATAACCTGCCAAATTTTGTAAAATGAACATGGTAATTAGGGCGTGGTCAAACATTGTTTTGCCACACTACGCGCTTCATCTTTTTTGTCTCCAAGAGGTATGCTTATTTAGTTCTCTTTTAAGCTATTGCCTAATTCTTTCTTTGCAACCCTAATTTTAAGAAGGCATGGTCCTTTTTCCTATAGTTTTTGCAATACAAATGGTATATTAGTATGTTTCATCAACCTAACATTTTTTCAGCCATGTTGTGTCTCTGCAGGCACAAAGAAATACTTAGGGGCTGCTCGAGGATGTAGCTGGGCAGTGTTCCTAAACTTACAAATTTATACAGAAGATTGCCTTTTTTTTTCTTTCCCCTAACTGATTTTTGTAAACATAAAAAGTTCTTCTGTAGCCTTCATTTTGACTGACCATGATCTTTGAATGATCACAAATTCGCCCCTACATATGCCATTTGCCTTACACCAGATGAGCAGAACAGTGTCGGACTGGCCCACGGGGATACCAGGAAAACTCACGGGGGGCCCAGGTGTCAGTGGGCCCTCCTGCTTGAAAACATTTGGCATATTTCATGGTCATTCCCTATTTCTATGAGAACAGAGACTAAATAGATTGAATAATAGAGTATAGCTTGGTGTCCCAGAAAGTCTGTTCATGTTTTAGCTCTTGCCAACTGCAGCCTGCTTTGCCATATAATTTCAAATCAGATTTCAATGGCAAACAGCTTTGGACTAGGTTTGCAAGGACCCACCAGAAATGTCCTGGAATCTTGGCAGGTCAGACAATTCCCACTGACGGGCTGATAATTGTTTCACTGTTGCCATTATATTATTGGCTTGAAGGAGGCCAGACAGGGCCAGCCAATGCTGCTAAAGGGAGTAGACAGACTAAAGCGGATGATCCATTTCCTAAGTCCTTCAAAAACGACAGCCATAGAGTACTCTGCAATCCAGTGAACACGTTTTATTATTGTAATAATAATCTGTGCCAATACCGATATTAAATCGATACTAACACGTTCCTATAAAAATCATAGGAATCTGTCAGTATCAAGTAAATGCTGCACCCAGAAAAGTTCCCCTCAAAGTCCCCCTGCCCCCGCAAACCCACCCTCCGACACCGCTAAAGGATCTTCTCAACCGTTTCAGTGACGCTGGGTTGGGGGCGGTGAGATCCTTCCATAGGCTGTCCAAAACAGGAGTTCAGCCTATGGAAGGATCGCTCCGCCCCCAGTCCAGCGTCACTGAAGGAAAGCGGAAGATCAGTGAGTGGTGTCAGCCGGTTTGCTGCACACAGGTTCACGGGACTGGGGGCAGCTTTGCAGGGGGCTTTGTTGGGGAACTATTCCGTGTGCAGCATTTACTTCATACTGACACGTTCCTATGAATTTTATAGGAATGTGTCAGTATCGCTTTAAAATAGTAAATGGGAAAAATGTTGCTTATAACAGTTTGCTCAGCAATCCTAGGCCTATGTACTTTTCTTTTGTAAATGAATGTAAAGATGTTCTGCCCCAACTGCATATACCTCAGCTTTGCCAAAGATTATTTTTCCAAAATGTAAATGAAAAAGGCTTGACAAATGTTTCGATTAAAAAAAAAAAAAAAAGTATTTGATATTTTGCATGATTTGTTCATTGTGCTGGCTCTCGACAATAACAGGGGACACCCTAAGAAATAATTCTAAATTCTTTTGTAATGTTTTTGTCAAGCAAAATAAACTTTACTTGCACTATATAAATGATTTCTATCTTGTTTCCTTCAGTCTTAGAATTCACAATATCAGCAATCATGCAGGCACCATTTTATGGACACTGTTATTAGGGAAAGCTTTGTCTCACCTCAAAAACTCGTTTATGTGCCAGAATGGGGGACCTGATGCCGATGCACAGGATACACAATTATACACAGTGAATAGAAAGAATTTGAGGAGTGCAGTGACATCTAGAAAGTGCAGAATGGAAAGTGATTGCTGTGCCTGAGGCATAGAGGTGGGACAGATAATATATGATGGACAGCTGACATTTTTACACACCTTTATAACATTAATTTAATTTGAGTTTCATGTAAAATACTTTTATTCCATTTTTATAATACAGATTTTTATATCTGGGTGACAGGTCTCCTTTAATATTAAATAATATATTTTAAATAATTGTAATGATTTTTTTTTCACCTTTAATATGGTGTATTGGCCTATATAGTATTGAGTAGGGGTTCTCAAACCGATCAACTGGCTTAACTGATGTTTGGTGAAGGCGTGTTTTCTGCCCTAAAACACTGGACTGAATACAGACCTATTCGATCGAAAACGGACCTATTCAATCAAAAAAAAAACTTTGACTTCATTTCGGTTGGTCTTTTTGAATTTTGAAGTTTTTTCAATTTGAAATTCAACCCTTGATAAATATGCCCCTAAATGATTATCACATGAGGCATTGTGAGACGTTAAGGTATATACAGACTGTGTATTCTGGCTATTACCCTTCCATTACCAATCAAAGTTTACCAATATATTAGGCTGGACTATTTTAATCCTATTTTACACTCCATTTGAACAGAGCATTGTGTTTTTATCACTTTACTTTAAGTATGTTGCAGCATATTATATTTGCACAGTGTTCCCTATAACATGTTTTCATGTAAACAGTGTGGAATAAATGGCATTATTTTTGTGTTATTGTGTGTTTTGTCTGTTGTATTGTCTTGTGGATAAAGCCATGATTGACATAAGATAACTTTCCCCTAATAAGACCCTCAAGGTGTCGCCAATTTATATTACAAGAGCTTCGTAAATGTAATCACACCACAATGTAAATTCTATGGGGCTTTAATCTCTTAAAGGGGTAGTTCACTCAAGTTAACCTTTGGTATGATCTGCAAATGGGTTTCACAAGGCAGTTAATTTGAACAAGGCAGATACTTAAAAACTATAAAAAAATAAAGGCCTTTTGAAAAGTTGCTTAGAATTGTAGAACATACTTAAATGTAACATAATGGTTAAACACTCCTTTAGGGCAGTTTATTTAAGCCACATTTAAATTAAACAGAGAAATGAGGAGATTAGCTCAATGATATACAATAATACTGCAAAGCCTATTAGCCCACAACTCCACAATAGGTGGAAATAGAAATTGTATTAGTCACATACAGTGATTTTGAAAGTGTTGATCCCCCAATTTGATTTGACAAGAGTATAAACATGCCCTAATCATTTCATATTCAACTAGAACCAAACAAAACTAGGAACAACTTGAAAATGTATTTGCAGGTTGGATATTATTTAAATGACAAGAAAAGTAATTAGTGACCATGGAGTATAATGCCTAACAGTCATAAAAGCTCATGTTTCCACTTGATAGGGTATGAATAAAAAAGGAACCACCTCTGCCTATGATGGGAGCCCCCCTACTTCAAGTACATGTACAATGGTCTATCCAAATAACTGGACATAAACAAATCTAGTGATTCTGGGAAGAGATTCAGAGTTTTCTGCATAGTGGGTTTCAGAAAGCCATACCTGTACCACTAGCTCAGTTATCCAGTTAATCCAAAACAGCACTAGCTGGTGCTATATTACATTATAGACTGGTGTAAAGTCTGCTCCACCAATAACACATTTTTCCAAATCTGGCCTTATTATTAGGGATGGGCGAATTTTTTCGCCTCGTTTCGCCGAAAAAAATGACGCCCATAGACTTGTATGGAGACGTGCGTCAAAAAAAAAAGACGCGCGACAAAATAATTCCGCCGAGCGACAAATTTTTTTTGACGCCCACAGACTTTAATGGGCGTCTGCGACATTTCGCCGGCGGCTAATTTTTGGCGAAACGAAACAGGTCAAATTCGCCCATCCCTGCTTATCTGTTGGGGACAACATTAGGCCTACAGCACAAAGGATACATTCAATGCACTTTCCCTGCAGCATTTTTTGGCTCTAGGGTGCATTTTCAAGCTGCAATATTACAGATTGATGCATCTGTGCTTGAGTAAGAAACCCCCTAAAACTTGGTCTCTATAGAGCCACCAAGGCAGATATGGAGGAAGCATATATAATAATCATACATGTAACACTGTGTAAAAAGCTTCTGCAAAATCTTAGTCATATTGTACAGTACACTACTGTCCACTTTCACAGGCTTTCGGTCTCTGTTCTAAATCATATTCTATTACTTGGAATCCATAACATTATTTCCACTATCTTATCTAGAATAGATGCCAACATTTGAGATTTGCTGTTTTTAGCTTAAAGGCTGAGAACATTTTGGCTTTTTTTTAACATCAGTTTTTTTCCAAATTATTGGCAACATCTCAGATAAAAAGAGTAAAAATAAACTCCTCACTAGAAATAAGCTAAGCTCTGTAAGGAATAATGGATGTATGCCAATTGGCCTAGGTGCATTATTTAAGAAAAAAGGTAATTTCACTTGATTCTGGAGTCAAACTGGGATGTAAAGTTCACATATTGGCGTATTTGTTGGGAATTACGTTAGGAAATGTAACATTTGGTAAAAAAAATACTATTTAGGATTAGAAATGCAATATTGCTTAACATTTCTCAGGGAGCTACCCTAAAAACACCCTTTATGTCAGCTCACCAGCTAAGCACAAATACTACATACAAGCCCATGTAATGATCATAATATACTGTATTTATAACAGTGGGCATATAAAAAAATGACACATAAAACACACAGTATAAAAGTTGGTGTTAAATATATTTCTTGATAAAGTTACCATTGCTATTGTTACACATGCACATTGCAAATGCTGAAATAATGCAAGAGGCAAATGTTGTATTTATGTCAGTGAGAATTTTAGTGCAAGAAAAAAACACCTGAATGCAGCGCCGATTCTGATGAAGAAGCCGGCTCCTCAAATGCCGACCCTGGCCCGCTTACCTATCAAGAGGGGAGGCAGGAACACTAGTGCAGAGAGCGAAATTGTGCTCTCTCGCTCTAGTAAAGCCAAATTTCCAGTTTAATTGGCGGAGCACCCCTGCCTGAAAGGATGCCATAAATTCACACCACTCTACACTTGGTGTAACCTATTGAAGTCAATAGGACAAAAGTGGCAAAAAATTTTTGCAACGAAAAGGAGTGATAAAAACACCTTTAACACAAGAATTGCGATTTGACAGGGCATACCATGACATTAAATACTGAGGTAATGGAGTTAACTCAGTAAGGGTCAGTGCCATGTGGAACACCACCAGAGGGTAATGGGACATGATGATACTCTGTTGTAGGAGACACTATAACAGAGATTTGAGAGGTAAGAGGATGAACAAGACAGGGCATAAACGGTCATAAAGTTGAAGAAAAATGAGGGACTGGAGGAGGAGTGGGTGATCAACGGTGTTTAAAGCAACTGAGACATCTAGGAGTATTAGTAGTGAGAAGTGTTAGCTGATTACAGGCCATTAGTTAGCCAGATTATAGCAGTTCCTATGGAATGCTGTGGCCTAAAACCTGATTGTATAGGGTCCAGAAGGTTATGGCCAGGTAGGAATAACATCAGTCATTGCATCAGTGCAGGGTGACACTGCATTATATTTTTATTACTTTAAAAAATTTAATTTTTTGCTGTTACGGTTACCTTTAGCAAATGCTGCTTTCAATAGCAAAAGTTTTTACAAATATCTTTAAAAGCACTGAACTTTTTTAATAAATGAATATTGAAAAGTTGCTCAGAATTGCTTCTTTTAAATCTGCGCAAAGCATAGACAGCAAATAGCAGAGTGGGATGAATTAAGTGCAAGTGTTTCATGATGGCACTCTAAAGGGGCCTATTTATTAAACCTCAAATTGTTCTGGTTGAGGGGAAAACATTTCAGAGATTTATTAACCCCAAAGCTGCTAAAATCCCGAAAATACTCCAGGCAAAACCTGTCTAGGTCATGTAGAAGTCAATGACAGATGTCCCTGAAAATGTTTCTTGACATCGTGATCCGCGATGGTTTTCATTTGATAATCTGATAAATTTCAGTCGATTATTCAGAGCATTAATTTGCAAAAGTCATACGATTCCCATTGAGGCTTGATTTTTTTTGCTTCGACTTTTACGAGAAGAATTATTGATAAATTACTGTAGTTAAAATTTGTGGTTGGGAGTTAGGTCGAAAAAAAAAAAAAAATAGATAAACTCAAGATTTAGTAAATATCCCCCTAAGGGTGCGATTGTTCAGCCCTTAGTGCCTAATCTTTTGTAAATGAGGCCTATGGGCTGTGTATGGCATTGCAAAAATAACAATTATGGACTAGTGTATGGAACGAATATACAGCATATCTCCCTTTGTATTCAGTTTAATTAAAAAGACTGATGTAATTCAATTCAAATCAAATTATGTGCACTCTGGAAGCTCTTTTTAGGGATGGAGATGTACTCATTTCATACCCATAAATAGTTTTTTAGATGCACTCAAATATCCCGATGAGGGGATACCGTACTCCCCCAAATACTGGTGTTTTCCTGATTCTGAGTGTAAAAACCTTTCACTTGTATCATCATGTAGGATTTTATTTGTCAGAACAAATCAGTCTGAAGAAGTCAGACTAAAAGATGCCGCAAGACATTAAAATGGTCAGTTCAGAGACACCTTTTTCTTCTTTGGTAAAACAGGACAGAACCTCTACATTAAGTACCCAGCACTGCACTTGTGCTAAGCACTGGCTTAGAAGAAGAGGCCGTGCCAGACAAGAGTACATATACAATTAGTGTCAATATGTATTATATGTGTATTTTAACCAGTTTTAGGTGCCAATTGCTCTCTGTAGGGATCCTTAGTAACAACTACTACTAAATGGAAAAAGCTCAAATTCCATTAAAATGATCACAAATGTTGGTCACAAGTTTTTTTTAATTTTCTGTATTCACAGATCAAAAGTTTTTACGTTTTACTGTGCAAACATTTACAGATAACTTTACAAAGATATGGTCATTTTATGACACAAAGTTGCAAATAAGTAAAATCAAGGTATATCTACATAATTACATTGTAAGTGTGGGACTTTGCATTCAGCGCAGATTTTTTAAATCCAGGAGGGCGTTGAAGACGCTTCCTTCTGTAACTATAAAGAAAAGGAAACACTCATAGTAATAGTCTACACATAATTTTTAAGTTAAATGCACTTATAAATGGGGAAGGCAGGACATAATGAAACAACGAAAAAGATCCTAAAAGGAAGGAACTGCCAAGAAGAGTTCTAAAGTTGCACCATCCAAGATTTATAAGTAAGAAGTAATGTGTGTACCCCTCCGGCTGAACTCATCCGAGCGACCCTCAAACCAGAAAGCTTACATCTCGCCTCTACCAGGCCCTGATTGGCTCAACCCTTGCCATTTGATAGAGCAAAAACGTAATGGCTACAGATAGTGTTGGCTATAAATGAAGAACAATGGGAGGAGGCAACGGATTCCCTATACAAAGACCTAATATCCACTAGGGACAAAATGAACCAATTCAAGTTTCTCCACCAGATCTATATCACACCTATAAAACTACAAAAAATGGGGGGTCATCCAATGGCTGAATGTCCCAGATGCCAAGACCTGAATGCCTCATTCCTCCATCTGGCATGGGACTGCCCCCAATACAAAGATTTTGGAGGAATATTATTCTATACCTGCAGATTTTCCAGATTTACATATTCTTGAAACTTGTTTATTAGGCCTGGTAGAGAACTACTTCCCACTAAATAAACTAGGTCCTTGGCCAGAGTACTACTATTTTATGCAACAAAAATTAATTACAATGAACTGGATGGGCAGCAATGCACCTACAGTGGACCAGTGGGTTAACCTCGTCAACAAAATCCTTTCTGCTATCAGACTCAGCTATGAAAGTAGAGGCTACCCAGCCGAATATGAAAAGCTATGGTCCTTGGCTAGATATCCACCCAACAAATAACGAAAATCATCAGTAAATCATAAACAATCCCTGGCATTCCATGAGAGAGATTAGAAACTCTGTGTAAAGCTGGCCATAGACGCAAAGATCTGATCGTACGAATCGAGGATTCGTGCGATTTTCGGACCGTGTGTGGAGAGTCCCAAAATTTTTCGTTTGGTCGATCGGACAGGTTGAAAGATTTCTGTCGGCTGCCGATAAGATCTCTGTATGTATTTCCGATTGTACAATTTTCAGGGGGAGACTCTCACTAGCTTTGGTCGGACAAAACTTTCGTACGATTGCCGTCAGGGGCAGAACATCGGCTGATCTGTTCTTTTTCTACTTTATTTGATTGGAATGGTTAGTGGCAGGTCAGGAGATGAGATTGTTCGATGATTCGTCTATCTTTGTGTCTATGTATGTAAAAAATTGGTTACTGTGATAAATATTGCCGTATGAGAAGCAAACCAGATGTACACCATATTTTCATTCTTGTCAATGTCTTCTTGTTATTGTTAAGAAAATGCAATAAACCTTTAAAAAAAAAAAAAAAGAAGTAATGTGTGTGGAAAAAGAGAAAACACATATGAAAAAAACGCAATTCATTATTGTGTCACATTATAAGATAGAATGTTGATCGTGGAATTTTTAGTAGATACTATTGTGCCTTAATCTTGTGTGCACCTCCGCCTTGGGTGCAAATCAGAATTCAATCTAGGTATATTACAAGAATTTGGCACTCCACAACAGATTAACTGCTAAAGTTAATCTGTCATGAAGTGCCAAATTCTTGTAATATACCTATACTGGGTCAAAGTTATTGTGACTTGAATAAATTTCATGTGATGAAAAGAAACAAATTATTTCATCAATTGTGCAAGAAAATTTTCTTTAGGTAATTAATTCATCAATTGTGCAAATTCATTGAGAAAATGGTAAATATAAAGTGCTTTTAGTGATTAAAGTGCCAAATCGGAAGTAGGCAGTTCTCAATGCACTAGTAGAAAAATAATTAATGTATTAAGCTAAAACATAACATTTAATAGCTATGTTAAATTTTTCTTACACAATTGATGAAATAATTTGGGACAGCAGTTTCTTTTCATCACATGAAATATATTCAAGTCACAATGAATTTGACACAATAATGATTTGACTTTTTTCAGTAGTGTTTTCTCTTTTTCCACACACATTACTTCTTACTTATACAGTACATCTTGGATAGTGCGACTTTAGAACTCTTCTTGGCAGTTCCTTTCTTTTAGGATCGTTTTCGTTGCATATACGGAGTTGTCAGCACATTCATAAAAGATTGGACCCATTAATTGCATTGAAGTTTTGCTAGGAGGTGCGGATATACACAAAAAAATTTACACAATGAAACAAATACATCTGCACTGCCATACAATAAATCAGAAAAACCAGTTGTAAAATTTTCTGAGGCCTAGATAACTGGTCGCTCACATATAAAAATGCTGGTACTGGGAAAGATTAAGTCACAGAGAGCAAGATTTGGAAATTAGAATGCATGACAATATTTTACACTTTAAAAGGGGGACTAAATTCAATTCCCTTTTCACCTCAGGAAAAAGCAGTGGGGCATAACTTGTTGTGGCTTACTACAAAAATCCAAGGATTTTTTTTACATATCTTACCTATGCAACAGGCCTGACCATCTTGGTTGATATTATACTTTAACTTCTTTTGTATGTATGAATGACATTTTACATTTTTACCCACTTTATACCCAATGTACAATCAATAAGCAAGAAACGAAAAGGAATCACATTCAGCCAATAGTTTTCTTTCTGTATTAATTCAAAAGTGCAAGTATCCACTTATCCACCATCTAAATACTTTGGATTTAAACTTTGAAAGCTATTTTTAACAAGAAAAGAACAATTGCATATATTATACCTTACTCAGCTCTGGGAAAAGTTCCTGAATAACAATATCTAGTAGAACGTACGACAGCTGAAAAAATAGAGAAAGATACAAAGTACAATTAAAAACAACAAAAATGCCAGTGCCTGGGTTCTACGGAAAACAAAGTATAATAGAACAAAATAAATCACATTTGGCACAGGTATGAGGCCTGTTATTCAGAATGCCCGGGACCTGGGGTTTTCCGGATCTTTCCGTAATTCTTAAGTCTACTAGAAAATCCTGTAAACATTTAATAAACCCAATAGGCTGGTTTTACTTCCAACATGGATTAATTATAACTTGGTTAGTACACGGTACGGTTTTATTATTACAGAGAAAAAGGAAATTATTTTTAAAAATTTGGAATATTTGGATAAGATCGAGTCTATGGGAGACGGGCTTTTCATGATTCAGAGCTTTCTGGATAACAGGTTTCCAGACAATGGATCCCATATCTGTACTAGTGGCATTCTTCTTGCAAGCCTGCCATGCACACCATGTTTGTTCTCCTGACGGAGGACTCATGAACACTCAAAATTACTAATGCAAAAGAGACCTTTAGCTCCTGGGGTTTTTCTAGATTTCCTGGCTCTTGGTGTGATTTTTGTTCATTGACCATTTCTAGGGAGGGTAACAATTTTTTTGAATTGCCTTCCCTTATACACAATCTGCCTAACTGTAGACTAGTGGAGTCCAAACTATTTAGAATAATTTTGTAAACTTTTCCAACCTGGTGAATAGAAATAACTGTATTTCAGAGTGCCTAAGAAATCTCCTGTGTTTGAGCCATGACACACTTACATAAACCTGTTATTAAAATCAGACTTGGATAGTGAAGATTCAGATTCCAGTTTTATAATAAGGCAGGGCCTCCCACAACTGATTATCATCTCACGGACTGAAACGCTCCCCTTAAAATGAACCGAGTAACCTCATGTTGTGCATGCTTTTGCCACAAAGATAACTTTGGATTGTTTTTCAATAAAGAAATAAACAAGTATTATGTTTATGCAGAAATACTGAAGACTACCAAAGTGCTATTAATTGCTTATTAATTATGTATAAATGGTGTCTAAAGTTAGATTAGATGACTCACAATTAATTAAGTCAATATTATCAAGATAATGACTGAGCAAGGTAGTGCTTTATGACATTATTTTCCTTCCTATTGTGGCAGCTATTTGTGCATTTTATGTAGAGAAACTCTTGGAAAAAAACAAAATTACTTGTTTGTTCAGCACAGGTTGCTGCAGTCCATCAAACAGAAGTCGGATGCCTTCGTATTTAGCTTCATCACCAATACATTTCCCAATCAAATCTAGTTGAGATATAGACCAGAAAAAATCATGGTTTCATAAATACCTTGATTAGTATTTTTTTAGTACAATACATGTAAAAAGAATTTCCCTACAATCGCACATTACTGTGCAGGTGCATCTTGCACAAAATTCTTTTTGGTTGAAATTTTTCTGAAATAAATTGACAATTTCAATATAAAAAGACCCCTTTTAATCTATAGGTATTTTGGGTTCAAGTTATAAATAATTTCCTCTAGACTGAATGTATGGGTATTGTATATACAACAAAAATCAGATAAAACATATTACGATAGAAAATGGACATCTGGTCTTACCATATGTTTACATCTATAGCCTTGAAATAATGCATGAATTCCAATAAGGGGATTTGTGTTATTCACCAATAAATCTTTTTCTCAGAGTCCTATAGAGGCAGCATGTGTACCTAAACTTTGTTCCTAAACATATCCTGAATCGCTGAAATCTGTTTCTTGCTGGGCTGGGATTCTTCATAACATAAACCTGGAGGAAAAAGTACTTGTACCCATTGGTTGCTAATAGTGAACCAGATCTGTGAGTGTGAGTAAACCAGGCTCCAGTGATTTTCAAGGTGACAGAATTTATCTCACTACCGAAACGGAAATTGCTTGGGCTAAAGGAACACTTTTTGATTTGAGCTCATTGTCACTTGTTTTCCACACTACTGAGATGATCTTCATGTGGATGTTCCAGGATTTGGGTATACATGTACATTGGCATTTAAATGTTTTGATTTGTTTTCTAGCCTTTTTTTACTCCTCGTTTCAGGGTTCTTATTTTTAAATGCTTGAGAGCACCACGTTTAGGTAGCATAAAAGCATTCCTTTCATTAAGGAAATATATGTAATGCCCCACCCACTTGCCCATACAGATCTCTAAGGAAATAAAAATACCGTATATACCCGTGTATAAGCCGACCCGTGTATAAGCCGAGGTACTTAGTTTTACCTACAAAAACTGGGAAAACTTATTGACTCGCGTATAAGCCTAGACACAACTACAGCCCTGTCTCCCAGCAGCGCACATTCTGCCAAAGCGACCCCCCCAGTGATCAACCGGACTTCAACCGGACTTCTTGGCAAAGCTGATGGTGACAGAGAATTGACAAACGGATTACTGTGTGCATTGTCCCACTGTCCCACTACCACGTGCAGAGGGTGCTGTTTGATATTGCCATCACTGTTAATCTTTTGTATAACCAACAGAGGGCGCTGTGTGATATTGCAGTCACTGTTATTCTTTCATACAACCAACAGATGGCGCTGTGTGATATTGCAGTCACTGTTAATCTTTCATATAACCAACAGAGGGCGCTGTGTGATATTGCAGTCCCGGTTATTCTTTTATACAACCAACAGATGGCACTGTGTGATATTGCAGTCCCTGTTATTCTTTCATACAACCAACAGATGGTGCTGTGTGATATTGCAGTCCCTGTTATTCTTTCATACAACCAACAGATGGTGCTGTGTGATATTGCAGTCTCTGTTATTCTTTCATACAACCAACAGATGGCGCTGTGTGATATTGCAGTCCCTGTTATTCTTTCATACAACCAACAGATGGCGCTGTGTGATATTGCAGTCCCTGTTATTCTTTCATACAACCAACAGATGGCGCTGTGTGATATTGCAGTCCCTGTTATTCTTTCATACAACCAACAGATGGTGCTGTGTGATATTGCAGTCCCTGTTATTCTTTCATACAACCAACAGATGGTTCTGTGTGATATTGCAGTCTCTGTTATTCTTTCATACAACCAACAGATGGCGCTGTGTGATATTGCAGTCCCTGTTATTCTTTCATACAACCAACAGATGGCGCTGTGTGATATTGCAATCACTGTTAATCTTTCATATAACCAACAGAGGGCGCACTGTTATTCTTTCATATAACCAACAGAGGGCATTGTGGGATATTGCAGTCTCTCCCCAAGTGAACTGTTGGTATAGGAATGATTAAAAGTGACTGCAATCTCAGCTACTCGGGTCCGGTACCGCTGACCCGCGTATAAGCCGAGGTAGACTTTTTCAGCACATTTTGGATGCTGAAAAACTCGGCTTATACGGGGGTAAGTAAAGGAGGGAAGAAGGGAGCAACCTACCTCCTTGGTAAGTACCACAAATCCCCTTACTTGAATGCACTCATTATTTAAATTCAACAACTGTAAACACCAATTCAGAGTAAACCTATCCATATACTGTATTCTCCAAATAAAAAGTTCAAAGAGAATGTTCAAAGATTTTGTGATAATTTACTTAAGGGCTATTCCACACGGGGAGATAGCCACGCGTTTGCGGCGTCAAAGCGCCGCGACAGTCGCCGCGACCGGCGCAGGCGACAGTTTTGTATGGGCGCCTATGTAAAAACGCCTGTGCTAACCACACGAGGCTATGCGCTTTTCAACAGTCGCCTGAAAAAGCCTGGCGAGGCATTTTCAGGCGACTGTTGAAAAGCGCATCGCCTCGTGTGGTTAGCACAGGCGTTTTTACATAGGCGCCCATACAAAACTGTCGCCTGCACCGGTCGCGGCGCTTTGACACCGCGACCGCAAACGCGTGGCTATCTCCCCGTGTGGACTAGCCCTTAGTTAATGTGAACGTAGAATTACCTGGAATATAGCGCATCATTTCTTCAAATGTAAGCTTTGCCCTTTGCTGTTTCAGATGTAATGATCGTGGTTCAGCGGTTTCACAAAATATAGCATCTAAAAAAAAAAAATTATGATTAGAAAAATTGATGCACATGAATTATTCTTACATTTTTATGTTTGCAACTTGTGTGCAACTTCCCTGGGCTGTGCATATGCACCAGCACAATTATACACTTTTCAGAAAGAAAGTAATATTTCCCATTAAAAAATACACATGGCATTAAAGGGTTACATTAACTCATAGATGGCAAAAATAACTTGCTATAAATGATCTGTAGTGTAGGCTAAAAATACGTTTGAGAACTAGCCTAGAATAAGGTATTGTAAATTATAATTGTATGACAGGAAATTATTAACTACCTAAGCCACTGCTATAACACAAATCTGTCATGACTTTGTGGACACACAAATTGCTAGTTATCTAAGATGTAGATTCAAATGACCAATCACATGTATATCCTGCATGATAAAATGGCTAAGCAACAGTAAAGCCATGACACAGAAATTACATGCACTTCTCTAAAGCTCTCATTTTTGCATTGTCTAAATGTTTAGCGTGTGGGGTCTTGACCTGCAGCAAGCGCCAACTGAACAAACTTGTCAAAACCTTATAGTACTGGGATTGTGTTGAACATGTTCTTGATTTTAGAAGAATTTCAACAACATCTTCCTTCAAATTCAGCTTTCTAAGTCTCTTCCTCTCAACCTCCAACGCCATCAAGGATAGGCGGTTCTCCTCTTGGCACTGAAACTTCCCCTGGGTCAACCAACCTGGAAACCGTGTAAATCTCTTGGGTTTCACCAAAGTCAACTTGCAAAGCAACGGAAAACAATTGCTTCCGCTCCCTCCAGATCCATATTCCTCAGATTTGATTATAACATTGGATTACAAAGAGAGCCCCTATTTCTGTCATTTTAATCCAATCACTTGGCCCTAGGGCCAAATGATTGGGTTAGCCCAAAATCGCCCACATTTGGTGGACATATCTGTGGAAATCTGCTCATTTAGTCACTATAAGAGATTGTGGTAAAGGAGGAAGTTAGACATCCGGTCACTCCAGCCTTTATAGATTACATTTTTGACTACCGTCAGGAGAGTTAAAAGGCAAATATGTTACAAAATACATCACAAAGTAGAGACATAGTACAAACCTCTAAGCAGAGTAATCAAAGAAACCAAGCGATGCTCTTGAAAGAGGCGTTCTAATTTATAGTTTAAATAGCTATTTGTGTAAGTCTCGAGGGTATGTTTAAAGAGGATTCGTCCACCCATCAAAAGATGATGAAACCAATCAGGAATGTGAAAAACAACACGCCCTGAAATGAAAAAGTTGCAGAATCAGTTTCAATCAAAAAAAAGTATGTGATGCAAATACTAAACATAGGTCTATTAGTCATAAGAAGAAATTTGGTATATCTACATTTTGACAACAACTTTCAACCTTGGTGTGTGTGTGTTTGTGACAAGTTCTATCCTGGGTTGGTCATTTGGATGAATGGAACAGAAACCCAAGCTGATAGGTGGCATAATTTTGCACATGCTTTAGGTCATTGGCCAATCTGAAACTGAATGGCCACAGATTTATGAAGAGGGATTATCATCTCTCTATTCAGAACTCCCATTCATATCCCAGTCTTTTATTCATATCAATGCATGGTTTCTAGGGTAATTTGGACCCTAACTACCGGATAACTGAAACTACAAAAACTGGTGAGCAGCTGAAGTACAAATATATTTCAGGTCAATATTTCTTAATGTAATCAGTAACTTTCTGACATTTTAAAATAATGTAGTTTTTAAAATAAATACAGCTTTCTTTTTAGCAAAGTAGAAAACCAAGTAGTCTTAATTTTCCTCTTGCTGCTGTCCAGACTCTCTCTTTTTTTACATCTTAATAGTAACCCCCACAACAAAAAACAAACACATACACACAAGGTTTAAGTTAATGCAAGGCTTTGAAAATCAAGGAAGTCAGGAGTGGCAATATATAAACCAATTGCAGCCTATCACTGCTTCACACCACCCTTAGCCATGCATGAATGAGGAACACAAAGTGCACTTACTGAAAAGAAGCATAATGAAGACTTGCAGGGAAGATAGTGAATTTAGGCTAAAACATTAGGCTAAAACAGAATAAATTCTGATAGGTCTAGCTGAAGTTATTAACTAATAAATCCATTCTCCCCCTTTTGTCGAAAATAAATAAATACACAGAGAGAATACGGCAAAACAACTTACCTATATACATTAAATAGTCATAAACACCCTCTACGGTCATCACTTCCATAAAGTAATTCTGGTTATGCTTCCTTTCTGTATTTTCAGAGCGATTAGCATTATTCTTGTACAGATCATTAAAAAGCTGAATTAAAAGATGAAAGATTAATTAGTAGTATCAGTACATACAGAGGTTATTCACAGACTGACTCTCTGACATGCAGTACTATTTCAAGAAAAAGGTCTTTACACCTATTACTACAGCTTTCATACAGATCATTTGTTTTCATTTGCCTTTATAATTTCTCCTTCTACCAACTACCATATAGACATATAGTATAAACCATTACTCTAAAGCATCTTTAGTAGACGCTGAAGTCCAAGTTAAACCTACCCCAATAGTCATTGATCTTGCATCATGGGCAAAATATGCAACCATGATGGGCATTAATTAATATCTTTTTATAACTATTTCTCACCCCTTATCACTTTTGTTCCATTTATATGCCATTGGTATTTATAATTACCACTGATAACCATAAATACAGTTTTTAATGATTTCTCAGTTATCCAAGTGGCATGAAAAATAAACATTAATAAAATCATACCTTTTTATTGTTTTCTGAAGTCGGGCTTAGAATAGTCAGTTCAGGCCTACTTGGTTTGGGTTTGGGTGATTCACATGAGTTTATGAAATTCATTATAAACAGCTCCAGATGTTGCCCTTTCTGTAAAATCAGAAGCCAGTAACCAGAGTTAAAAAAAAAACCTTAGATGGAAAAATGTTGTCAAGACTCATAAAGAAACTCATACTCACTTCTTTAATGAGCTTTCCTGGAACTGACTTGATCATTTTTCCTGAAATAGGATGTTTAAATGTAAAATTTACTATAGTTCCTTTTGACATTCCTAAACTAAATAAGGATTGTCGCAATACAGTGGCTTGCATATGTACATTATAATGAGGGATTTTCTCTACAGGCACATCTACGCCAGGGGAGAAAATGCTGATCAGTTTTTTTCTGCTACAGCGTTGGCCTGTTGGATGGATTTTGGTGTATGAATGGATAACTTTGTGTTTCTGCACCAAAATTGCCCGTTTGTGCACTACAAGGCCGATGCTGCCAGTGAGTGCACAGTGATGCCAGGCCAGAAGGACATGGATCTACCTTTTGGTGAACAAAAGAATGTTGCTCATGGCAACCAATCTGATCTCTGCTTTTGTTTTGCAACTGTTCAAATCTAATTACTGATTGGTTGCTCTGTGCAACAGGTAATGTTTCTCTCCACTTTTTACACAGCATGATAAATAGACCCCTAGCTGACACATGGCACTTCCACATTTGTACGCACACAACTGTTGAAAAATCCAAGGTGGTTAATTATTATTATCGTTATTATCATCATCATCATCATCATCATCAACAACAACAGCATGTATTTATAAAACCCCCAAAAACCAATACACAAGCTTACAATCCAATTATACAAAACATTACAGCTTTAAAAGTTTAAGCTGATCTTTTGCTGTAGTTATTAAATTATTCAATGAGCAAAAGAATGATCAAAAACAAGCAGATATAAATACTGGAAACACTGGTTTTATCTTTACAGGGAACAACTTATGCAGTATAAATTCTAATACTTAAAGGGGATGTAAAGGCAAAAAATAAAATCCCATTTTTACTTTAATGAAAAAGAAACCCATCTCCAATATACTTTATTTCTTTATTTACTTTATTTTTATAAGAAACCTCAATGTATGCAATGAAATTCTCATTTCATTTACTTGCGCTGACTGCTGTGGATAGGAAACTTCCGACAAATCCTAGCTGCTCTGCAGAGAAACGATCATACTTTCAAACGGCAGGGGGAGCACCCCACCTTACCAGAACTGGAGCAGCTTTGTTTGTTTCCCTGTAAAACAGTCGGCGACTGTGTACAGCTTCGTATTGGATTTTATTTTTGCCTTTACATCCCCTTTAATGTTTCCAACTCCAGTGGCAGGGACAAAGATCATGGAGCCAGATTTAAACAGATACAATTAGATAAGCATTTGATTATTTTGCTGCAAACACTGGTTCTGCAGAGTAGGAGAAGGTTTGTATTAAACAATACAAAACTTATAAAAATCAACATTAGACTACATGACATCACAGGGCCCAGTGCAGTCTACATATTCTGATTATTAATCAGTCTTGCTGTATTGGCTTCTGGCAGATATTTGACCTGTGTTATTTTGATAATTTATGACGATCCCTAAGCTTAGCCTCCCAACTGAAGTCCAGACCACAATGATCATGTGCATGGCCTTGCAAAGATGTTTAACAAAGTTACAAGATGATGACCCCCTGCAGCTAACTTTGAAACCATAAATCCGTTGTTTTATAAGGCTTGTGGTGCAATAAGTTCATGTTTAGTATACAAAATACAGCATTTATAGCATTATTCTATTTTAGACTTTAGTTCCCTTTAAAGCAAGTCTGTGAAGCAGCAAACATTTTTTAAAATAAAGTTTTCTAAAATATGGATGGAATTGTCAGTCACAGAAAAGTAGTGATTCAGGGGCATGTTTACTAACATTGGAGATAAATATCTGGAGAGATTTCTGGAGATATTGCCCATGGCAACCAATCAGCAATTAGATTTAAACAGCCACAGCCATGTTGGAAAACAAAAGCAAAGATCTGATTGGTTGCTATGGGCAACATCTCCAGAAATCTCTCCAAATATTTATCTCCTTAACCTTTAAAAGAGAGACATGTTTTGCATATGTATACTGCACCATTCCAGTCAAGCTTTTTTTGATCCATTCCATGGTGTTTCCCGAAACAGATAATTCAAATAACATTTTTAGGGACACCAACAATAGGAGAGCTCTAGATGCTACAGAACAGACGTTTATCTTAAATCTAACATAGGAGGTAGTGGTTTAAGAGCCAGGTCTGGAACATGGTGCTTCTAATAGGTCTAGAACTGTGTATACAGGTATACGTATACATGGACATTTAGAGCAGATCCACCAGACCTTCTTAATCATTTATTTTGAAAAGTCATAAGCCATCCATTCTGTGTATAACAATGTTACAAAGTTGTCATAATCTCTAAGGTTAACAATAGAAACAATGGTCAGAAGAATAAAAAAAAATGAATATATTAACACATACCCAAGTTCACATCTGGTAGGATTTTGTCATGAAACTGAGTTTCCAAACTATTAGGGGATAAGAAATCTGCCAGCAATTGGCTGTTACTAAGTTCAGGATGCTGCAAAAGATTCTTGAAAGTGAAAAAAAACCCACAAGTTAATATTGAATAATAAATAACAGAAATACAACTTCAAGTCATATTTTTTCATTTAGTATTACATGGTATGGTCTCTGGGGAACACCATCAATTCTGGGAAAACGCAAAATCCATAAACAAAAAATATGCAGATTGCCTGTATGGGACCTCAAAAAAAAACGTCATCAATTCCAGGAAAGTGTAAAATCAACGACATAAATCTGTGTATTTCAATAAGCACATAGTTTACAGAAATTGTAGCAAGCTCAATAAAACGAATGTCATACCTGTAGATATTCTTGAAATTCTTCTCGTTTTGACTTTAAAAATTCATAATTTTTTGGTCCAATTATTCTTTTTGACGGAAGCTGAGCATCAGGAAAAGTACCTTTAAATAATATTAAACATATAAACTCCTCCTACAATCCAATCAAATCTACAGATTATTTGAATGTAAATTCCACAAAGAGTATTATTTTGTATTTTAGGTACATAGTCCACAGTCATCAGGTTGGCCAGACTGTATCCTTCACATATTTTACATATGTGTCTAAGCCTATGTGGAGTAGTTCCTCCTGGTTTTGAAGGTCAGTGGATAATATTTTCCGATACAATTGTTCTTGCCATAATTTCTTTACATCCGGGCGCAGAATTGCATAAACCAACAGGCACATACATTAGCAATGTAAGGATAGCGCAAGACAAGATATTGTATTGTAATATTGTACTTTTCCTCACAGTTCCAATATTGATTAAGATATGGTTGATTATTTTTTTTCAAATGGTCCTTTTTTGCCATTAAAAGCAGTAGATTGACCTATTAGCCCTTTCTAAATGGCAAACTACTAATAAACATTGGTATCTGCAACAGATGTTATAGTACAGACTAATAGTGGCAGGCTTCATTCCCGTGTGGCCACTCCTGCTATTCAACACATTCTGTAGGTTGTGTAATATTTTAGTTGCTCGATAAACTGTGTTCGTTTGTTGCACTCTTTATAGTTAGCAGTACTAAAACACGTCTTCTTTAATCCAAGCAAGTAGACAATACAAATTCACAGGGAGAAATATATGACTGACAGATTCAATGGAAAGTTGTTGATAAGTATGAAAAAGTGTAGAATAGACCTCACCATGGAATTCAGTGAGCTTGGACTCAAGAACATAAAACTCAATGTATTTTCTGTAAACCGACCAATGTTCAGGTTCATGACCAACTAGAAAGAAACAAAAATGCAAGGCAGAATTAGAAGCACCAATTAGACGCACAGCACCTCTTCTTCAATAATTATCATTGTGTGCATTTTGGCACAATGTTTGAACAGACAGTAGTATGTTTGAACAAGGTAAAACACTTATTTCTGTTCAAATATTTTGTCAAAAAAGGCATACATGGTGGCACCAGAAACCACCACTAGTTTAAAGACTTCTCTACTGAGGGCTTATTCGAAACATAGAAGTAAAAGTAAAGAGGGGTTTAGACAATATCAAATTATTGACAATCAAAATTAAACAAACAAGGAACTCTCTGACTGCCTGTATTTCAAGCAGCACTGAATTTTAAGAAGTAATTTTTTTATCACAGAATGCAGACTGGCATTTTTACCATTTCTGGTTAAAATCACTACAAGAGTACTTTTGGGTGCATGGTTCTCACACCAGTCATTTGCTCCCAATTTGAAATTAAGCCTATTCCATAATACCTTTATAACAAAAATAAGTAGGCTTCCGATCATAATATACAATCAAAAAGAAGAAAATTCAGTACCTGCTTTCCTGTCATTTCTTTCCACATCAATACAGAAAACAGGGATTCGTTCTTTTCTGTCCTTCTTTTCAAAGTTAGTATCTTCGAAAAAGTCCACATATGGAATACTAATTTTCCAGGCTGATAGATTGCGTGGTGTGTTTGGTGTGCTTGCACTCATAGCTTCAACTGGGGAGTCATCCTCTAGTACCATGATGGCTTCCTCAATCTGACAGTAAAAAAATATGTTGGCCTACATCATACAAGAATCCATTACATTATAATATACACAAGTTAATAGCATAATAATCATTAATTTTACAATTCAAAATCTGTGCAAGAGGTACATTAAATAAATATCTTGAACAAGTCATAACAAGCCCAAAGAGAACCAAACACAAGGCTCTTGAACTCAGAAGGGTGCATTGACTTAACTAGGAACAATAAGCAAAGTGCAATTTCGAGCACAGTTGTCATGTTTTAACCTCCACAGAAGGCATAAACAGCTCCAAGGGCAACTATATGGAAGTGCCAAGAGCACATTTTGATGCAAGTACCTTTAATGAAAGTTATTTTAAACACAACTCACTGTGGGAAAAAATGTGAAGTTCACTTGCAGATATAAATGAACCCTAGATCGAATTGTAATACAATGCATATACAATATATCAACTCTGCTTACTGCTGGGAGACAACTGCCTTTTACTCATTTACTCATTTGTTTCAAGCCTACAATAACAAATGCGACTGAAACAATAACAAATAAGACTGGAATATTCTGAGGGTAACTGGCATTACATTAGCGGAAAATAACAAATCACAATACTTCATTTAACATAAAGTTACTGTATTTACATGACTGATTCTTACAGGATGTACTAAAAGAGGGCAGTTTTATTTATTTCATAAATTGCAAAGGGTCTACACTGCATCCTGTAAAATCAGCAATAGCTGTTACATTGTACAACAACTGTCACAAAACCTTTACTTACCACATCCTCCTCAACTTCCACCATTCCATAATTGGGAAGCATAGCACCTTCCATCGTTGTGCTCTTAAATACGCCTTTAATTTTATGGCCTATTTTACCAATCCCAGATGGCTCGCCCTTTTTTTGGGTGTTCCTTGGATCAAAAGGTGAAACAGTTGTTTATATGTCTTTGCAAAAACACATTTTATTGATGACACTAACACATTTTGTTCATATAGTATATTCTTTGTACCAGTAACTATTTTCACTCATCATGCACATCACAATGGAGACTTGAATTAAATGAACTTCCATTAAATTAAATGGAGGTTAAAATGAAGCAGAATATATAGGTTCTACAGCTAGAAGAATTCAGGCTCTGTCCACTGGACCTTCTGAAGGGTTGAATATTCCCAGCTGACACAGCTAAACTATATAGGACATAAAAGTCAGAGCAGTCTGTTATGGCCACAGCACGTCTTATTACAAAGTACAGTGCACACAGACGCAAGTAAAACTTGGAAGTAACACCTGCCTTAAAGGGATGGTTCACCTTTAAAGTGATACAGACACAATTTTTTTTAAAAATGTTTTTAAATATTAATCTACATTAAAAGCTACATGTAGGTCGCATTGATAGATTTTCCCTGATAGTTCTGCTTTTGTAAGTAACTTGAAGTTCCTAAACCTGACTGTTTTGCCAACCTGACTGTCCCATCTCAACCTGTGAGTTAGAGTTTCTAATGCTAACCGACTACTGCTGCACAAATATGGCAGCCCCCTCCTAGAGGAACAGGGTAGTAAGAAAGGTAATGTAAAAGCATGAGGCAAAAAAGGTTATTTTCTGATGTCAGTATCTCTTAAGGTTAACTTACAGAATGGATATTTCTAAGCAACTGCTCAATTAGTCTTACTTATTTATTTTTTCTTCTTCTGACTATTTTCAGCTTTCAAATGAGGGTCAATGGTCCCATCTAAAGACAAATGCTGTGTAAGTCTACACATTTATTGTTATTGCTAATTTTTATTACTCATCTTTCTATTCAGGCCCTTTACTATACATATCCCATTCTTCAATTCAAATCAATGCATGGTTGCTAGGGTAATTTGGACCCTAGTAACCAGACTGCTGAAATTGTAAACTGGAGAGCTGCCAAGGAAAAATGCTAAATTATTTAAAAACCACAAATAATAAAATATTAAAACTAATTGTACGTTGTCTCAGATTATCACTCTCTATAGCATACTAAAAGTTAACTCAAAGATGAACCATCCCTTTAAGGAGTTGTTAATTCCAGGGTTCCCTTAGTGCTTTGTGCCTACATATGTAAATGCCTTGCACCCAGTTCACACTCTAACACCATTTCTGGGACTGCATTGGATTCTGAAAATGACATTGTATGTACCAAGTAGCTATGAAAATACCAGTGCAAACTGCACTTTGTTTTCATAATTGTGCCCTAAAGTAGAATCGTTTTCATTCGCTCAAGCTCCATTTAAATCACATTTCCTTCCCATGAGTCCTCAGCGTGTTGCATGGTTAAAATTCCGTCCCTGCATTGTACAAAATATAACAGCACAAAAACATAAGGGCAGTTGTAGCCCAGCAAAATTGGGGTTACCAAGGAAACTGCTTTATGCAAACATTATCTATTATCAGAAATGTAACACAAACATCCAGACACGAGTAGTAGGAATAGGAAAGTATATTTCTTGTTATTGTTGTTATATTAAAATGACAAACAGCAGCTTTCAATTTTTCAGAAAGCTGTAGTCCTCTCCAGATGGGTCTACATAGTTATCTATAAAGTTTGAACTTTGGTTCAGGGGCCATATAACGTGAAGCCAAATGGGACAAAGATCAACTTATTTCTCAACAAACTAACAGTTCTTTACATGTATTGCTATCTTAAGGCTGATGTTACACCAAGTCACTGTATGCCAAAATGCCAATTTTTTCTAAAGCATACATCTCTCAAAAGTAGCTTAAAAGTCATCTATTGTGCCAGCTGTGTGTATTAGATCCTTAATATATTTTATAAATGTTACTATATATGGAGGCAGACATAGTTTACACATTGATAAGGCTTTATGCCCAGGGATACAATGCATTGCCTGGGACTCAATGTTAGGTCCTCGTGGTCTACCAACAGGTCAAATTAACTCAAATCTTACGGAGATCTTTTAATATTTACTGGTACAAAGTTAATACATGCAGTAACTTAAAAACAACTGGAAAAGAACTATGGATATTTTTGTGTAAACTGCTTAGTAATCAGCACTTAAAACAATAATACTGTATTGGGTCAGACTATCCAGTGTTACCCCAGAAGACAAAAAGTGTCAGACAGGGGGACAAAATGAGCCAGCAGGGGAAACAAAATTAATAATCAAGGGTGTCCCCCATCTCTCCATTTAGAGCTGTACTGGTTCAAGATGATAGGGCTGGGCACATCTGTAAACAAAGCATGCAATCCTACCGGAAAGAAACATTATAACACAGAGACTGAGGGGGTCTAGAGGGGAAACACTGCTGGCCAATGTACGACCAGCAAAAAGGGTCTGGGGAGAACACATTGATCCTATATAAAATTCTGCATCACTCATTTTTTTTTTTTTTATGTATGATCTGATCAATTAGCAAGAAGTGCATGCAACACATGTAGGTTTGGCATATAACTTCCTTGATCAGTAGCTGAAGTGAACATAATACTTTTTTAAACCTTACACCTGTCAGATTGCACCTATAAAATACCATGGTTCTATGATGAATTACTTAATCCCTTTAGCCCCCTGGATTCTGTATAGGGATTCCTAAACTGCAGGGTCTTGGAGTGGTGGGGTGCTTGGCCTGAAAGACAGTTAGTGGGAAAACTGGAGAGAATAGCCATTATCTTATCGGCCTTAGTGATTTCTAATATCTTACGATAGAGAGTCTGTCTCTCTCTCAGAAATCAGATATTTTATGTTTCCTGGGGAACAGCATCAAAGCGGTGTAAATACCAGAAAATTGTAACATTGGGTTGGTAACAACCCAAGTACAAAAAAAATCAAAGCAAAAAAGTTCATAAATTATGTGTAATAAAGTGGAACAACACAGGGAATAAGTATTGAACATACTAACTGAAATGTATTTAATACTTAGTAGAAAAGCCTTTGTTAGTAATGACAGCTTCAAGACATCTCCTGTATGGAGAAGAGAAACTAGTCACATGCATTGCTCAGGTGTGTTTTTAAGCCCATTTATCCACACAAATGGTCTTCAAATCTTGAACTTTCCTGTGGCCTCTTCTATGAACTCTGATCTTCTGTTCTTTCTAAAAAAAAAATGAAATTGGATTCAAGTCAGGTGATTGACTGGGCCATTCTAGCAGCTTTATTTTCTTTCTCTAAAAACCAATTGAGGGTTTCCTTGGCTATGTGTTTGGGATCATTTTCTTGCTGAAATGTCCACCCTCATTTCATCTTCAGCATCCTGGTAGATGGCAGCAGATTCTAATCAAGAATATACCGGTACATTTCTCCATTCTCCTTCCTTCAATTATTTGAAGTCTGTCTATACCATGTGCTAAAAAACAGCCTCACACCATGATGTTCCCACCTTCAACTTCACTGTTGGTATGGTGCTTTTGGGGTGATGTGCAGTGTCATTTCTCCTCCAAACATGCTCTGTGCAATGACATCCAAAGAGTTCAATTTTGGGCTCATCTGACCAGACTATATTCTCACAGAATTTCATTGGCTTGTCCAAATGTTTAAAGAAGCTTCAACATGTTTTTTCTTCAGCAGTGTCTTGAGCAGTGGGCGTACAAAGGCCATGTCGGTTGAGTGCATTACTTATTGTTTTCTTTGAAACAACTGTAGCTACTAATTCAAGGTCTTTCTGAAGCTCTCCGCGAGTGATCATTGGCTCCTGGACAACTCTTCTGATCATTCTTTTGATTCCTCTGTCAGAAATATTGCCAGGAGCAACCTGGTAGTGGCCAGTTTAGGATGATATGAAGTTCTTTCCACTTCCGTATTATGGCCCCAAAGGTGCTCACTGGAACAAGGGATGCACTGAATCCACTATTTTGGATTCGGCCGAACGCCAGAATCCTTTGTGAACGATTTTGCCGAATACCGAACCGCATCAGAACACTAATTTGCATATGCAAATTAGGGGTGGGAAGGGGAAAAATTTTTACTTCCTTGGTTTGTGACAAAAGTCATGCAATTTCCCTCCCCATCCCTAATTTGCATATGCAAATTAGGAATAGAATTAAGTTCAGCCGAATCCTGCTGAAAAAGGCCGAATCCTGGATTCGGTGCATACCTATAACTGGAACATTCAAAAGCTTAGAAATATGTCTGTAACCAATGCCATCAGTATGTTTTGCAACTGTAAGTTTGCAAAGTTCTTGAGAGGGCTCTTTGCTTCATGAGATGCTTCTAGTGTGATACCTTGGTAATGAGGAACCGTTTTATAGGCCATCAATTAGGACTAAACCCAATATTAATTTGCACTGATAGGGGGCAGGATTGCTTTCTAAATACTGACAGATTTCAGCAGGTTTCTGGACTTTCCATGCTTTTTTGCATCTCCTTTTTTCATGTGTTTAATACATATTCCCTGTGTCATTCCACTTTATTACACATAATTTAATGTATGGACTTATTTGTTTTGATTTCTTTGTATTTGTGGATTACTTTCTCAGGTGTGTCCAAGCGCAAACCAGTTAACATGTCGATGCAAGATTGAGTTGTAGTAAAGAGACTCAAGGAATCAAAACTCCATTTTTGTTAAACAAAATCTGGGACATACAAACTGCAGCAAAAAGGTTACATTAAAGAGGATATTCACCTTTAAATTAAACTGTAGTATGTTACAGATGAACTAATTGTAAGCGACTTTTCACCTTCTCTTACATTTGTGTTTTGTATTGTTTCACATGTATTATTAGCCTTTGTATTCTGCCACCTTCCAGCTTGCCACTAAAAATGCTATATGGCTGCAGGGTTCACTGATTCCATCAACAATACAACAAATGATTTTAAGGCTTCTTATTTTTATTCATTGTTTTTAATGACAAAAAAGTTTTATTGAAGCCTTTTATGATACCATATTAAAATATTAAGGTGAATTTACCCTTTAAAGTTTCAGCAGACTGATCATGCATTTGAGTACTTAGGCATGTGTTGAGTTATTATTGTGGTCTGTCACAGAGCTGCGAAGAAAGACATGCATATATACTAGAAGGTTACAACAGAAGGCTCTTAAAATGCAGGACCTGTATGCTGGTACAACAAAATAACCAAATCAATGTACAAACTGCAAAAAAATTTAATTCCCCAATGGAGGTAAACGTCATAATGATCAAACTATTAATTTATGTGCCAAGCTTTATTATAGCATACAAAAACACATCTGTTAGAATTCAACAAATATGCGGATGCACAAAAATGCAGAACAGTGTGACTAAACAATAAACATCATGCTGAGAACTCACCGGATATCCTCCAAACTCAGGCTATTTCTGCAGCAGGTGTATAAAAATACAGGGACAGAGCATTAAAATAAAAATCAAATATTTCTGACTTGCCCCAATTTTTCTATATTCAGAAAATGTCTTAATTGTTTGCATATATTAATGCAAACTGCAAGTGGTGACATAAGCTGCTTTCCCACTGACTCGCATATATAAATAAAAAGCAATAACCAGTAATAAAATAAGTCAACCTATAGGTTAATATATGTTATATATATCACATACAGTACATAGTAAAATGTAATTTACTTCTCCAAGACAGCATTAACACTAGCTTCTGCCTTCTGTTGCCTCATTAAGTTGCATTTAACTCTTCTTTCAAACCTAATAAAAATATGCCATCTTGATAGTAACCTATTGCAAACTGGAAAATTAGGTTCAATGTTGATAAATGCAAGGTTATGCAGAAATAATATAAATACAAGTTATACACTAAATGGCAGCGTGTTGGGAGTTTCCTTAATGAGAAGGATCTAGGGGTTTTTGTAGATAACATGCGCTCTAATTCCAGGCAATGTCATTATGTGGCCACTAAAGCAAATTTCTGTCTTGCATAAAAAAGGGCATAAACTCGAAGGATGAAAAACACAATTTTGCCCCTATATAGGTCCCTGGTAAGGCATCTGATATATGAAGTGCAGTTTTGGACTCCTCTAAAATCACCTCTAAATCCCTGTATTGTTCACACATCAGACCCAGACTGAAACTGCCCACATTGTTCACAACTCATACAAACTGCTGGAGGGGCACCTGCTCTGTTCTACCTGGGGGGTGCCATACTTGCTACCTGCCCCACGCTCCCTGGGGGGTGCCGTACTTGCTGCCTGCCCCACGATCCCTGGGGGGTGCCATACTCGTTTACAAACAAGAACGAGTGGAGGGAACGCCAATTAAATAGACAAGCAAGCTTTTGTAAGAGGTGCAAAAAAACCCAAACCACTTCCAAAAAGTGGCCACAGATACTCTATTGCAAATAAACTGGGCTTGCAGAGCACATGGACTAACCTGTGGCCAATGGCCCAACAAATGTTATTTGGGAAATGAGGGTGCACCATCTACTGATAAATATCTTTGTAAATGAAGATAAAGACCTATAATATCTTTTGAAATACAGATATTTCTTTTGGGGTTAAGTGAAAAATAATCTAAACTGTCTTACATTTCTCTGCGCAAATAAAATAAATGTGTTCAACTTAACTAGTCCTACTCTTCCATACAGCTATACTCATAAACCTCTCTACAAGCTATCTTGTTGTTGGAAAAGCATTCAAGCAAGCAGTGTTTTGGATCCTATGCTGCAATTCCCAGCAATAGTACCACTACAAATAAACATGCTAGTCACTGTCAATCTATAGTACAACCCAGCTGTCAAACCTTACAGAGTAAAGTAAAACCAGTAGCACTCTGATAAGGTGAACAATGAATCTGTAATTTATTTAGCACATGTGCATACAAATTCAGGGCAAAGTTTCGGGCTCCACTGAGCCCTTTATCAAGCACCTGACACCCGACATTGGGTGTGAAAATAAGGGTTTGAGCACTCCACATAAGATAAGTATTGGCTGTCAAACCTTACGTGATAGTACCCTTGTATAAGTAAGGCTAATGCCACATGGGACAGATTTGCAGCACAGATATGCATACTTACTGTAAGTGCTTTGGCACTGAAATCCAATTGGTTAGCCTGCACCCGGGTCAACGCAGTGGCTTCATTTCCAGACACAGAATGAGCCCTGTGTGGCATTAGCCTTATTGCAATTCCCAGCAATAGTACTACTACAAATAAACTTGCTAGTCACTGTAAATCTACAGTACAACCCTGGTATTGGCTGTCAAACCTTATGTGATGGTACCCTTATATAACAATAAGGCTAATGCCAAAAGGGACTGATTCTGTGTCTGTACCCAAAGCAGCTGCATTTGCCCGGGTGCTGACAAAGGTGAGGATTTGCAGTGCAGATATGTATATTTATGAGTTTTGGCACCGAAATCCACTCTGTTTGCCTGAACCTGGGACAATGCATTGGTAGACATGGAATCTGTGTGTGGCATTAGCCTTACTATTTATCTGCAAACCAATAATCAGCCCTGTGTGGCATTAGCTGAAAGTTTACCAATCCTGTAATTAAAAGACTTTGTTTATACAAAAAAAAATAAGCTCGAAATAAACAACCCCTCTCTTCCCCAGCAGTCTATAATTTTGAGAACCTGCCTTCTTGTCCTTCAGCAGTTTCCCTGAAGAACCCAAAAGTTGAAGAATAAATTCACCATTCATGCTGTTTAGTGCAAGTAAAAACAAATAAAATTTGATTTCATGTTGAATAAGGAGATATATTGGCTGTTTAAGAACTTCAAAGTATTAAATTAAGCACTTCTTAAAGGTAGTTAACATACCTGTTAAATTTTGAGCTACGAGTAGGAGACTCTGCACCTTCCAGAAGTTGTCTAAAATACTAAGGAGAAAAAATGTTAAAACAAGTAAATATAAAGTTGAACAGTGTAACTTATCAGTACATTTTTAAAGATGGAATTAAGGAAGATCTGGGAAAAATGGATTTTTGCACTCGGAACCGTCTATGCCTAATGAAAAACCTGTGTTTGAAGAAACTGAAAAGTGTGTAATAACCATGGCTGAGTGTGCTAATAATGGATAACTTTCTAGTTACTAAGCTTACAATCATTTTGACTCCTCAGTGGGTCCCTCTTTGTTGTATACATGCTTACCTCGTCACTGTGACAAAACATTGGAGTAAAAACATTCTCCAGAAGGGAAAGTACATGTTCATAGGCTTCAAAAAGGCAACACATGGTTTGTAGCTTCACTACTTCTTTATATGGGCCTTCAGCAACTAGAAAATAAAATAAGTCTTAAGAAGTGTGGTATAAAACATTACCAGAAATTAGAAATATTCTAATTTAAAAATACAGGTATGTGATCTATTATCCAGAATACTTTGGACCTAGACTTTTCCAGATAAGAAATCATTATGCACAATGCCTTAATTCTAATAGAAAACATTTAAACCTAATACAGGTATGGGATCCGTTGTCTGGAAACCTGATATCCAGAAAGCTACGAATTACGAAAAAGCTGTCTCCCATTGTCTGCATTATAATCAAATTTTTTTTTAAATGATTTCCTTTTTCTCTGTAATAATAAAACAGTACCTTGTACTTGAGCCAAACTAAGATATAATTAATCCTTATTGGAAGCCAAACCAGTTTATTGGGTTTATAAATGTTTACATGATTTTCTAGTAGACTTAATGTATGAAGATTAAAATTACGGAAAGATCCACTATCTTGAAAACCCCAGGTCCCAAGCATTCTGGATAACAGGTTCCATATATATTATTATATATATATATATATATATATATATAAAACCTTTTTTTTTGCAGGATGTACAGAAGGTTTTTGTTTCTTTTTAAAATAAATTGAAGGGTGAATCTTATGTGTGGTGAGGACTTTTTGAATGCTTACACAAGGTAAAATGTGTTTTGGATACATCAAGTACTAGAAATTGTTATTTTTTCAGCTGATCCTCAACTAATCAAATATGCTTATGCAGGCGCCTCAACTGTTAATGGAGTGTTCACCTCCACATCTGTAGCATAAATAGTAAAAGCACACCAGAGAGCCTCTCCACGCAAGTCAGTGTAGGTTTATTGTTAAAGCACTACATGTTTTGGACGACACTGGTCCTTCATCGGGTGCAAGTTACAAACATTTTGATAAAGTGACCTTTCTTTTAAAAGCTATAGAATACCCACAGTCCCTTTGTGCACAAAATCCTCAGCTCCATCTAGTGCCCAGGGGATAAAATACATAGATAATATAACTCATCTGGATCCTATAGTTAAATCTATCCATAAGTACACCATAATGTAGCCTTTAGTAAAGTTACATATCAGCAAAGTAATAAGCAGACAGTATCAATGTTACATGTCAACAAAGTAATGGAATTAGAGTATTCCTCACCAATCGTAGAGAGAAACAATTGTGCTATCTAACTGGTGGCCTGGGACCACCATTTGTGTGACCCCCCCCCCCCACATGAAAGCCTGCCTGCTGTGACTGCTTATTTTATGTAAATTTAAAAGGTATCACTACAGAGATTATCCAGCTCCTGCATTGTCTACACCTCAAATTCAGACAGTTAGCTCCTGCATTGTTCACACATGTAACCCCCCTGCATTGTACACACCTGTAACACCTCTATTTTTCACATCCCTAAAACTGTTTACACCTCAGACTCAGACTGTAAATGTGTTCATTGTTCAGATGTTCACACTCTCATACAAACTGCTGGAGGGGCACCAGCACGGTGTCCCTGTATGTAGCACATCTTAGACTGGTCCTGATAGGTTTCCCTGTCTCTTGCTGTATTCTACCTTCCCTATGCTCCTTATGTGTTCCATACTCTGCCTTTCCCATGCTCCCTGTGAATTCCATACTCTGCCTACCCTATGCTCCCTGTGTGCCCTATACTCCCTATGTGTGCTATACTCTGCCTGCCCTATGCTCCCAGTGTGTTCGAAACTCTGCCCACCCTGTGCTCCCTGTGGGTGCCTTATTCTACCTGCTCTACACTACCTGATGCTACCTATGCTTTGCTAATTGTTTTAATTTCATGTCTCTCTATACTGCAAGCCATTACTGCAAAATTGCCAATACAATTGCCAATACAAACATGTGCCCTACTGAATAGTGGTTAATTGCTTTATTAATAAGCAAAAGCAGCAAGATGGAAAAAATTCTATACTATCCCTTTAACATCACTATAATGTAAATATACATTTACTCAGCTACTTACTTTTTTTTATTTCTTCCACAATGAAAGGATCAAAACGAATTTTATCAATACTTTCTTCCAGGCAATAAGTCATGTAAATTTTCAGAACCTCTTTATGAAGTGCCTGCAATTCCTCATCATTAATCTCTGGTCTTAAAATCTTGTCATTAAATTCCTCTTTAAGGGAAAATTAAAATGTTAAAATTGTATATAAATAACTTGCATACACAATATAAACTGTAGTAAGCATTGAACAGTGGATGTGATTTCAGAATGACCTGGATTAATTTAAATTGCTCTGAATGGGGTTCCTTAAAGGGGTTGTTCACCTTTCAAACACTTTTTTCAAGCAGTTGTTTTTAGATTGCCCCCCAGAAATAAAGACTTTTTCCAATTACTTTCCATCATTTATTTTTTCTTGTTTTTCCAAAATCTAAGTTTAAAGTTGAATGTTCCTCTCTGGTGTTTGAGTCTGGCAGCTCAGTAATTCAGGCGCAAACTCTAAACTGTTACAATTTTGTACTGAGTTGATACATTTCTCAGCAGCATCTCTGGAGTATTGTATCAATTCTAACATCTGCCTGTAATGAAACCCAGGGATTCTGCTCAGCAGGGACAAAGATAACAAATGTATAAACTAAATGTATCACTTTAGAACAGTTTACAGGGTCGACGACACCACCTCCCAGGGCTGCTTCAGAAGGTGAAAAAAAAGACTTGACACTTCAATATTAGAAAAACGGTCACACATAGAAAATAGAAAGTCATTGGAAAAAGTCATTATTTCTGGTGATCTATCTGAAAACAAATAGTTGTTTGAAAGTGAACCACCCCTTTAAAGCTGATCTGAGATTTTCAGTTAATATTAAGTAAATAATTATTTGTATTTGCATGCAATTGCAAGCATCGAATATCAACAGCCACAACTACTATGATGCAAACCCACCAATCATTGTACTGAAATGCAGCAGTGTAACTATACTGGCAACAGACCCTGCAACTACTTGGGGCTTAGAAAGTATAGAGCCCCCAATGGGACTGCAATATATGTTCAAGGAAAACATCTTGTTCCCAAAGTTTAGGGGCCCAATGATTGTGCTGTGGGCTATAATAACTAGGCAGCAATATTCCATATAAATAGCAAAAATAATTAATTGTGTTAATATGCCAGTTTCATTGGGGGCCAACAGGTATGGAGTTCAACCATAACCACTTACTTGCCCAGCAACACTGATCTTGCCTATGCAAGTTTCTTATGTAAAGTGCATATGTAACATAAGTTAACGCATATGTTACATAAATTGCATAAATCTAGGGGGACCAATGATCTTGCTATGGGGCCCAAGAACTTGTTATTCCACTGCTGAAAAGTTCATGTAGGAGACGCGCACATAATTCAGTAAGTACATCCAAACATAAACAGCTGATGTTACTCTATAACAAGCAGTTCATATAACCAGTTCATAAAATTTCATTGGAGTTTGTGGAATTAAAGTTATTTAATTCACTGGTGGTCAGTGGAATTTGCCCCTGCTGCTCTTGTTAAGCTTCTTTAAGTTTCCAAGCAAGATAGGGCAGTTTTGTGGAATTTACATAAATTGTGCAAGTTTTAACTTACCTTTATACATAACCTATGCAATTTGAGTGACTATCGCAACTTTCAAATGAGAATTTCATTGGGCCTGGCACAAAAGTAACTCTTCTCCCCCCTGAAGGGAACCTGACTTATTCTGTTAAAGGGGTTGTTCACCTTCAGATTCACTTTTAGTATGATGTAGAGAGGGATATTCTGAGACAATTTGCAATTGGCTTTACTTTTTTATTATTTGTTGATTTATTTAGCTTTTTATTCAGCAGCTCTCCAGTTTGCAAATTCATCTGGTTGATAGGGTACAAATTACCCTAGCAACCATGCATTGATTTGAATAAGAGACTGGAATATGAACAGGAGAGAGCCTGAATAGCAAGAGGAGTAATAAAAAGTAGCAATAATACATTTGTAGTTGTACAGAGTATTTATTTTTAAATAGGGTCAGTGACCCCCATTCAAAAGCTGAAGTTAGATGAAGAAGGCAAATAATTAAAGAACTATAAAAAAAATAATGAAGACCAATTGCAAAGTTGCTTAGAATTGGCCATTCTATAACATACTAAAAGTTAACATGAAGGTGAACCACCCCTTTAACTAAAGAACCTAAGTTATTCATGGCTGCTGTGAACTAAATGAATATATTATCTTTGCATATTTAGACAATCTTCTTCACAGTTCCATTTTATTATATACATTTATAAGGCCAGTAGTGGATATTAAATAACCTACCTACTGTAAGACAAAACTGCAATACGTGCACTGCTCCCTCTTGCTTCAGGAAATTCATAAAGCGAAATAAAAGATCTTGCTCTTTTCTGATTTCTTGCAGTTCCATTTTCAGAACCTTATATAGAAAACATATAATGATTTCACATTGTAATGGCACTTCTCTTCAAGAGATGAATAAACCCTTTTATTCTGGTGATCTTCTTTAATGTGATCCTACTGACTGCCAGAGCAAATGATTATGCAAACCCAAAACTGCTCTTGCAACTGTATTGGGCCAGTTTGCCTTTTTTTGCTCTATTCCAATTGGAAATATTAAAATAATTTGTTCCTATAATTGATAGGAGTGTGTCAGTATAACCTCCAGCCTAACTATACTTACATTTCTTGACACTTCAACCAGGCAAAAGTAGTCTGAATGCAGACTGGCTGGGGGTGGCATGACCCTTTAATAAGCTTTTACTTTTGTACTCCTAACTTTGGATTGCACTATACCTCAACCTCAAGACTTTCATATTCTTCTCACTGTTATCAGTAATTAGTAGTGGGTAGGGCTGAAAAGTAAATAAATTTATTTATTTAAATGGTTTTATGGTCCTTAATCACTACCACAACTGACACTTTCCCATCAATTAAAGGAACTTTTCAGTGTTAAAGGGATGAAAGTGATTTTTTCAATTGCTTTAATTTTTTTAAGCATCTATGAAAGCTATGCTAGCTTAACATGCAGTTGTACATAAGACTATACAGTATAAGAAAAGGTGAAATATCAAAATGGAGCAGGCGCTCAATGGCAAAAACGTCCACCAGGCAGATGTTCAAATGTGAAGACGTTTAATGTGTCAACCAGCCTGACGCATTTCGTGTTCCAAACACTTAATTACAGGCCTACTAGTTAGCTTACTAGTGACCATGTGGGGTCTGAGTGCACGCATCCCAAACAGCTTGAGGAGAAGGATAGTGGCAGACACGTTTAGTACCAAAGGACAGTGGCAAGCACTCACAGATCCCACGGACAGGCATAGGAAAAAAACAGCAAACTTTATTTAAAGCAAACAGCCTTGGTACATGATACACAAAAGGCTGTTTTAGTCTTATTTTTGCTTGAAATAAAGTATAACCATACACTTATATATACTTCACATTTAAATATAATTATGCAACATTGGGCAGTAAACAAATGCTTAGGCTTGAAACAGATACTTACTGATGGATTCTTGCTTCTAGGCTCTGCAAATTTTTGTAGAAAGGGAATCAAGCTTGATGTAGGCTCAGTTGCTTGCTCAGGCTGAAGAAAAAGAGAAAACCTTTGAAATGTGTATAGGGATGTGCTGAATACAGGATTCATTTTTCAACTCAATAAAACCCTAGCACTTCCAAAATGCCTTGTATGCAAATCCATAAAGGGGGTAAAAGCTTCTCACAAAGAAGCTTCTGAAACATATAATCTTGTGTCTACCTTTAAAATACTTGAGATATGAAGACTTTTGTGAGGCGCTGTATCTGCTTAGGTAGCAGACTGATGATGTAGGTGGCTTCACCAAAAAACACTTGGCAAATGGCAAGTGAGTCAGTGGAAGGGACCAGTATGATGTGCTGCTGCAAAGAATTCTTACACCAAAGAGTATTGGGACATTTAGTGACTGTTTCCCTAAATAATAGAGGGGAGTATTGGGTCCATTTCATAGTGCCAATAGGGTCCATCTTTACTGTCTCAGGGTTGTGGTATTTGGAGGGAAAAGTATATTCTGATATGGTGACAAAGTTTGCCCAGGTCTACCCATAGCAACAAATCCTATGTTTGTTTTTTAAACGGTTAGTAAATACTACTGGTTGATTAGTTGTTATAGGGGACTAGCCCAGTAAAAAACGGTGTGTGTCCTATTATCAAAACCCCATATTTAAAAAAAAAATGGTAAAAAAATGATTAAATAAATTGCAATTATTGTTGGAGGGTTTAGGTCTACTTTAATGTTATGACTTTAAAATTAATTGTCAACAGCAGAAAACATATTTTTTGTTATTATAATTGTTAATATTGAGTACTGAGGCAGATCTTTGGAAGAGGATTGGGCCAAATGTAAAAATTCTGTATAAGCATATGTTCTTATAGAACTTTTGGAAGAAGCAATTCCCACTTTCCATTTAAGATGGTCATACACTGGTAACACTGGTAAGTATATGATCAATTGGCATGACCATATAAGGGGCTACAAATGGTATAGCCACCTGTCTTTTGTTCCTTTTCTTCAGACACTCAGAACAATCGTTACAAAAAAGAGTGCAGAGAAACAAATATAGATATAGAGGGAGGGAAGTCCTCCAGTGCCTTAAAGTGAACCAGAAGGCTCAAATCCTCCAGAATACACTAGACAACTCTTTCTTTTAATACATTTATCTGATTTTATCTGATACTCACGGGACTATCATCCATGAAAATGAGAAGTAATTTGTTCACAGTATCCTGCAAAATAAACATCAGATTACAATATGATAATATCCCCAGTTTCATTATAAGTGTGTATTATAAAAATAAAAAAAATCTCAGTCATAAAACAACAACACTACAACAAAAGCTGCTTTCAAGCACAAAAAAGAGAATTGTCCACTCAGTAACACTTCCCTAAATTATCATTATTTTTTTAATTAATTCTTCACCAAAACATTACATACTGTTTCCAGGGGACACTACATATGTATTTTTGATTATGGTGTTCCTTTAATATAAAGATTGCAACACATAGAAATATATAAACATGCTTATTCTATATTATAGGTGCTTTGCAGTCTTAAATATTGAATGAAACCATATAACCAATTTCAAACAAAATACTTTAAAAACTCTAAAAAGACTGAAATAAGGATTTGTAGTATATCTAGTTCTTAATGGGATACTGAATTCCAGCATTATTTATTTTTACTCCAGCCTATAGAAGACTACACTACCATGAGTGCAATGCGATTTATAGAACTGGCTGTCTGTACAGCAGTGAGTCAGGAGTTACAAGTAATGCTTTGCAGGGGGTAGTTTAAGCAGAGCATTACAAAGAAAAAAAATAATAGTGCAGTCATTCCAATCTAGTAATATTAACATATTCCTGTCAGTTATAGCAATGTCTCATCACCACTTTAAAACTTAGGCTACAAAATCTGTTCACTTCTGCAGTACAATTCAGTTAATACAGAGATGCGTGCTCTCCTCAAAAATAGATATGGTGACTGAAACCATTTCAGTATTCATAGTAAATTGCAGCACTCCCATGTAGTTATAAAACCGCCTTTATTACAATATTACAACTGGCACAACAACCTTTCGGACCTCCCGTTCCTTTTTCAAGCTGACACAGCAATGTTTCGGACCTCCCAGTCCTTTTTCAAGCTGACAAAGTTTGCAACTACAAATTTGTGACTTCCTTTAATAGCCACACTGACAATGCCCTCTAGTGGTTGCAATGTATGAAAATGCTTTGTTAAAAAAAAAAAACACTCAGTCTGGATATTTACGGAAGTCACAAATTTGTAGTTGCATACTTTGTCAGCTTGAAAAAGGACCGGGAGGTCCGAAACATTGCTGTGCCAGATTTAATATTGTAATAAAGGCGGTTTTATTACTACATGGGAGTGCTGCAATTTACTATGGATTTCGACTAAAAGATGTGAAGGTGAACACATTGCCTGGCGTGCACCCCTATGATCTAAGTGCTGGATGACTGTCTGTATGAAACCATCTGATCCACAGTATTCCCAAATTACAAAGTAAAGCACAAATGACTTGAGTAATTATGACATACTGGGTCAGCAAGGAAGTCCATGGATGGCAGGAACACAGAACCGGACAGAATTTCTCTTACCAACAAAGTTAGAGGTCTGGAAAAAAAATAATTTTAAGATTTAAACATGGAATACAGGCACAAACATCACAAAATGCATAAAGATACCCCAGTAAAGTTGAAATAGCACTTAAACAAGTGTCACAAAGACTTTTATATGAAAGTCAAATATATCAAACCCTACACCTATGGGCATTTTTTTCTGCTTCTGAAAACACAAAATATTAAGCTACGCTGCCATCTATGGAGTATAAAGAAAAACAACACAATTTTAAGGGTATTCCCCTTTGTTCAACTTGAGTTCAATAAATTTTGTTTGTTCTGAACATACTTTTTGCCTGTTTAAATGACAAAAAAGATTTGCCTTGGTTGGCTCCAGAACTAATAAAAACCAAAGAAGTAAACTGAAGCTACTCAAACTTCAAACACCCATCCAAATAACAGAAGTGTTAATAATATCAGTTACAGAATCCTTCTGCCTGGCTGAACCCTAATTTGCATATGCAAATTAGGGACGGAGAGGGAAATCACATGACTTTTTGTCACAAAACAAGGAAGTAAAAAATGTTTTCCCCTTCCCACCCCTAATTTGCATATGCATAGGATTCGGTTCGGTATTCGGCCGTATTCAAAATAGTGGATTCGGTGCATCCCTACTGCATAACTATTACAAATCAAGAATATGTAGTTGGGATTCCAACAGAATTTTTGCAGGAGGGGCAACTTGAAACATAACCTACCCTTTATGGTGCAGTTGGGTCCTGTGGAAAATTGTGTTTCCATGATGAATTCTCTGTACCATGGAATGTTTAAAACCTTCAAGAAGCACTATGAGGTCTTCATTTACAAGATGGCAGCAGTGGTGCCTAGCATAACTAAATTACCATTTCCGTACCATATATATTGTATAGATGTTCTAAACTTGATATGGAAACATTTGCACAAATAAGTACAGTATTGTACCCTCCATATTATAGGCTCGATATTATGTGACCCGCGTGGAAATGGCGTGGTAAACGCGGAGGCGTCTGAAACAGATGGAGACAACAAGCACATCGACCACCACTGCCCAGTATCCTGCTGGCTAACAAACTGGATGACCTAAGAGCAAGAGTCACTTTCCAACATGACATGAGGGATTGTAACATTCTTTGCTTTACGGAAACATAGCTAACACCCACAGTGCCGGATCGAGCAGTAACACCGTCTGACTCATTATCTGTGTTTCGCATTGGACAGAACGGTGGAGGCGAAGAAAGCTAAAGGTGGAGGAGTCTGTTTCATGGTCAACAAGTTGTGCAATGCTAGGAGTTCTACTACTCTCTCTGGCTATTGTTTGCCTCATCTGGAGTATTTAATCATCAAGTGTCGTCTAAACTACATGTCTCATGAGTTTACTTCAGTCATTGCCATGGCTGTCTACATTCCACCCAATGCGGACACAGGTATAGCGTTGGCTGAAGTCCACAATGTGTTATGTGTGACTCAAAACAAACACCCAGACGCAGAACTCATCGTAGTAGGGGATTTCAATAAAGCAAACCTCAGACAAGCAATGCCAAACTTTTACCAACATGTTACGTGTCCGACCAGGGGAGCTAGGACTAGGACTTTGGATCACTGCTATACCCCATGCAAGCAAGGCAACAAAGCTGTATCACATCTAGCATTTGGGAAATCTGACAATAGCGCCATTTTCCTCTTGCTGGAATATAAACAAACTTACATCCGTGAAGCTCCGGTCGTGAGGGAGGTGAAACGCTGGTCTGTTCAATCAGAAGCCACGCTAAAGGAGACGCTCCCCGACGTAGACTGGGACATGTTCCGGGCGTGCGAAAACGACATTGAGTTTGCAGAAGTAGTTGTTAGCATGCTTGCTGCTGAAGTTGTCTTTGTGGCTATAATTAAATCTTTTCCGAATCAGAAATCGTGGGTTGACAGATCGATTCAGTTGGCAGTGAACACTCGAACTGCTGCTTATAATGCTGGACTTACTACAGGCGATATAAGTGGCTATATATGGCATTCGGCGCACTGTTAAAGACACTAAACGTCAGTATCGTGAACGAGTGGAGTTGCAATTCCATCAAGGAGACACACGGATCATGTGGCACGGACTACGCACCATTGCGGACTACTAAGGAAATTCCTCGGCAACACCAAGTACAGATCCTGCATTTGCTGATGAACTCACCTCTTTTTAAGCCCGTTTTGAGGATAGTGCTAACTATAGCCTGACAATGGAAGATGGTGACATCATAAGCGACGAGCACATCATCAGCATTGCAGAGCATGACATGCGGGCAGCACTAAAACGGGTAAACATCAGGAAAGCAGCAGGTCCAGATGGCAACTCCGGACGACTTATGTGCTGTTTTGCTGATCAACTATTTGGAGTTTTCACGGTTATCTTCCGACGCAGTCTGTGGTCCCCACATGCTTCAAAAAATCCACAATTGTTCCCATTCCAAAAAGCAACAAAGCCTCATGCCTGAATGACTACCGACCTGTCACACTGACATCATTATTCATGAAAGTGTTTTAGAGGCTTCTTAAGTACATAATCTTCTCCTTCATACCAAGTTTCATGGACCCACTTCAGTTTGCCTACCATTCCAACAGAGCGACAAAGGATGCCATTTCCCACGTGTTGCATACCACCCTCAGCCACGTGGATAAGAAACAGGAGAACTATGTGAGGATGTTGTTTATTGAATATAGTTAAGCATTCAATATAATACTACCCTGCAGACTGTTCACTAAACTGAAGGATTTAGGACTTAACAGCCGTTTGTGTGCGTGGGTATTGGACTTTCTCACAGGCAGAACACAGGTAGTGAGAGTTGGTAACGGTGTCTCGAACAGCATCACTATTAATACCGGAGCTCCACAACGGTATGTTCTTAGTCCCCTGCCGTAATCTCTCTACACCCATGACTGTGTGGCCACACATCGCTTAAACACTACTGTGAAGTTTGCTGAAGACACGGTAGTGTTGGGCTTCATCGCGAACAACATTGAGATGGCCTACATGGAAGAAGTGATTAAACGACACTGTGGTGTCAGCAAAACTGCCCCCAGCTGAATATCAGCAAGACCAAGGAGCTGGTGGTGGACTTTAGAAGGAGACAGCAGAGTAACTACAAACCCCTTAACATCAGTGGGACCCTAGTGGAGAGGGGAACCTCCGAGTACCTGACATGGTCTAAACACATTCAAGTTCAAACCAAAAGGGCAAAGCAGCATCTGTACCATCTCCAAACAGCTAAAGAAGTTTGGGGTCTCTTTGAAGATCCTAAAAACTTTCTACTTCAGTGCTGTGAAAAAGTGTCCTAATATAGAACATTACATCCTGGTTTGTAAACAGCTGTGTCCAGGAGCGCAAAGCCCTTCAGAGAGTGACACGTGCAGCAGATCGCTGCTGTAAGTCAGCTCTTCCATCTTTGCTGAACATTTACACCAAGAGATGCAGGACCAAAGCCCTCAGGATTCTCAAGAACCCATCACATCCCAGAAATGGACTGTTTTACCTACTTAAATCAGGGAAAGGGGTTTGCAGTATCCTGGCCAAGACTGAGAGACTTAAAAGAAGTTTCTATCCTCAGGCCATTAGTCTGCTGAACCAGGACATGCCACCGTACCCATAATCTCCCATATCCTTCCCCCACTCTTCTTTTTATCACTTGCACCTATTTAATCTACGTGACACACTACGTCACCACAATACAGTATTGCACTGCTTTTTTTTTTTATACTGTCATATATTGATTGCACTGATGTTTTTTATATCGCTTTTTTTTTTACAATCTTCACTAACTCTCACTTATGTAGATAACTGCACCTTTTCTTTTTTTATTTCTCTCATAGTACATTCCATTTACATTTATGTCACCTCATGTACCATGGTTATTGTATGTACTGTACTAGAATTCTTGTTGTTATGGTAATCCTTTTGTACTTAGTTGTAGTATTTAACTGGTATGTTTTTAATTTTGCAGTCTAAAAAAGTGGATCAGGATGCATTTCACTGCATGTTGTACATGTATAACTTTGCATGTGACAAATAAAGAATCTTATCTATCTAATTTTAGAAATAACAGTTTATAAAGTTTGTAACTATAGGAATAAAAGCATTATAAGTCTTGCCTTTGCAATAAATGATAACACCCACCTACTGTCAGTTGATTTTGGAGGCAAAATAAAAGGGAACAGAAGTTCTGTAAGTTTTCTGAGGTAGAATAGCTCATCTCTCCTGCTTCTTAAGGCAACATGAAGATCTGGCCCATATTCCTCTAAGGCAGCCTGCTGCAGATACTCTGAGTTTTTCACTAATAAAGAAATGTAATCAGTTAAAATGTGTACATATACCAAAATGACGTTTTTTTTTTATTTTAATGGAAGGGATATGATTCCTTATTAAATTAAATATTCATTGTGCTTGCCTCTATTGCATGTGGACTTAAGTACAGTGGATCAGGCTGTGAAAAGCTTATAGCAGTAACACTCTAACAACTGCAGCAGAGTTACAAGTCGGTAAGTGCACATAAGTTTGTTCTGAAACCATTAACCAAAAACCCATCCTGAAAGCTTTGAAATACAGGAATGCTGTTTCCCGTGTCATATTTAAACAAACAGCTCTTCTTCATGCTCTTTCTCTATGATAGTAAGACAGTACTTTGAAATAAGACAGTACTGAATAAGCATTCAGAAAAACCCAGGTTCCAAATATGCCAATAAACAGATAATAGATACTTTACTTGCATTGGGTTTTGCTTTATCAACAAAGAAAAAGAAATACATGAAGCTGAAAGTGATTAAATGAGAAGGAAAGGCTAAAACAAAGTAAGCTTTATCAGAAAGGTCTACAGTATAAAAATACATCAGTAAACCCTCAATGTAATGCTGATCTGATTCCTTGGTTAAAAGAAACAAAGCATGTCTTTACTGCTATTCACATATCAACATGAATTTATGTTGTAAATGGGTTACCCAACTCACATTTCTGAATTAAGGCAGTCATGCAAAGAAGAGTAGGGCAAAATACTTCAATAGTGGTGTTAATGACTGATAGATTATAAGAAGCATTTGCTTCAGTTATTGCTGCTAAAGGTTAAGTTTAAGGGCATTGCCTGAAAGTGGAATTTTGTCTCCTGCAGTTTGAGACAAAATGCCAGAAAATACATTGCCATACATTTTGGGTTCTGAGAATTACTACAAGGAAACACTGAAATCATATGAAAATGATTATGTACAATGGTATTTTCACAAGATGGCATGATTTGAGTATTTACCCTGCAACAATACTCAACACCTGCCATGACCCGCCATGTGTGTCACTGCCCTTGGAGTGAAGCCACTTTATCACATGGGTCATGGATATGTTTGTTCATTAAATAAATGCAGTAATGATTTAAAAACTCTATGTTATGTTCTTACTCAGGCTATTTTAATTTACGTTTATATTTTATAAATGATCCTAAACCACACAGTGTGACAAATATACAATAGTAGGGGAAGGCGACAAATACTTTTTCACATCACTGTATACTTATTCTACAGTAGTTTTAAAATTAACACGTGACTATTCCCATATTCCCGGTGCAAAGATCATTTCTTTTTTTGCATAACTTGATCCACTGATGCCATGCCTTAATCCACCTAGCCATAACATGCATGAGATTTAAATAGCCACTTTCTGGCAGGCAGCACATCTTTTTGTAATAAAAGTTGTTATATTGTTTGTATCCACAGAAATAGTAACAAATGGTACACTCACTTCAATGCTTCTGCTTCAATTCAAATCATATTCTTTTTATTTCGGTGAGATCAATAAGCAATATTGTTTGTACCTTAGGAATTCTTGCTACACTGTGTCACCTGATATTCAGATGCCGAGTTTGGGCTTATTGTGCCAATTACTAGACCTACACCAGGACCCACAATATCTATTTTTACCTGTCTAGATATACTTTTATAAAAAGGAGGCAGGGGCGCTCAAACCACCCGCCGTGTCTTTAATATCACAAACTGGAATCCTTTTCTATGTAGCGGTCTATTATCACATTCATTACAAATTCGCTCACCGCTGTTTCAAATTGGCTCGGGTGCGCTTGCCCCGAGCCCTCCGCTTCAAATATTCCAATGTAGTAAAGCTGTGGGTCACTCACCGCTCCTGTTTGGTGGTCCGGGTGCTGTGCCCCGAACCCTCAGCATGGGGAAGACATCCAGGTACGAAATCAACAGCTTGGCACGCACTCCACAGGACTCCAGGCAGCGGTAAAAAAACCTTTACTTTATTGCACAAACATATATTATCCTAACGCGTTTCGTGTGTTACCACACGTAATCATAGGCATTAAATGACAATTACATTCACATGGTTTAAAAAGCATTGGGAGCTTTCGTCATTTAAGACGTACTTCCTCCTTAAAATTTCTTAACTCTTTCAATGCTATTTGTTGTGTTCTAAAGATTTGATTTTCTTTCACATAAAATTCTTATGAGTTATTTTCTATGTAACTTTTGAAGTCTATGTTTATTTACGTTTTTCTCAACTTCCCCAACATTGTGTCTTATATTATGATGTATCTTTTACATATTTTTTCTTAAAAGCTAAAATTTGCTTTGCTTGTTTCAATTTATTCGTTTTGCTTTTTACTGCTTTATATAACTTTAGATTTATAAATTCCAACACTATTTGGTAATTCTGAAACTTTTATTGGGACGGAGGGCTATTATTTTACGTTATCTTTTCTTATGTACTTTTTTAAAAAAAATAATTTTTTTCTTTTCTCTGGTTTATGATTATAGATCTCTTTCTAATATATTAATCTCTTTTTTTCTCTGTTTCTCTTCTTTTTATGTTTACGTATGACAGCTTACATCCCATCTTATGTTTAGCCCCTTGGGTTCTCGTGTATCTAGTAAAAAGATCCATCTTACTTCTAGTTCCAAAAGTTTTTTTTTTTTTTTGTTTGTTTGTTTCCCCCTCTACTCCGATTTCTCACTTTGTCTATTCCTTGGATTTGTAAGTGGGCAACGTTTCCTTTATTGCATTGGGAAAAGTGTCTGGATACTGTAGTGGCTCTACTTTCTGCCCCTATCTGACTTATATGTTCTCGCATTCTATTTTTTAAAGGGCGAGTGGTGCATCCTACATACTGGATGCCACAGTGTGTACATGTTAACAGATACACAACATAACTTGTATTGCAGTTAATAAAGCAATTAATATTATATTCTTTTTGTGTTTTTGTACTTACAAATGTTTTTGACTTGTGCATCTGTACACATGTAATACACCTTGATGCTCCACAGCAATATGTACCTTTGGCTTCTAACCAGTTACTTTTGTTTTCTTTTCTTTTAAATTCACTTGGAGATAGAATTTGTCCCAATGTTGGTGCTTTTCTACTTACAAAATTGTATCCCTGTATTAACACCTCTCTCAATTTACTGTCATTATAAAGCATTGGTATATGTTTATTAATTATATGTTTTATCTGAGTAAATTGTCTGCTGTACGAGGTAATAAATAGTGTCATGTAATGCCTATGATTACGTGTGGTAACACACGAAACGCGTTAGGATAATATATGTTTGTGCAATAAAGTAAAGGTTTTTTACCGCTGCCTGGAGTCCTGTGGAGTGCGTGCCAAGCTGTTGATTTCTTACCTATCTAGATAGTCAGATTTTCTATCTGGACGCAACCCACAACAGTTTTGTTTCCCTTACCACCTCCTGCCCTAGTTAAAGGAAGTAATGTCATGAGAGAATATCTGTTTTTAGGAAAGCAAATTGAAAGACGTTACAACCTGCTAGTACATCAACCCCCACTCTAACCGCTACCCACCAAGTACTTACCATAACCCACAGGTACCACACTTGCAACAAAACTCTAAAATTAGAGAATCTGCATGTTGTACAAGACATAATATGGCGTTATTAAACAAAGTCAACAATTACTTGATTACAAGTAATCCGTTTTACATTTTGGAACCACTATTCTTACAGCCAAGTCATGAAAAAGCACAACAATCCAATTAATTATTAGGTGTCCAGATATGTACAGATTTCCAGTATCAGTGTCCACACCACCCACTACAGCCATAAAGGTCAAGAAATTCATCAGTAATAGTGTCAGGTTAGGGTGCACAAGCCCCAAATCTATACAGTATAGCGAAAAAGACAGCAAGTACTCAGATATATTGTTTTTTTATGTCTTGCAGCCTTGTATCAACACCATGCTTCAGACTTGGAAGGCTACCAATGAAGGACTAGATCTGTGCACCCTTAAATTATTTAGGCAGCTAGACTGCTCATCTCCTCTTTTTCAATATCTATGTAAGCTGCTACTTTATAAAGGAAATAAGTGGATACAACCTAATAAAGGAAAAAACAGCATTTCTTTCACCTTTTTGCCTCGCTTTTGCAATTAGTTCAATATGCTTCATAGCAGCTTTCAACAATTTTTGTGTAATAACAGATGGGATATCCACCTACAAATAATATAAGAAAGGGAAAATAGTTAGGCTTTATAATGCACTGCAAATTGTCTATGTTTACTTGATATTGCATGAAGACCCATAAATATGAAAAACCAAGGCATGTCTTTGCTTAAAAAACTCATGATGTGTGTGGAGCTTGGTTAAGACCCTACAGACATTTACATGTGGTGACTATAAGTGGTTTATCAATTAAACTTTCCTGAAAAAGCAATTCACAATAAGGACAGTTAAATATTTGGGAAGACTGGAGGATTAAAGGGGTTGTTTGCCTTCCAAACACTTTCAGTTCAGTTGCTTTCACCAGAAAAATGTTTATTACTTTCCATCTTTTATATTATTACCGTTTTTCCAAAATCTAAGTTTAATGTCCCTATCTCTGGTGTTTCAGTCTGGCAGCTCAGTAATTCAAGTGCACACGCTATACTGTTACAATTATGCAACATTTAGTTGATACATTTTTCTGCAGCATCTCTGAAGTATTAACAACTATTATATCAATTCTAACAGCTGCCTTTAATGAAACCAAGAGATTCTGCTCAGCAGGGACAAAAATAAATGTATCAACTAAATATATCAATTACTAACAGTCTATAGGGTCGGCGACCCCCCGAGCTTCTTTAGAAGGTGAAAAATTACACTTTACACTTCAATATTAGAAAAACAATCACCTATAGAAAATAGAAAGTAATTAGAAAAAAATATTTATTTCTGGTAAGCTATCTGAAACCAACTGAACTGAAAAAAAGTGTTGGAAGGTGAACAACCTCTTTAAATAAACACAGCTACAAGCAAAAATAAAGTCACTACCTTCTGTATTCTTCGAACAAGCACAGATGCAAAGAAGCGCAATGACAGTCTCAATTCATCTACAAATGACTCGTCTTCAGTAATATCCCTGAAAGAAGTAAAAAAAAAAAAAAAAAAGAAAAGAAATGAAGATGATGAACTATATCCTCAAACAGATGTATTATGGAATAGATGATATACACCTATAGAGGGCAAGTATATATTACTGATAACTAGTATTGCATCTGTTATCTATTTCATTTTCAACATGTCTCTGCAGATAAACTAGATCCTGTGACCCATATCAATACATACATCAAGACATAGGGTGTTGTGTAATATAAGACACTAAGGGGCCTATTTATGATCCTTTGAAAACACTGGAGAAAAACATCACGGGTAATGGCCTACAAGTTCGAAAACAAAAGCATAGATCTGATTGGTCGGTATGGAAACATGACAGGTGATATTTGTCTCCAATGTATTACACAGCATGATAAATAGGCCCCTAAATTTGCCCATGAGCAGTTACCCATATCAACCAATCAGCAGGTACTGTAAAGTTTACTAATCACCTGTTTAAAAACAAACATCTTTATTACCTGAAAGTTTGGCACATTAGTGAAATATATTAAAAAAATGTTAAATGAGGGACAGGTTACCCTATTACTGGAGGCGTATAATGGTCATATGAGTTACCAAATAAAGAGCAACACTCACTACTGACTATTTAAGTTAGTTTGAGGAACGGTTTGTGATGTCTTAAAACGTTGACTTATACCATTAAAGTTTTGCACATAAACACAGGAATGCGCTGTGTTCTTAATGCTGATATTACTTTTTGCAGCAGCACCTGGGCTTTTTTTGCCTTTTTTAGGGGTGAGTGCGCTAGCTTCAGACTCTCTCTCTCTCTCTTTAAATATATATATATGTTTTCCCTGGATTACCATAGTGGTCAAAATCTTCTACATTAGAATACTGAGAGGGCTTAATAACTGCTACCTACAGCCTTTAAAGCAATACAACTTTCAAAGAATCTAGAAAAAAAATCTTCTCTGCAGAATGTTTTAACAACATTTTTTGTGGTAAAAACTACACAATACTCACCGATACCAGGGATAAATAAAGTTTTCAAGCACTAATTCAAATACCTGCATAAAATGAAAACAGGATTAGGAATCAATTTACTCGTTATTCTATAGCATCAGCATGAGTTGTGAGACATTTTTAGATTGTGAATTCTTTTAGGCAAGGCCAACTTTTCCTATTCTATTGGTTATTGGTGGTATTGTATGTAAATCTGTGTGTTCAGTGTATATACCAATGTACTGTACAGCACTGCAGAATATATAATGATAAAAATTATAATGTGATAACTGTGACTCCTAAAAGCAAACATTGCTCATATGTTCTTTACGTCCTGCATTTAACCACTTGTGAAGATCATCTTTTTATACAACCAAATCATTTAATGTATATTTTATATTAGAAACTATGTTTAATGAACCTTACTAAAAACATCTTTCTTTATATACAGTGCTTAAACCAATAAGTTGTCCCATACAACTGCTGTTGAAAGTGTTTGCAAGGGTAATAAACTTAATACATTTTACAAAAATATATACTACTTAGGGATATGATCTATTTTTTACACCAAATATTGCAATTGTGTTGCAACCTAGAGAAAGTTGGTAGTAACACATGGCAACAGAGTTATGCTTGAAATGGGTTCAGCTCATGGGACCATATAGAATTCAAACAAATAAAGGATTGTTATTACACGACTGAGGCATATACAGTAGAGGGGTGCACTGAATAGCTTAGCACTTATTTAAAATTAAATAACACATACCTCTGACAGTGATGCATCAACCTTTGAAGGTACCTTCAGATTCAACCACGGCTGGTAGTTTTCCAGCTGAAGGGTAGGCCTGAAATTTGGTCGGTAAATACAAAAAAAAAAAAGTCTTTTGCGGGTCCTACATTCATTTTATAATTTCTTCATCATCATGCTACCTACTTACCTGTGCCTTTTGCACTTAACTTTACCGCACACAGCACAACTGTGACCTTGCGGAAAAAGCTCCTGCAGTTCCAGCTGCTGAAGACGAGATAAAAGATAATTTAATACTATCATAATTATCAAATAAATACAATGAAATCTCAATTTTACATTCCCTGATTTTAAGTTTTTCCTCATTTTACATCTTTTTCTGTTGTCCCACCTATACATTTCCCTGATTTTACATTTTCCCAAACGTAACAACATTATTTTCTGGTCCCCTGAAAAACGTAAAATTGGGTTCCTATTGTAATTCCCACTATAAGATTGATTAAGGCTGGGACAACCACCCATGACATGACACCGGCCATAGCCTTAAAACATTAAATAGATTATTTGGAACTACCAATGCAATTCAGAAGGTTTTATAAAATTAATTATAAAATGAAGTTGCAGCCTGTCATTACATACTACTTTTTTGTAAACTATCAAAGAAAAATTAAAACACTCCACTAGATTTTAAAATCTAATTCAGTGGACAAGGACCCCCCCCCCCCCCCAAATACTGACAAAATTACATACCTTTTTTTCCTGTTAGTTTATTTTTTTTTTAAAATGACATTCTGAAATTTTTCACAAATATTTGAAACTTTTCCTTAAAAATTAAAAATGTTTTAAAGATCTGGTTTATCAAAGAACTTGCAAAGCAAGTCTAAAAGAAAATCCTGTAATCCTTTTCACTCTAGAATTTTGATAAATAATCATAAAGTGGCACAAATATACACTTTTCTGCATTTAACATATGCAATTCCACATAAAATCCAAAGCATTTATAAAGTTTGGAGTTGCTACAAATGATTGCACAATACTAACAGACTAAGTTCTGGCACACTACTTGCACACAACACTGATGAAAGCAAAAAAAAAATGCTGAATGATGAAGTTTTTTTCAGAACAGTGCAGAATAGTGTAATGTGACTTTTTAGTACAATGTTTCTATAGCTAAAGTTAAACACATTCTTTTCTGAAGAATTTAAATAATAAGCACTTCAAATATGGAAGACTTCATGTAAAGTGTTATGGCTAATGCTTTCTGAGATTTATTAAATTTATTGGAGTTTATTTTCCAGAACAAGCATAATAATATCCAAGGCTATTGTGTATGTTTTTGCACAAAACTTCTAGTATATTGATAAAGGTCAGAGCAGAGAATCCTTTTTCTTTCTGTATTTGTCGTGTTTGAAACACCTCTGAGTTGTTTAACTTTAAATTAACTTATATTATAATGTAGATGGTGACATTCTGAGACAATCTGAAATTGGTTTTCAGTTTGTATTTTGTGTGATCTTAGAATTATTGAAGCAGCTCTCCAGTTTGGCATTTCACCAGCTATTAAGTTGCTAGGCCCCAATTTACATTTGCAATCAGGCAGTGGAATGAGAGACTTTAAGTAACAATAAAATTGCAGCCTCACAAAACAATCTTTTTTATGATGGTGGGGTGAGTGACCCCCATTTACAAGCTTAAAAAAAAGCAGAAGGTGACAAATAACTTGCAAACTGTAAAAAAATACAGTTATGAATTGCTTTTTGTGTGTTAAAAAAAACCACAAGACAAATATGTTCTGTAAGATTACCTTTGGCTTGTACTTTATGTTAAACAGTATATTTGGAAGGAGGGATTCAGGGCCCAATAAACAGTAAAATGTAACAACACCAGCAAGAAATGACCAGAAGATCATGAGAACGTGGATATATCTACAAAATAGAAACAAAAAAAACAAATGAATCTATATGTGACAAACGTATTCTATAGTAAAAAGAATCTACAGTATACTATTTATAGATAAGTCAAGAAGTTAAAACCAGGAGATAGTTGAGATGTTGTGTTTTCAACTAGGACACTAAACCTCAAACCACCAAACAAACACGTTCTGAATCCTGCCCTTCTGTGGTATGTTTGAATTATACTGAAACCTATAGTCAAAACAGTGAGATCTGTTATGGGGTGTATCTCATGAACACACGTACAATAAGGGCTCTTACACACGGGCGTTTTCTCCTGCACTCCCCTATGTTGCGATTTCTTACATTCAGCCACAGGGGAGCGCAGGAGCAGTCGCACTCAATTATTGTGAAGGGGGCTGTACTCACACAGACGCATGTAAGTGCCAAACCCAGGTGCAACGCAACATCTTGCATTCGGCGCATACATGCATCAGTGTGAGTACAGCCCCCTTCACAATAATGGAGTGCGTCTACTCCTGCGCTCCCCTGCGGCTGAACGGAAGAAAGCGCAACATAGTGGAGTGCAGGAGAAAACGGCTGTGTGTAAGAGCTCTAACCCAAACCCCTGCAAAGATATCAAGTAAAAATCCACTTTAAGGCCTCCCTGTTAAGATAATGGCACAGCACAAGAGAAACATACGAACTTTACAAAAATGAAGAAATACCAATAACACTTTAAGCACCCGGTGGCCTTAAATGTTCCATAAATGAAGCCAAAAGGTGGCTCTTTAAAGGAGATCTCCATCCAAAAACAGCTTTTCTAATAATGAAAGAAAATGACATTCTAAACAACTGCCCCAAATATTTCCCTTTCAACTAAACTTATCAATGTGTGTAAAGTTATTGGATTTTATCATCTTTGCACTACGGACTGTGACTTCGGAAACAATGTGCAGGTTTTGGGTGGAAATCCCCTTTAAAGCTCGTTCCTCCTTTAAAATACAGCAGAAATAGACATGCATGCAACTACTAGACAATCAATGCAAGTAGTTCCCCTACATTTCCTAAATAAAAACAGGAGGAGAAGGTGCTGCTGGGTCCATTCAGGGCTGTTGACAAAAGGGATAGGGTGAGGGTAGTGTGTTCCTGCCAGAAGTGGAGAAGAAGTAAGTCTGTCACAGGAAGTATCAGTCAATGAGAGAGAAGAGCCGGTGTGTAATTGGGCAAATTGTGGAGTGCAGAATCTGTCATGGCCCCAGCAAGGATTGGCGGAGAACTCCTCGTACCTTTTCAGCAGCATGGTGGCCAGCATAAGGAAGAGAACTATGAAGCAGGACAGCGGGTACTGCCTGCACATTTCCCGCAGGGTCCCCATCCGGAATCGCTGCCTGATAAACATCCACAATTCCCAGGCCGCTACCATGACAGCGCCTCGTAAAACGCAGCAGCTCCCAGTCTCTTCCTGTCAGTCCGGGGAAATCAGACCCAGAGCGTACGTAACGCAAGGGGTGGGGCTAGAAGGCGAAGCAAAGGCGGGGCTTTTGTTGCACAGCTAAAGTTGGTATTTTGCGTTTGAGAGTGTTTTTAGAGCTGCGCTTGCGCAGAGAGGGACACTACAGGAAGCATATGCGCACATTAGCTTCATTAAATGTGACATCCATATCATAAGATTGAAAGAAAACTGTTTTAAGGGGGGAAAAAGGCAGTCCTTTAGGTTTACTCTCTCCTACCGATCTTTCCACAGTCTCTCAGCCGTATCCAATTCCAAAACAAAGATAGAATCAGCGCGTACAGCAACGGAGAAACCAGAAAGCCAAAATCAATCAGTGCAGCACGTTTCAATATTGTGAAAGCACCTAGTGTTTCACTCAGGTGTAGTTTCCCTTTAAATTCTCCTTTAGTAGTAGTGATACATGCAGTCAGTTCTTTACATGCTATCAGGTTCAGACTGGGGGGCCCGTAGCCCACCAGGACTGCTGGTCCAGGGCCCCCTACTGCGACGTGCCGAGCTTGGCGCGACTGTGTGAATGCGTCGCTCGGTGAACATGCGCAGAAGGCACTGCGCATCGACAAAAACTTTTTTTCCCTCCAAAATGTAAATAGGAGAGGGGGGTCTGGCCACCGGGTTTTTTCCCGGTGTCCCACTGGGCCAGTCCGACACAGCATCCAATCAGTTTCCACCACCATATGGCCAAATTTCCTACTTACAAGACGACCACTTGATATATTGCTAGTAATTTTAGCAGATCCCACTGTTCCTCTAGGTCCGCTTCTTTTACTCCCATGCAGAGAAATCCAAATAGTGTAACACCATTTATTCAATTTGAAACAAATTTTGTTTTATATTTGGTTGTTTGAAGTCAATCACAAATATATACAGAAATATCACAGGTTGTTTGCGCTTATGGAGGGACCCTGTCAGCGTGTGTGTTCCCCTTGTGGCTTCCCCTGCGATCGGGTGTGATGTCACTTCCTGACACAGTTCGCCTACCAATGGGCTTCCTTCAAGATCATAAAAGTTGATAAGAACATTTTCAAAGATTTTTTTGCTACAAACCAAGTGTGAGGAGAATGAAGCCGGGTTACTTTTACAAAATCAAAAAGCTTCATAACTAGGTCAGATCGATATTAGGGGTGATTTAAGATATTTAGACCTTGATTGGAGTAATGGGGTATATCCCTGTAGAATAATAGGCCCTGGTATTTCAAGCAGCCCAACCAGACCTCACCCCGGCACTATATATGAAGTACATGGACTTATAGGGGTGACTTTATATTCCATATTTATATATTCATATTTATAAGGTACATAGGGCATTTTTCCAATAAGGCTTGCCTACTCCAGAACTGTCAACTTTTAAAGTAACAGTTCAGTGTTAAAATAAAAACAATAGGTTTTGCAAAATAAAAAATGTTTCTAATAGAGTTAGTTAGCCAAAAATGTAATGTATAAAGACTGGAGTGACTGGATGTCTAACATAATGGCCAGAACACAACTTCCTGCTTTTCAGCTCTCTAACTCTAAGTCAGTCAGCGACTTGAAGGGGGGCCACATTGGACATAACTGTTCAGTGAGTTTGCAATTTATCATTACCATTCAGCTAAGATTCAAAAGCAACATTTATGACCCATGTGGCCCCTCTCAAATCACTGATTGGTTACTGCCTGGCAACCAATAAGTGGAAACCAAGAAAGTTGCAAAGAAGGAAGTAGTGTACTGGCTATTATGTTACACCTCCAGCCTTTATACATTACAATTTGGCCTAACTATATTAGAAATATTTTTTTATTTTGTACAGCCTATCTATTTAGCCAGTTTTTATTTTTACAATGAACAATTCCTTTAAATATCTCTTACTGGCAGGCCAGGATTTGTGGAAAGGCCACCTAGGCCCGGGCCTAGAGCGGCAGGATTTTAGGGGGGTGGCATGCTGCCCAACCACACCCACATTGGTTCAAAAACACTGGGGATGCGCTGGAGATACAATCATTTTTTAAAATTTCCCGTGCGACAATCCCCATTGCTCCTGTCCAGATAAAAATTTGCACGGATAAAGGGGACAGGGGGCAACGAACGGCACTGGTCCTAGGGGCGCCCACTATGTAAATCCGGCCCTGCTTACTGGGGGATTTAAAAATTTCTGGGTTCCGGTGTCGCATAAGTCATGTAAGCAGAAATGCCGTCACACACAGAACCTCATCTGAAGCCATTGAAACAGCGAAGCACTTGCGCTTATTGATCTGGTGACGTTACTGAAATGGTCTGTGCATACGCACATCAGATTTTTGCAGCAAAATCGTCAGAAATTGGGGGAATGCGAAAGATGGCCAGGGGACACAGCCTAAAATCTGGTAACTCCTGATAATATCATGGGAGTAAACAGCTGTGTTACTCCTGCACCATGTATATTAAACACAGTGATTTACCTCAGCATCAGAATGACAGACCAGTTTGTTTTGTCTGCTGCCATTCTTCAGCAAAAAACATCCAGCATGCCTTTAGCCTCTAGTCTATTGGGCCTACTTTAGATGCTTTAGTGCCTGGTTTTAAGGCTAGAAAAATACACGTAACACCAGTAGTGGTTTAATGAAATGTGAGGCCTCTAGGCTATATACACAATATCCTACTTCTGGGTCTGGATTCTTGCAGACTCAGGCATGTGTGCACCCAAGTTCTCTATGCCGTGTCGGGTTCGGGACTCTCCAGTGACTTCACTGGATTTGCACACATCCAGGCTCACCCCAGTGCCTCATCTGGCTTCTTTTCCCAGCAGGTGCACCGCCCATATACCACTGCACAAATAAAAAGAAGACAGAAATAGTAAATGAAAAAAGTTATATGTGCCCCTGATCACACTGGACCCCTAGATTATAGCCTAGGGAAGCCTGTGCATCAATGTTCCCTCTTATTCCTTCTATGCTATGTGCGCAAAAAAGAAATATTTTGTGCACACGTTTTGGCTTCTGAGTACTTGAAATGCCAGGGACTAGTTTGAATCCCAGTCCAGGCATGGTGGATAAAATACTATACAGACACAAATCAAAGCGAAAAGTGTGCAGAAGTTTATGCATTAAAGGAGGATTCAACCCCTTATTAAAAAAAACCTACCCTACATAAACCCCCTCCCCCCCCCAGCCTAGCTGCTACCCCGGGTAAATGCAGATGCCCTGAATCTTCACCGAGGGGTAAGTAAAAAGTTAGGGAGTTGAGGGACGGGGGTCTATGTAGGGTAGGGTTTTTTTGTAATAAGGGGTTGAATTCTCCCTTAAGCGGCAGGACTACCTACCTTCAATCTAAGCGAGTAGATAACAGGCCCAGTATGGCAATCTGTGGAATATGGCAAACGCCAGGGAGGGGGCTGTTATAACATGCCATAGACAGTCACTATTTAATTGGCAGATGGGGGACTGTTTTGGCTTCTGAGAACTTGAAATGCCAGGGCCTATTTTGAATACCAGTCCAGGCCTTGTGGATAACATACAGACACAAATCAAAATGAAAATGTGTGGAGGTTTGTACAGTTCATTTGCCCTTAAAGCGATACCGACACATTCCTATAAAAATCATAGAAAGGTGTCAGTATCAAGTAGTTGCTGCACCCAGAATAGTTCCCCTGAAAGCCCAGCCCTGCAAACCTTTGCGCAGCTGACCCACTGACACAACTAACTGATTTGCCTTGCTTCTGTGATGCTGGGCTGGGGACAGAGCGATCCTTCCATAGGCTGAAGTCCTGTTTTCATTTGTAACTAGCCTATGGTATGATTGCACCGCCCCCAGCCCTTAGTCACTGAATCAACACAGAACATCATTTAGCAGTGTCGGAGGGTCAGGTTAACACAAGTTTTGTGGGGCTGGGGGCAGCTTTGGGGGGGCTTTCAGGGGAACTATTCCGGGTGCAGCAACTACTTGATACTGACAACAGAAAATCAATACATACTTACCGAGATTTTCGTTTCCTGTACTGGAACATGGCAGTGGGCACTGTAGGGTTAATCCATCCTGTCACAGACGGAACAGGAACTTCCTAATGAATAAATTAACCTCCCTTCCCCCGCGTGGCCATCTTTTGATTTCTTGACTCCCCCAAAACGAGGGTTGGGAAGCTTTGCCCACTGCCATGTTCCAGTACAGGAAACGAAAATCTCGGTAAGTATGTATTGATTTTCTGTTTTCCTGTTACTTACACATGGCAGTGGGCACTGTAGGGACATACAGAAGCAGACAATACATGGGTGGGTTATGCCAAAGAAAATTTAATTATTTAGAGCACAGTTAAGAACTGCAGAGCCAAAATTAGAAAGACTCTTCGAGTAAATATCAAATTTGTAGTGTTTGATAAAGGTGTCCCACGAACTCCATACTGCTGCTTTGCAGATGTCTTCTGAAGTTACCTGGGCCCGGAGTGCCCAGGATGCAGCTGTCCCTCTTGTTGAGTGTGCCTTAAGCTGAGAGGGTACTGTGTGGGACTGGTGTGAATATGCCATTCTGATGCCTTCCTTTATCCAGTTAGACACCGTTTTTTTGGTAGGTGGATTACCTAGTCTTGTACCTTGAGCATTGATTAGCAACGACTTAGTTTTCCTGATTTCCTTGGTTCTTTCAAGGTAGATTTTGAGGCATCTGACAATATCTAGAGAATGCCACTTCTCCTCTTCCAAGGAACTAGGGTTCTCAAAAAAGGTAGGTAGTATAATGTCTTGAGACATGTGAAACTTTCACACCACTTTTGGTGTAAATTCATCCAAAGTTCTTAATATCACTTTATCATTATAAAAAGTGATTTTGTCTGGTTCTGCTGATATAGCGTGAATTTCACTCACTCTTCTGGCAGATGTTATGGCAAGAAGAAACGCCAGCTTAATGTTAACCATTTTAAGAGGTACCTTGTCCAGAGGTTCGAAAGGAGTCTCTGTTAGAGCTTTCAGGACCAGACTTAAATCCCATGGGGGAACTTTGGTTTTAGATAAGGGTCTCGTTCTTTTTAGGGCTTGAACAAACCTTTTGATTAGTGGTCTGGAACTCCAGTTTATGCCTGAGAAATGCGAAATGGCCGTAATCTGGCCTTTGAGGGTCGAATTGCTCAATTTTAATTCCACTCCACTTTGTAAGAATTCCACTATTTGTAATTCAGAGTTCTGTGTGGGGAGTGTATTCCTGGTGAAACACCATTCTGAGAATTTTTCCCAGGTCTTATAATATTTTTCAGTTGTAGAGTGTTTTTTGGCCGCTAGCAAGGTGGTGATTGAGCCTTCTGAAAGGCCTAGGGATCTCAGTTTCTCACTTTCAAACGCCAAGCCGTTAGAGCGAGTTTTTCTGGATAGGGATGAACCCGTGTCTGCTGAGTGAGGAGATCCTTTCTTCCTGGCAGTTTCCAGAAATTCCCTTTGGCCAGTCTGAGAAGTTGAGGGAACCAAACTCGTCTTGGCCACCAGGGAGCAATCAGGATTACATTGGCTTGATCTTCCAGTATTTTCCTGATAACTTTCGGGATCAGTACTATTGGAGGGAATATGTACAACGGTCCCCAGTTCCAGGTTATTGAGAAAGCATCCGTCAAGGTGGCCTCTGGATCTTGTTTCCAAGAGCAAAATGTTTGCATTTTCTTGTTGAACCTGGACGCCATCAAGTCCATCTTGAAAGGACCCCATTTCTTCCAAATTGTTCTGAAAACTTGGTTGTTTAGTTCCCATTCTCCTTCCATTGGGGGAGATCTGCTTAATTTGTCTGCAATCTCGTTGTTTTTCCCTGGGATATGGATTGCTTTCAGAGATAGTAAATTCTTTTCTACCCATGTAAGTATGGTCATGGTTAGGGATAAGAGGCTCCAGCATTTTGTTCCTCCTTGTTTCATGAGGTATCTGACCGCTGTTGTATTGTCTGATTTGATCAGAACTGCCTTCGATGATATTAGAGGAGTGAAGGCTAAGAGACTCAGGTGGATTGCTTTTAACTCCCGCCAGTTGGATGATTTCTGACTCTCTTCTTTGTTCCACCAACCTTGTACTTTGTGTTCCCCCAGGTGGGCTCCCCATCCTGTACTGCTGGCATCTGTGGTAATTGTGATCCCATAATCTACCAAGAGGGGCATGGGGACTGACAGGTTCTCTGCTTGCATCCACCAAGTTAGACTCTTCAATGTTTCTTTCCCCAAATAGATGAGTTGATCCTGCTCTTGCTTCCTGTTCCATTGGGACAGGAAATCGAACTGGAGAATCCTGGAGTGTAGCTGTGACCATTTGACACAGTCTATTGTGGAGATCATTTTCCCTAGTAACTTCTGGCAAATTATTGTTGTTGTAATAGGGTGGCGAATGAATTGGTGTGTTTGTGAGATTAAGTCCTTCATTCTTACTTCTGGAAGGCTCAAGAGCATCTTTTTGGTATCCAAAATCGTGCCCAAATATTCCAGTCTCTGACTGGGGATGAGCATGGACTTTTCCTCGTTTATTTTCCAACCTAACTGTTCCAGGTAGCTTTGTACTATTGTTAGATGAGTCTTCAAAGTTGCCACCGTCTGTGCTTTGAGAAGGATGTCGTCTAAATAGGCATACATTTGGATTCCCTTGAGCCTCAGGTTTTCTAGTACTGGGGCTAGGATTTTTGTGAAAATCCTTGGAGCGGTTGCCAGCCCGAAAGGCATTGCTGCATATTGATAATGTTCTCCAAGAATTTTGAACCTTAGGAATCTTCTGTGAGCTTTCCAAATGGGAATGTGTAAATAGGCGTCCCTTAGATCCAGCTTGACCATCCAATCTCCTTTGGATAGGGCTGCAGTGATTGATCTTAGGGTTTCCATTCTGAATGTAGGAATCTTCAGGTTTTTGTTGAGGTTTTTTAAGTTTAAAATAACTCTGTATTACCCATTTACCTTTCTTCGTAGGAAAAGATGGGAGTAGATTCCCTTGAATCTTTGATCTGGGTGGACTTTTGAGATCACTTTGTTCCGCCATAAGTCTCCTATTATGAGTCGGAGATGTTTTGTTGCTTCTTTTGTTCTTGGTCTGTCTGATGAGATGAAAGAGTTGTGGGGTTTCCTTACAAATTCCATTTGATATCCTTTTGATACGACCTCCACCGCCCATTTGTCTCTTATGTTTTGAGCCCAAACTGTCTTGAAACTGTTCAATCTTCCTCCTAGATAAGACAGCTGGACTCTCGCACCTTCATGCTTTTTTGTCTGTTTTGGGCTCTCTTTTGTAACCCTGTGATTGGAAATTTTGGCTTCTGGATTTCCATTGCTTAGGGTTGTACTTTCCTGGTCTATATTGCCTTGCATCTCGAAAGGAGTTACGCTGATTTTTGTAGTTGAACCTTTTATCTCTTCTTTCTTGAGGTAGGAATGCAGATTTTCCAGCTGAGGCTTTAGAGATGATTTGATCCAAACTGGTTCCAAACAATAAGTCTCCCTTGAACGGTAAAGAGCACAAGTTGTGCTTTGATTGGGAATCTGCGTTCCAATGCCTCAGCCAGAGGGATCTTCTTGCCGCCACCGCGAGACCCATTGATCTGGCTGCCAATTTGACATTACTGAGTGAGGCTTCCGCAGAATAATCATTGCCTATTTTGATATCATGGAGCATTTCCAGAAGTTTGGATCTTTCTGTCCCTGTCTTGATGGCATTTTCCAGCTCATTTATCCAGATTTTATTGGCTCTGGTTGTTGTAGTATTAGCTACCTCAGCCTTGCAAATAGCCCCCGTCAAGAGGTATAATTTCTTTAAGGTGGCGTCTTGCCTTCTTTCCATTGTGTCTTTGAGGGATACTCCCTCATCTACAGGTAATGTGGTTCTTCTGCCCACTCTGGTAATGGATGCGTCTACTTTGGGTATATTATCCCATGTTTTCGCGTCTTCCTCCGAGAAAGGAAACATTTTCTTAAATTTTTTGGAAAAGGTAATTTTCTTATCAGGTGTTTCCCACTCAGTTTCCATTGTTTTCTTAATAACTCGTGCAGAGGAAATAAATGTTTTTTCTTTGCTGATGATTTAAACATTTTGTCACCTTTATTAGTTATAGATTCATCTCTTAGGTCTAATGTCTTTCTAATTGCTTTGATTAGGGGCTCCACCATATCTGGTGATATGTCTGATTCCTCTTCTGAGTCTGACTCCGAAATTTCCCCTTCAGATACTGGGGAGATCGTTTCTCTAGGTCTGATACTTATGCTTTCATTTGTGCTATGTTCTGTATTAAAGTTACTTAAGACTTTGTCCGTGACTTGTGAAACCATATTGGACATGGAATTGTTAAATGAATCTTTCATCCACTCCATTAGGTCCGAGAACTGTTTGGAGTTGACCCCTGCAGCCTCTTCCAGGCACTTTTTGCATAATCTTTTGTCTGGCAATGCTGCATGTCCACATGAGGAGCATTCATTTCTACTGGATTTCCTCCTTTGATCTTCCCTGATTGGAGAACTTCTGTAGAAAGGATAGTTTTATTAAGAATCTAGCACATCTCTTTAGTATTTGTGATTTTTTTAACAAACCAAATACACTCACCCCCTTGAGCCTGAATATGAGCGTCTAGAACTCATCACACCAGTCCCCTGTTGAAACAATAATTGTAGTGGTGCTTAACCTTATCCTGTCCGTCATGAGGTTAATGCGTAAGTATAAGGGTGTCTACTTACAGTTAGTACACCTAATATCACTTGTGGCACAATCCGACTGTTTGGCAGCTTCACAATGTCCTGGTAGGGGGAGATAGAGACGCAGTATTTCTATTATACATACAGCAGCGTCTAATCCTTTTGGCGCGTTTGCTTTTGAATTTTTTGCTCCTGCGCATTACCTTTCTGCAGGTTGCGGTCATTCAGCGGTTTATTGCGCATGCGCCGATAACCGGCATTGCGACTTACAACACTGATCGGCAACGGATGGCCAAGGACTCGCCAGTCCCCCCAGAGACGCACATAAGCACAAAGGCTTGGTCCTGGAGCTTCAGCGCAGGAGATGTTTACCACGCTGGCACTTGTTGGGGGAGTGCAGGAAGAAAAAAAGATGGCAGCGCGGGGGAAGGGAGGTTAATTTATTCATTAGGAAGTTCCTGTTCCGTCTGCGACAGGAGGGATTAACCCTACAGTGCCCACTGCCATGTGTAAGTAACAGGAAACGCTCCTATGATTTTTATAGGAACATGTCGGTATCGCTTTAAGAACCAGCCAGGACTGGAGCAGACAAGATATGTTCTAGTGCTGCAAAAGGTAGGATCTGACTTTCTTTTTTTAACAAGAAATAGCAGTTGGTGTGGATGATAGTGGCTCTGAGAGAAGGAGACAGGCAGGAACCTACAGGTAGACAAGTGAAGAATGAAGTGATATGGAGGAGTGACGGGCTTTGAATGTCAGCACAAGCAGTTTGTGTGCTATTCTTTGCTTAACAGGCTGCCATGGCAGGGAATATACCAGTGGAGAAACAGGTTTCATCTTAGGAGAGAGCAGGAGGATTCTAGTAGCAGCGTTTAAGATTTATTGCAGGGGAAAGATTGATTGCAGGGGAGAGAGGTTTAAAGGGGAAGGAAACCTAGTCGGCGCAAACCCCCCACCCCCCCTCCCGTTTGTTGCCCACCCTCCCTCCTCCCCCCTGGCCTACCCGTCCCGCTGGGCAAATGCCCCTAACTTGTTACTTACCCTTCTGCACAGGTTCAGTCCAGGGAGTTCACAGACGACATCTTCTTCCACGCGATCTTCTTGCTGTGAACGGCGTTTTGGCGCATGCGCAGTAGGATCATTTCGCCGGTACGGATCTACTGCGCATGCGCAGTAGAACGTAAACATCAGTTTTACCAGTGCAGGGCAACAGTACATGATATTTTCATTAATATAAAAAGTTGTTTCGGGCTGATTTATTGAAAATTTCTGCAAAACCCCTACTTGTCCCGCCCATCTTTTCCATTTCCTGCTGCTACCAGCACACTGCACTGTAGGATAGGAACCAATCAGCAGCTAGGCTGAACTGATAGGTAACTTAAGCCAGTCTTTGCTTATGTGACAGCAGGGCTGTGATCGGCTATCCCCTGCCAACTGTGCTTCTGACAGGGACTTTTGGGGCATGCCCATCCCTCTTTTAAAACAGTGACTGTCGCAGAGCTATAAAGATATTAATTCTTCAACCCAGAGTGAAACCAGCACCATGTTATTCAATATTGCCATAGAGGCAGGGCAGACAATTACTTTCACTTTCCATTCAGCACTTTCTAGATGGCACAGCTTTCAACATATTCCCCGTTCTCTTCACCATTTAATTGTGTAACCAGTGGATGGGGATAGCATCGGGATCCACATTTTGTTGTAAAAACAAGATTCTGAGAAGATGAAAGGCTTGTCCCTTTAATGTTTGTCACCATAAAGTTTGGGTGGATAGATGAGCTCTGTGTTAGCTAGATTCAGTTTGAGGTAGTATTGGTTCATCCACAAAAAAATTACTAGGAGGCCGTAAGAGATGTGTCTGAGTGGTAGTTGTAAATGATGGGAGTGTGCAGATAGATTTGGATCATACATGAAAGAAAAGAGGGGTAGTAAAGATGAAGGAAAGAAAGATGAAAACATATAACATGGATATGAGAAGGGAATTGGAATACAAAGGAAAAGCAAAAAGGGTACTGTGCAGCGGCACTTGTTTTCGGTGTACTAACACCGGGCTAAAGGGAGTACGGATTGAAATCACTCGAGGCTTGACATGCCACTTTTTGCTGCACTTTAAATGGCTTGAACCCATCCATGCCAACCACAGATTAAATCATTTATTTGATGCATGGTGTTTTTCTGGTAAATTTCTAAGGCTTTGGCATAATTGTTTAAATGTAGTGTTAAGCACATTTGCCATTTCTTCATTGGGAAAAAAACACATCATGAAATTGCGAAAAATCTGTGCAACAAATTGAAGTCTATAGTTTTTATGCAGAGTTATTGTGCAAATTGCATCAGTCACTGTGTTTGTTTGTTTTTTGATCATGGTTTCGCAAAAAATTCAAGCCTGGTCGAAAAATTTAATTCATCAGTACTCAGATGTGACATTAAACAAGTTTGCTTTTTTTCTGGTGTACAGCTCCCTCTTGACAACCTACTCAAACAATATCTGGAATAAAATCACCAAATATCTGGGTTAGAAAATACCGGGCAGGTTAAAAATATCACCCAGGGGAGCTGGTTTTAAGATATTGATACAGTCCTATGCCTATGGAGCTTCCTACTGCTTCATAATGATCATTAATATGGCCTTGCTAGCTGGTAGCCAAAATGGGTTAAGTACATGCCCAGATTAAAGAGAAAAATACCCCTCTCTTTTTGACATTATCACATGGTGGTCGTAGTACTTCTAACCTGCAGTGCTGGAGTATTGGTCACTATCTGACAGAGTCTGGATTTTTTCTGCGTCTACATGAGTTTCCTCCATAACATTCGAAACCACAGTTTTTGGGTTAACAAAAGCTATATTTAATTCAAAGAAAGGAAAAATTGTGTGTGAATAAAAAGTGAAGACAAAACAGGCACTAAAGCTATAAGGAAAGGGGACAACATATATCTCTTTCCTCACAGTTCTGAAAAGTAAAAGATAGTGATTTAAGAAAACCCAGTTTAATCTGCATTTAACTGGTTTCAATCTTCCTTAAATGTTAATGTCAAATTGAGTTTGACCTAATTAAAAAATTACATGGTTTATACCATTACACAGCATCACTAAGCTATTAATGTTTGGTAAATCTATCCTTTACTAAATTTCTGAAAACAACATTTTCTGTAGCATTTTAAATTTATCATTAGGTCTTTCTACCCAAACATGATTTTCTGGTACAAAAACAGTATGCGCTAAATATGAACTTCACATCTCTGGGAACACTATATGTAGGATCTACTCAAAATTTGGAGCTCCGGGAAAAGACACCGTAAAATATAAATTGCAGGTTCAAATAGTTTTTTTTTTTTTTACACTGACTGATGCTATACGGCACAATTTTTGTTGTCTATCCAGATGTGATATGGTCAGTGTACTAGAGCCACACTGGGCAGTTTTCTCTCTAAAGCTCCCCATAGACGACCGATTTTAGGGAAGTCCAACCAATCCTTCGAAATTATTGTGCGGTTAGGGGGATTCGAATATCTTATGATTTTTATCGGCCGACATCTGTCAGGGATTGATCGGCCAGGTCAAAAAATCTTTGTTGGTCCCAGTGCAATCTATATGTCTGCAGGGCCAAGCAGGCAGCTCCCCTTTGTTTTCCTGGCAAATTGGTATTTTTAGTTGATGGTCGTGGTCTCACAATGAGGATCGGATCTTTTAAAAATCTCAACATCTAATCTCTTAAACTACACATTGCAAACAATGTGTTCTATGCTGCTACATACAGCTGAACTATAAAAGGCGTGCTGGCTATTCCAAATGTCTCAGGATATCAGATTTTTCTAAGGTAGACTGGGGTCCTTAGAAGACAATGTTTCAAGCTGCCCACCATTTTGATTCATAACAATTACAATTTGAACTACGCAAATATTTAAGAAGCCAAAATCCTACTTAACACCTACCTTTGCTTCCCAAATTACAGTACATCTCAGGATATCACAGACGGATTCTAAGGTAGGGATTCTAGTGTTAAGTAGGCTTTTGGCTCTGTCTGGGATATCTGGAGATGTAATTTGGGAAGCAGTGATTTCTTGGCAATAACTTACGAGCCACACAAAATGAATATTTTAAAGTATCCAGTTTTGAATTATGCCTTTAAATGCACAATAAAGGACTAAATAGAAATTATACTGCAGGGCAGATTTACGAAGTTTCGAATGGTAAATTAGAATTTTCATTTTTTTCTGGTCAAAACTCACAATTTCCAGTTTAAAACCACCAACTTGAATTAGAATCAGATTTATCCTCCCCAACCCTGGAAATAACTAGAATTCGATAGGTCGCCACCTAAATCCTGCTAAATTCATGTAGAAATCAATGGCAGAGGTCCGCTGAGCTAGTTGAAGTAGTTAATAGCCTTCATGACATTCAAATTTTTTTCTGAGAAAAACTATTTGAATAGCGTTCAAATTCATTTTGGGTCGAAATTTTGATGTTCAAGTTTTTTTTAACAAGATACCATTCGAGTTTTGCGGTAAAAAAAACCCGTACATTCGACCTTTGATAAATCAGCACCTTAGTGGCCATATAAAGTGCAGAGTTAGACAAGAACCTTGAACCTGCATCAGAGATGAATACAAATCGGTACTAAGGGGAGGTTTTAAAATGGGTTTATCACATTTAAGGTCTCCATTCATCCAATGAACAATTTTACCAAAGTCTTTTGAGGACTCTCAAGGCTCTCGTTACAGCACCTTACCTCAGTGCAGAAGACTCCGTGCTACCAGAATTATAGCTCAGTGAAGCACTAGCTTGTTTGCTTAAACTGTATGAATATGCCTTACATCACCGATAGAAACATGCATGAAATGCATAACATTTTATATTATGTGGAAAAACACACAAACACAATATTTTTGTAAATCACTTTATTTATATACATTTAAAAATATGCTTGGAAAATCCAAAGCAAGTAAAATACTTATCACTGGTGCAATCCCAAACCCATATATTAGAAACCTCTACAACCCCACTGGCAAAGGGCAGCTACTTAGATCTCCTGTTTTTCTTTATCGTCCCTTTACATTTATCAGATCAGAGAGTGCGCACATATGTAGAGAGGATGAAGTCCTTCATCCCCCGAAAAACCTTGCTGCAGTATCAGGTTTAGCCATGGATTAAAAAAAAAAAAAGTGATGAAAAATACTCCTATGGTCAAAGTTATAACCTTTCTAGAGAATAAAAATATAGGGATATTTATGACAGCATGAAATGCAGAGATGACCAGAATGATTGAAGTTGATTATGGAGGATATTCAGATAATCTGACTTGACAGTGTTGTCTACAAGCTGTGGTATGAATTTGGTTCAAATACAGAATGAGAAAAAAAAGTGGAAGGATGGTAAGTACAAAATAAGGTCAGTTCTGCTTAACACACAAGGTAGGCAACGTAATTCAAATAACATTGCAGAATTAAATTTCTGGTTATACCTGGAAGATTGGTGACTTCTAATTGTTCTCATGCAATGGAGCTGCACTCTTTTAGACTTAATGATGAGTATGTCTCAGGTGAACAGCATATTAAAATGGCAACATTAAGACAACCTCAAAATGTAGTTTAACTGTAGAAGAGCTTCATCGTGATCAATAAATAAGAATACCTTTTAATATAACAAAGGGTGAAAAATAGTGTTCTGGTCTTATAGATGGCGTTAGGGTTAAGCAGCTTTTACATCCCAAATAACGGATTGTTTGATACATTTCTGTTCTAGGTATTTCCTCTCTATAAAAATACTAAGTGGAACTGGATGGATGCGTATCAGCTGCAACGGTAATTTTCCTTCATATTGATTTTCAGAAAAAAGCCCCTTTAGATTTATAAATTTCTAAGACGCTACTGTATAAAGCACTGAAGAAAGTGTCAATACTAAAAAAAAAAAAAAAAAAAATTTTTAAAAAAAGTACATGCGTTGGCAAGGAATTACTGACACTAGTATATTTGGGTAACATAGCAAACGCAAGTGTTCAGTAATTAAGAACTTCCAACTGTAATACTATATAATAGTAATATTAAAAGCAGGAAGGTACAAAGGGAAATAGATTATTGTCAAAATAAAATATGAATGGGTGTCTACGAAACAGTCAAGTCCTTGGCAACTTTACATAATGATTAAGTACCAGTTTTTATAGGGAATTAAAAAAAAAAAAAAAAAGGATAGATTGAAAGTGAAGTATACAGACCTACTGGCAACCACCATGCTAAAAAGTAATGTCAAGGGTAATAATATTCAGTACAAGCAAATATACTGCAATGTGTGACTACAAATCAAACAATCTCTGAACTAACAGACACTTATATTAATGACAATTAAAAAAAATAAAAACTTTTATTACAAAAATAAGTTACACTCGCCTCCAGCTTACAGTATAAAACAATTTTATTTGCAGGAATGCAAAATGATTGTTTATCATGAGCATTTTGAACAGATGACAACTATTTTTCATCGACTTAAAATCTGCATTAACTGGGGAAATACGTGTATGAAACTATCATGGGATAACAAGTTTGATTAGCTATTGTGGTGCCTAATGGTATGTAGCTTTACTGCAGTATCCCTTTTAAGTTTGTTTTTCTTAAATTTGCTTGGTTTGTGGCATACAGGCTTTTTCCATTAAGGGAATCTTTCACCATTACCACTGACATATCAAGGTGCTTAAAATTTTAAAACAGAACACATTTCACGGCACATTGAGGATTATCCTTATCTGCTTTAATCAGACGGTTTATGGATATCCAACAAAGATATAAAAACAACTACTGAAAACATTTTCTACCTAAAAAAATGCATAACTACGGCGGAAATACTAGATAATATAATTTATTAAAAAAAAAAAAAAAAAACAGCCTTTTACTGGATATTACAGCTTGGGCCTGATGTGAACAAAAAAGGGACACTGCAGTCTTAAGTACAGGTTGCGGATGTACTTTTTGGAACATCTGATGTCTTAAAAAAGTAACATCTCGCTAAACTATTTTACATCCAAATTACTACAATATCTGAAAGAGCAAAGGCTGCTTTTTCAGCCACAAAATACGACAAAAGCTAGACCCGTTGTTGAGCTCATGAGGAAATCTTACAAGCCTTCAACACTGAAGGCAGTATAAGAATGTTACATTTGGTACATTTTAAAATTGCTTCCTCATGGCACATTGAACAAATCTGGCTTTCATCAACAAAGATTTTTCTATGTACAGTACACACAGGGTATAGTTCAATCCTCTGCTATTGAGGTAGTTAACCAACCCTTAAAAAAAGGTTCTGAAAAGAACCACTATCTGGAATGCCTGACTAACTGGCTTTGATGATTACACCCAAAACTTCTGTATTCCAACACAATTCAAGTGATACAATCATAATTAACCTTCGGGAGCACAAAATAATTTCAGGGTACCAATGGTGACGGGGGGGGGGGGGAACATATGCAAAAATTTAGCTTGAACAATGAAAATTTGTCTGAATGAACATTTTCTCCTGCAACAGGTATACAAATGTAGATGCTATGCCATTCCCAGATTATTAATGCTTTAGTTACTGTCCAGCTCAGGCATCTGTGGTAGAAATGCCTTCACATAAATTAAGCAATAGAAAAGCAGCGCCAAAGCTCACTTAGGCAATGCTGATTCTACAATTCAATAAGAAAGGCAACAATCTAAGAACTTGCATTTACAATCATTGCATTTAGAAATGGCAAAAATAGATTTTTCATCCTAAATACAATTGGCATAGCAAGCACCATTTGAACCCTTCATTAGAAAACAGGGAAAAGCTACTTAGGACTTTTTTTGAGAGAATAAAAATGTATTCCATTACCATGTTTGAAGTCATGAACACATTGGTAAAAGAGGGGAACTTAAATGTAATAACTTGCACTGCAAAAAAAAAAAAAAAAAGTTAAAGGGAATTCATATCCAAGTCCACTTATTAGTTCAAATGTCCCATATTAGAATCCATGATCTTCACATGAAGGTCTTCTGCAATAAAATATGCTCCTATACAGCTGAGATATTAAGGTTGCTTGATTTTCTTACCATTTACTCCACTGCAAGCTTCTGGTGTAATCCCACATAGCAAGTCAGTCTTCATTGTAACAGGTCAGGACCGGCCTCGACCCCTTTTCCCTGCTAGCCAGGTAACAAAAGGTATCAATTAGACAACACAATCCTTTTTTAAAGCAAGGTCTTATTACAAAAAAATATACAAGCATGCAAGGTTTATTAAAACGGAAAAAAATAAAATAAAAAGCTATGATTGCCACTAACTTTCTAATTTGCTTTTAATTTTACATCTTAGTTTTGTTGAAGAATTTATCTTTTGTTCACAAACTGATTTTATTTTCTTATAGTCATAAAAGTAAATCTGGCTGTTAAAGGGGAACTAAACACTGGTCTACAATTGAATATCTATTATGTGCTCCACAAAGCACTTTAGCAATTTTATTTTAAATATACTGTTTTGAGAATCCTATTTCTGGCAAGCTTCTGCAACAATCTTCAGATCACTGATTGAATAGTAGGCCAGATATTAATTACCTATGCAGGAAGCATCTTGCACACTTCTAGGTTGCACAACAGAAGGACAAACCTTCTTTTACATTTGGAAATTATGTAAAATCACTATGAAATTCTCCCTATACTTGGATTATATTACATTTTCCACAGGGAGTCTGCACTGCACAGTTATTTCTGCAATGCACCTTACTGTAAGTCATCTGGGGACATGGTAACAATGATGTCCACTAACTTATAAAAACCCAGCACTAGGTTGGGGGATGATGCTTTAACACTACAGATAAAAAGTGCCTTCTACATAGTTAACCATCTGTAGGTATCCAAGATCACTGCAAGAAAGGTGACAGAAAAAAATGGTTTAGGTGCTCTTGTTCTACTTTAAAAATTTTCTTTAAAGTACTCAGGAGAACACTTTAATTCAAAATTTATACCAGCCACTGTTTTCCCTTTAATTTTTTAGACAGTAAATCTGCAGAGAGCACATTTGGACCATGGTTATGCTCTACAACTGGCTAATAAGTTTTGTTGCCATTTTCGAACTAGAGTGGAAGACCTCACATTAAAAGCTGTCGGTTCTATGAGACTGCAAAATAGCTTTTCATAGCAAAGTTGTACAAATA